>CM059187.1:38284685-38700058 GCA_030323885.1 Branchipolynoe longqiensis | reverse complement strand
GGCACAACTAATGTAAATGGTTGATTAAGAATAAATATTTATAACTAAAAGTCATGTGTTCACATTGATCAGACATAATATAATCGAATGTGTACAGATCATAACAAGAATAACACAACTAAAATAAATCGTTAAGCAACTAGAAACTTATGTTATACTTATAGTAGTTGTGTTATTAGTTGTGCCATTTTTACCTGTACCATTTTTACATCGCACCATTCATTATTGAATTATGTAAGCACCTAGATCTACATGTGTATTTTGGTCAAATAACCATCTATCCCAGGACAAACAATTACAGATAAATAATGTATTCATGTAAAGGGCAAAACCTTTATTTCCTTTGGTTTTTAATTACTGAATATAAACCTAGCTCTCCAACTAGGATAATTCTGTTAGTTAGTCACCTGGCACCTGGGGAGAGTCGACCTCACCTGAGCTTACCGCTTGTCAAGGATCCACCTCCAACACCCCTCGTGGATCACACCCTTAGCCTTATTGTTAACTTTACCTTGACATGTGAAGCGACAATCTTGCCAGTTGTGTTGGGACTCCAGAAACAATGCTTTTTCTATGTTAACTAGATGACTTTGTCCGGGTCGTTAAGTCTATGAGATTGACCAGAAACAACAAGCTTAACACTCTTTTGACTGAAAAGTATACCCCCCCCCCCCCACACACACACATATTAGATTACCCAACATCCATAGCTATATCTTACAGTTGACGATCAGTCTAGAGCCGTGTTCACACGGGCAAAATGTAAATTGATTCGTAGAAATCGACTTGCCTAGTTCGGCTCACATTTGACATGTGAACGCGCGGCTGAGGCGGATTAGGGCTGAATCGATTCCTGTGATCTGGATACTGTAAACCACCTCTCGAGGTAGTTTACGTGAGGCGATTTCTGTGAATCGATTTATTTTGCCTGTGTGAACGCAACCAACTTACTTGAGGCGGATTAAGGATGTCACACTATATAATATAATTTGGTCTATGAACCTGCTAGAGGTGCACATATATTTTTTTCATCATTTATTTTTAGGGTTTCACTGCCCAGCAGAAGTTTTGACCGTTCCAAACCAATACGATTCAGTCAATACATATCTAGGTCGAACCCACACTCTCTCATGCCGACGTCGACGAACCCAAAATGGCGCTGGTTAGTCCATACTTGCTCATGCGCAGATATCCACTTCCGCCTTAAACCGATTCAAAGCACTGCCCGTGTGAACGCGAAACACTTTCAAACTAAATCGAATCATATGATTCGCCTTGTCTGATTCGCTTTACATTGCCCGTGTGAACACGGCATAAGACAATCAGAATTCCTTTAATTAGACAAGTTTCTTGATTCATAACAGGAGTGTTGCATTGGACTCCGGGTTCCTCATCACAAATGAAGCAACTCCAGTAATTATAGCCATTGGTTTGTTGCCATCTCTAATATAGGGTCCGAATATTAGATTATTCCGCATGATTCCAAGTTTATTTTGAGGATAGGCCTACTTTTAGTTATATGAAGCACCCCACTTACAGGGAAGAACCAATTAGTTCCAAACATCTTTAAAGACAGCTGATTTCTTAGCTTTGCACAATGCTGTCGTTCTCTCTCCCCCCCCCCCCCTCCCCGCCGTCTCCCACCCTCCACCCCGAACTAGTCATCATATATGTCATCGAATGTAATTCCTCCTTACTTGGAGGTAATGCGTACTCACCAATGGCTTATATGCTAGAAATATGACAACCAATTCAGAGACAAGGTTACAAATAAAGAATTGATGGAACATATTGAAGCAAATATACCTGTATAGCGTCAACCACACGGGAGTTTATTTTTGTTTTACAATGACCATCTCTAACCATGCACTAATAATTGGTCAAGATTGTCTGGTATGTTCATTATATCCAACCAGTAACTAGCCTACTACTTGCTTGCTTCATTCATTTGTGTTCTTATGCTTGCTTGCTTGCTGTCTGATACAAACATTTAATATTAAGTTGACGTTCAGTTGGATATGCTTTTCGGAAGCCCATTGTCAAAGTTTTCACTTTTCACTTTTGTCTTCAGGCCTGTTTCCAGTTCATCTTTACTGTTGGCTTGATTTAGCAATGCAGTGTCACCAGTAAATTATTGCGTTGTTTAATGTGGCTATGTTTACCGTCTATTGCTGATTATGTCACTGAAATGCAAGACTAGATCTAGGCTCTAACCACAATGGACCTTGTAGGGATCTCTGAGGTCTGTCTTCTGTTCTTTTGTGTATCCGGAGAGCCGGTGTGGTGACATTATTTTATTACAAAACATAATACACAATAGAGGCCTTGGTCTGTGATCGGAAATATATCCTGAGGAATACTGAGGTATAAACTATAATGACTTCAACTTTATGTCACCCGCAAAGAATGCTCAGGGGCATATCTAGCGGGGATGGTCAAGGGGGTGGGGGAGTTTCCCCCCTGCCCCCCCCCCCAAAAGCCTAAAAAAACCAACGTGGTTACTACTTCAGTGTGTGTATATATATATATCTAGAAGTGTCAATTTGTTTAGGGGAAGGTGGGTGGGTGGGAGGGTGGGGGGGGGGGGGGGGGGGTCACACCCCTGAACTCTCACCGATAGATACGGCCCTGCACTACTCTTCGCGGTTACATAAAGTTGAAGTTATTATGGGTTCGTAATAAAATAACATATATACATATATATATACATATACACACACATCCGGCCAATAAGTATATATATACTGAAGGCAACGAAGTTACATACATACATATATATATATATATATATATAGAGAGGAGAGAGAGAGAGAGAGAGAGAGTGAGGGAGGTTTTACTGAGTGTATATATATAATATATATATATATATATTATAAATATATATATAAAATATATATATAATATTTATATAAACTTATACAGGTAAAACCTCCTCTAACCGAAAACCTCCACATATCGACCACACCCTATATCGATCGCTTTATAATATATATATTATATATATATATTATTTATATATATATAGATTAGTTAGACGAATCTTACCTGGGTATAGATGATGGATAACTATTGTTTTACCGAGGTAGAAGCCTCGGTTAGACGTGGGCGAGGGAGAAGGAAGCACATCCGGGTCCAGCAATCTTTACCTACTAATTCAGGATAAAAATGATTCTAAAAAACAACCTAAGGTCAAGTGACCTCATGCTAAATTGAGTGATTGACTAGACGTGGCAGGGCGTGGTGGGTGGGCCCTCGCCCACGTCTAACCGAGGCTTCTACCTCGGTAAAACAATAGTTATCCATCATCTATACCCAGGTAAGATTCGTCTAACTAATCTATTTTACCTCGGTATGCCGCCTCTGGCTAGCCGTAGGCTAGGGAGACCTTTACGTAAAATAATTTTTATCCTGATATTCTTGTTTTGTTATTATTCTTTAGTGATTATGTCTTATGTATGCAACAATGGAAAAGCGATTTGTATGGCAAAAAAGAGGAAAAACCAATGTTTTTCTTACCTCTCTCTTTCAGTTGGTGAGTAGCCTGTGCGCTATCGGCTGAGGCTTCTCTAGTCGTTTGTGGTAATGTCTAGCAAACGAAGTAGCGGTTTTCCATTCCGCGTGAGCTAGGATCCGTTTAACGGAGATGCCTAGCAATCTTGCTTTGGACACCATTGCACCACGTGTAGAGTGCGATGAGTACCTGTCTGTATTTACTCCCGCCAGTTTTAACAAATTCATTGTCCATCGGGCGAGGGTATCCCTGGAAATGGCCTTGTGTGGCTTAATAAAGCTGACCAAAAGCTGTCTTGAGTTTCTTATTAATCTTGTCTTGGATATATAATTCCGTATCGCAGATACGACACATAACTTGCGATCCTGAGTGAAACTAGACACCCCTATCGTAGAAAGGGGGTCACCTAATCGGTTTGATTTTAATAAAGTTGATAAATCAAACGTGGCCTCTTTACTGTCAATTTCTAGACCATTCAGCGACAGGGCAACTATAGTTTGGCCTCTGTGTCCAGTGACCAGGAGAAGCAAAACTGCGACTTTGAAACCTAAAAGTTTAACGTCCAGAAACTTATTTTCTGGCCATTTCTTGAAGAGGTTGAACACTAGAGAAACATCCCAAAACCTATTATATTTGGGTTTAGGCGGATTCCTCTGATAAATTGATCGTATGATCCAACAAATAACATGGTGTTTACCCATTGTTTGTCCATTAACCCGCGGTAGGATTATCGACAGAGCACATCTGGCAGCGTTAATAGCGCCATATCCTAGGCCTTCGTCCTCTAGGTAACGTAGGAAGAGTCCTACCTGGGATACTGTGGGAGTCATTGGCTTGACTTTCTTAAGCAGGCAATAAATACCCCATTTCTTTAAATACGTAGTATACATTTTCACCGTTCCTTTTCTCCACGCATCATCAACCAAACGCTGTTGTGTAATTTTGTCTAAGCCAAACTGTTCTAAATATTTATTTAAAAAAGGAATGCCACTAACGGAGTTGTCGACACGTTTCCGTGGCGTTCTAGTGGTCCCTGATGTTTGAGGTTTCCTCGGAATCTTGGGAAGCGAAGGCTGCTTTTGGCTGTGGCTAGTAACGTCGGTAGCCACGGTTGCGTGTGCCACTCGGGGACGATGAGTATGGCGTGTGTCCCCTCCATTTGAATCTTTCTGGCGACTTTGCTAATGATAGTAAAGGGGGGGAAAATGTAAAAGAAATGATGTCGCCACTTTAGGGAGAAGGCATCAATGTGCCAAGCATTGGGTTCCGGGTGCCACGAAACATATTTTGGAATTTTAAAGTTATTACGCGAAGCGAACAAATCGATCTGAGGTGAACCCCATGTGTGACAAATGTGTTTGAAAATGGATGGATTAAGTGACCACTCTAAGTGATCATGGAACTGGCGACTCATCTTGTCAGCTAGACAATTTTGTGTGCCTGGAATGTGATTAACAGTTAACCAGACATCAAAGGTTTGAGCCCAGTTCCAAATGAGAAGTGCCATTGCATTACATTTAATCGATTTTGTACCTCCCATATTTCTGACATAAGCCATAGCTGTGGTGTTATCCGTGAGGATACGTACATTATTTTTGGGTATTTTTACTAGACTGGTTAATCCCAAGTAAATGGCCCTTAGTTCTAGAACGTTAATATGATCGGGGAGTTCCGATTCTAGCCATCTTCCTCCCGTTGCTACATCATTTTGATGTGCTCCCCACCCTTGGAGAGACGCGTCAGTGGTAACGGTAGTGTCAGGCTCTCCCATTCTAATGGGATTGGGGGAATGGTCAAAGTGGTTTAGCCACCAATCAATGTCGGCTAGGCCGTTCTCCGAAATAAACATGGTCTTTTCAAAGTTTCCCTTTGCGCGGGCCAGCGCCAAATTTTTATCAATTTCGAGGGATTTTATGTGTGCCGCTCCGTATAGAATAGCTGGACTATACGAAACCATGACCCCGATAAGGACCGCGACCTGTCTAATCTTTGGCCTAGAAGTGTCTAACAGCTGTATCGCTGTGCGGTAAAGCTTATCTTTCTTTTGGCGTGTAAGCGAAACGGTCATAGCCGTGGTGTTCAGAATGAACCCGAGACACTTAAGCTCCTGAGTAGGAGAAAAAACTGATTTCTTGTTATGTATGAAGAAACCCAATTTGGTGAAAATTTTGCATAAATCTTTAACAGCGAGTTCACATTGCGTGAAAGATTGGCCCATAATAAAAGAATCATCTATGTATGGAAACATACAATGCCCCAATTTTGCCATGTGTGCAAAAATTGGTTTCAACAACTTAGTAAACAGACGCGGTGCGCAGGCCAAACCATTAGGTAAACATGTAAATTCAAAAAGTTGGCCATTCCAGAGAAAACGTAGGTATTTCCGATCTGTCTGGTGAATAGGAACGGTGTAGTACGCATCCCTTAAATCAACACTCGCTAGCCAACACCCTGGGGTAATTAAATCACGAGCTGTTTCTAAAGAAAACATTTTGAAATGTTTGTATTCAATGATTTCATTCAACTGAGTTAAATCTAAAATCATTCGGATTGAACCATCAGGTTTAGGAGTAGAGAAGATATTGGAAATATATTCCCCTTCAGTATGTTCAACTCTGTTGACAATGCCCTTAGACTCAAACAGTAGAACCTGGTGATCTAGCTGAGATTTTTCTAGTGAATTAAACTGATACGGAAAAGGCGCTCTCTTTTGTATAGGCAATTGTGTGAAAGGGATGTGAATGCCTTTAACAATATTCAGGACCTCTGGATTAGTGGTTAACTGTTGCCATTGATGTAAACAATTAGAAACATTCCCTGCTTGAAAAAGGCTTACTTCAGTTTGAGTTTCCTCCGTGACCATTGTAGGGTCAGGAGGCTGCACTGTTTGTGTGGAAATCTCTACTTGTTCCCTTGTTTCGGGAACTGGGGCTTGGGAACGAAATCCCTCTTGTAGCCGCGGTTGTCGTTCCAGTTTGAGGCCGGCCTGTCGCCTCGGCCCCTTCCTCGCTGGTTGAACTGGAAGGACGGTCCGCCCCTGAACGGCCTTCCTCCTCTGCGGAATCGAAAATCCGTCCTAGACTTTCTGAACCCTGCTGGGTTTTGGAAGCGACGACTCTTTGCTTCAGTGTTTTTAGCACTCTTGTAGTCGACCTCTACCTGTTTGTACAGGTAAGCTAGCTGACCCCCAAACATCTTGGATTTATCAAGCGGTTTGCTCTTGATAGGGGTAGGTCCGGAATACACGGTGTATTCCTTACCATCATGGTCCGTAATACACGGTGTATTCCTTACCATCATGGTCCGTTACCTTGTTAGAGCGGGCAACCTCTTTTCCGGCATCTGTGGTGACCGATTTGAAAACGTTTTCAAATCTCCGATGGGTCATGTAGTTACTAGCGGCTGCTAACAAAGCTATGCCCCGGTCCATAACCCGCGCCAAAGACGAGAACTTGTTCTCTGTCTGCATCCTGTTAGCCACAGGGATAACAGACGTCAAGGCACCCAAAACTGCCTTATGGATCAGGCAGAGGGAAGTTTCATAACGACGGCGTTCGTCGGAAAGATGAATGCCGGAATCCATCTCTTTGAAAACCGAAGCAGGAATGCCCTTAACTCCTGAAATCTGCTCAGTCAACTTGTTGATGACTTCGATCGGTTTAAACGTAGTGAAATGGCCATTCACCGTTTTGCGCATCATGGTAGTGGTGCGCACTTTCTGAGCTTTCTTTTTGACAATCTTCTTGCCAGCTTTAACGCCTATTTTGGCGTAGACTCCCGCTCGTTCCGTGTCGGAATCCGACTCGGTGGAAGAAGAGTCGGACGACGAGTCTGAAGAGGAGTCCTTCTTCTTCTTCTTCTTCTTCTTTTTGGACTTTTTGGAGCGCTTAGAGTTCGCTTTCTTTGTGAACTCGTCACCAGAACTGCTCACTGGGCGGCGTTTCTTGCCCCGCGCTTTCGGTTTCGGAACCTCAGGTGCCGAAAGCGTGTCCTCTTCGTCCTCAGAAAAGTCTTCCCAATCCTCATCAGGGATTTGGGAAGGATCTGGAAAGGTCTGCGCCTGGAAAAGGCGCATCTTCTCCTCCATCATCTCCGCCATTTTCGCCTCCCACCCCACTGGTTGAGGGGCGTGATCACTGTCTTGATCCGAGGCATGAGCCCCAGGATGTGGGGACGGCGGAGCCGTAGCCGGTGGAGACGAATCGTAATCCGTAGGGGGGACACCCACCGCTGCAGCGGGCGGCTTATTCCGGCGAGTGGCCATCGGGAACTGTAACGAAACCAAAGCGTTACTAACCCGGAATCATCTCAACTACACAAGTGTAAGCCAGTAAACTGGGTTGAGGAACATGGTACAGAGAACGTGTTTTGCAACGTGTCAGTACAGGCGTGAAGCTAAATTTGCCGTAGGTGTGTGGTAACGAAACCAACCAAACGGAGGGCATCGATCGTGAGATCGGCCCCTCTCTCTGTTCCGTACACTTCTCCCACCTGTGGCTACAGCGCCAACAAGTTGGAGAAAATATTACGAAACTCGGAGGTTCGCCTTAAACCGGTCAGGGGTGTTTATAAAAAACACCCAGAAGCATCCCCAACATCATCCTCTATTAGGATCCGGGAGACTTTTCTTAGGAAATGAGCAACTCGGGTTGCCATTTCTCCCTGTCTGAAAAACAGGTGTCGATAGAACTCAGTATCGGTTTCGTTTGTGCCAGCGGCACGCAATGTTCTATCCGTAAGTTAAAAAACGTACAAAGTCCAAACAGGACTGAAGAAAGTTCTGAACTTTCATAAAAAGATGCTATAGAGCATGATAAACAAAGTTATCGAAGAAAACAGTACTTACTTTTGGATAAAAGCAGTAGTAGTAGATAAATCCTGTGGAGCAACTCACAAACGTCCTCCCGTTGTGAGTTACTTATGCTAATTGCTGGACCCGGATGTGCTTCCTTCTCCCTAGCCTACGGCTAGCCAGAGGCGGCATACCGAGGTAATATATATATATATATATATATATGTGTGTGTGTGTACATACTCATATATATTCTACTCGGCCATTAAACATGAAACATTGCAATCGCAGGCAATTGATCTCACTCCCCTTCTCAGGACTTGCCATCAATGCTCTGCACCCAGCTTGGCGGAACAGTATCAATTGGCCCATAATTTAGAATTGTCGTTGATCCCGTGGAGGAAGCCCGAGACGCTCACATCACCAAGCGGTGCATGCACTCCCCAACCCCCTCCTCCGCTTAACCCCGCCTGACCCGCATTCGGGCTACCGGTTCAAACGTGTATTGTTTTGACACTCCCACTTCCACCCACGAAACCCCCACGTCACAAAGCAACATAACAATTAAAAAAGGCACCCACGTCAGAAAGCAACATGCAGCGAACCGGCCGCGCCACAGCTCCGAGAGGCTGACCTGCAAAGCATGCCAACAGGAAGAGCACGACCATGTCACGGGCTGACCCGAGCGACTCAATCAGCTCACAAGGTGGCGGCCCATCCCCACAGCCACCGGCAAGGCAGTCGGCCGGCGCAAAGAAGCCATCAGCGAAGGCAAAGCAAGCCGACAGATTGATCAGGATGCAGGCATCCATCGACGACATCGAGAAGTGATGGGGCCTCCTGGAGAGGCAGGCAGCCCAGCAGCGATCAGAAATGGCGGCTCAGAGCAAGGTGCTCGCGGAAGCCACCACCGCCCTGACCACCGCCACCTCAAACCCATACCGCTGGGAGGCGTCTCGCTCACCATCTACGCCGCGCACTCTGCCGACACAGCCATCACCTGACCGGCGCTGCCCCAGCCGGGCACGTATGATGTCGCTGGCATCCCCCTCACCCGCCCCGGCTAGAGGTTGCACCAGCTCGCATGCAAGTCGTGACGTCCATCATATAAGCCC
This sequence comes from Branchipolynoe longqiensis, assembly GCA_030323885.1. Taxonomy (NCBI): domain Eukaryota; kingdom Metazoa; phylum Annelida; class Polychaeta; order Phyllodocida; family Polynoidae; genus Branchipolynoe; species Branchipolynoe longqiensis. Next base: position 38,690,640 of record CM059187.1, on the reverse strand, counting down.
GGTAAGCATATGATCTCGTAGAGCGGGGGATTAGGGGAAGTCCATCAAGAAAGGGGCGCCTCCGTGTCCACATCTCATCGTCGAAGACCATCCGTTCCCCGGCGCAGGCAGTGTCGCTCTTCGTCCCCGCGCCTCTCGGATCGCCCATGTGCCCCGTCCGAGTGTGGGAGTGCGCATTGGCGCTGGTGCCTGTGTTGGACAACGCCCCGGTGTTCCTCACCTGTGCCGGGACCTCTCACCACCCGTGACGTCACTCCCCTACTCCGGCCCGCCGGAGTCTGCTAGATACAGCCTCCACGGCCTGCGCAGGGGCACTGCCCAGGCCTGAGGGGGGGCGGGGGGGGGACCTCTCCGCAATTATGGCCCAGGGGACCTGGGAGTCGGACGCAGTCCACGTGTACATCCCGAGGCAGGTGCCCGCAGATGCCCCGAGAGCCTTGGCCTTGTGCTTTGGGTCGGCTCCCGGGCCTACCTCCTCCCAGGTCCTCCCTCTACCATCGGCCGACACAGACCAAGTGGACTGATATCAAATCTGACATTAAATAACCCTCACATTTAACCCTTGTACACTGTAATACTGATTCAATAAACCCTTCTTCTCACACTCCAGTCTCGAGCTTCCTCTGTCCGAATCGGCCCATAATTTAGAATTGTGGTTGATCCGGCGGAGGAAGCCCGAGAAGCTCACATCACCAAGCGGTGCATGCGCTCCCCCACCGCCTCCTCCACTTACCCCCGCCTGACCCGCATTTGGGCTACAGGTTCAAACGTGTATTGTTTTACCACGCCCACTACCCTCTATGTTATTGCCACTGCGTGGGGGTCGGCTCCCGGGCCTACCTCCTCTCAGGTCCTTCCTCTACCATCGGCCGACATAGACCAAGTGGACTGATATCAAATCTGACATTAAATAACCCTCACATTTAACCCATGTACACTGTAATACACATTCAATAAACCCTCCTTCTTCCACTCCAGTCTCGAGCTTCCTCTGTCCGAATCATAAGTCATTGGATTCACTCAACTGGGATTTGAATTCCACGATTAGTTATCGCAATGGCATGAAACTAATAGAGCGATTCGATTAACAACTTTAAAAAAAAAGTATGATTATACAGGCAAATAAAGTCAACGCGTGAGCTCATGAGTCATGAGGTACCCCAGTTTGACACTTAAATTACCTGAGAGGTCACAAACCAATATTCAGAATGAGATTAAAATCTGCTTTAAAAGATGCAGGGGACATATAGTAGTAAAATTTCCCAGTGAAGGATTTAGGAAACATGCCTATTAGAGCAAGGTAATTAATAGAAAAATAACGAGTGAGACACGGAAGAAAATGAAAGAGGCAATGAAATATACTGGCAGCTTTGTTTTTCTTTTTCAAATGATGTATGAAAGATATTCTGAATGCACCGCCTTTCTCCTTAAATGTACAATAAACCTAGGTTAATAATCGTATATATATATGTAATAATCGTATATATATCCATGCAGGCTTGTACCTACTCGACAATTAACTAATTATAATTACAAATACATTACTATCTACTTAGAAAAACTATATATTTTCACTTAAATTTAGCACCGCCAAAATTAGATGCCGTAAGTTGATTGCTTAAAGAAGTCATAAATGAGGCAATATCATAAATGAAATTAGTTTAATGGTATTCACCGTCGTGAATATTCTATGGCATGTATGCATTCTCTATTTTTCCAGCTTAACATAAATTATTTCAACGATATTAATGTATCAATAACATAGATGCCGTTTTATTATTAGGAAAAAAAAAGAAGCATTGTAAGCTACTAACGTCTTAAAAAAACACACTTAAACTAAACCACATAGTTGCATACATATAGGCCTATGTTAGTAAATAAGCCTTGTTACTAAATATGTGGACATGAACAATAATTTAATCAATGCCGTAATTATGACAATATGACAATATTATTTATTTCACAACATTTTCGGGACAAACAAAAATACTAAATACTAAATGGCGGAAGTTCTGTGACTATTCATTCGCAATTGGCCAATGACCGCGACAATAAATACTTTAATAGAGATCTTATGCACACGGGTGAAAGATTGCATCTGAGGAAAATAAAAAGTGAAATTCTGATTTGCGAGAAACAATTTCCGCGATTCTCTCATAGTGCTTAGCCTATGAGGGATGTGTTCTTTTTTTTTGCAGAGAAATCGCGGAAATCAGCAACAACTTGGAGATCTTTCATGCCTGCTATTATTCAATTCCATTGATGAATGTAGGAACAATTCAACAACTGACTGCAATATAATATACAAATCTAAGAACGACAATATATTTGTATGTGAAAATTATATATTGGATGTACAATAAATATCTAAAGTTATAATAACACACATATTAAATTGAATAGAGAATATTTGCTGTTAACTGAAGTCTGGGAAGTTTGTGAAGACTTCACATTGATGAGAAATAAATTGATACACAATTTGGCTTGGAAACGAATATTTCACAAATATATTTAAATAATTGTAATGGAAGTAAATAGGAGAGGTTTGCAATGAGATTATAATCAACACTACATGCGCACTACATAGTGAGCACTGTGAGTAGTATAACTTAGTGAACTAGATGGTGCGATGGTGAGGTTCTTCTGTTGTTATACGCATACAAATGCCAACATACCCTTAGAAGTAAGGGTTGCCATCTGGAATGGAAAAACGGACCAAAGCAAAGTGCTGAGTGATAAGCCGTGTTTACACGGGCGAGTTAAAATGCCTCAAATAATGCGCCTTGCCTAGTTCGCCTTACATTCGCCGTGTAAATGCGAGTCTGAGGCGGATTAGGGCTGATTCGATTCATATTATTCACTTTATGTAAACCGCCTCGCGAGCTAGTCTAGATGAAGCGAACTAGCTTAAGTCGGCCCATATTGCCTGTGTAAACGGTAGCGGTTTAGATACGGCGGATTAAGGACGTCACAGTCGAGACCTGAGTTTGTTGACTTTCCGGTAAATTTGTTCTATGAAACCGCTAGCTGCGCGCAGATATTTTTTTCATAATTTATTTTTAGGTTTTCACTACCCAGCAGAAGTTTTGATCATTCCAAAACAATATGATTCAGTCCATACATATCTAGGTCGAACCCACACTCTCTCGTGGCGATGTCGACTAACCGAAACTGGCGCTGGTTAGTATTGACTTGCTCATGCGCAGATATCAATTTCCGCCTTAAACCGCTCCGTGTGTAAACGCGCCACTACTTCGCTTCATATAAATCGCTTTGTCTAATTCGCTTTACAATTGCCCGTGTAAACACGGCTCAAGTGGGTATGCCATAGTTGTACTCATGAAACTACCCATAGTGGATAGATTTCAAGAGAATGTGATATGGGAAGGAAGGCCCACAGTCCTACATTTGTATATTTGTTATGCATTGCCGTACACATGCCTTAACTTTTGGCTATACTCATGGATGGACATGAACGTTTTGTTTTCGTTTTTCTTTTCTTTGTTGAACATTGTGTCTGTAAGTGAGCTCTTTCTTTGGTTCCTGCATTTGACTAAAGGGGGGGGGGGTATTTGTTGTTGCTAAAATAACACTCGATTGCCTACTTTATCGATTATCAGACAAACAAATATTAGCACTGTGTTCACCTTTTCTAGGATCCAGTTATCCTCAGCCAATCTATTTAAGATGGATTAGATTGATTAGAACATGTATCTTTAATTTTAAGAAAGGTGAATGGGGGAGAGGGTACTGGCTGTGAATATATGTTTTCTTCAATTAAAAAGATAATTCATTGATAGGCAAATCCCGAACATATGCAACATTTGAAGTAAGTACCAGCAAACACAAGAAAAAAAAAAAAAAAAAAAAAAAAAAAAAAGTTTCACTCTGCTGACGAACTACATATTCCATAAGTCGCTCCCACCCTTTCCCTCGTTGGCCACAACAAGTATACGCGACAAGGACTTATGGGTTAAGGTAGTCGCAATGAACCATCTTCCTGATTAAGTTCCGCCGACATAATTTAAACAGAACAAAGAATGCGGAAAGAAGGGATGATGCATTTCTGAGTGTGAGTTGATGAATAATGCCATGATAGTTGTATCAGAATGCCAGTTATTTCTATGAATCGCCATTAAACACCAGAGTAGTAGATTGATGCAGTCTGATTGATCCCCCGGGGGACGATGTTACAGATGGTCCATAGTGTATAGTAGTTCGGTGTAAACGAAGCTGAGGCTCCGACTGACTGGCTAGACGATGACGCAGCCTCCCTTCTCCATGAAGGGGTTGTCTTTCTTGGTGAGGAAGCCCACTAGAAGCACGTCAGTCTCGTGGTGCTCATTCATCCAGTCCATCATTTCCTTCACACACTCAGATACGGGCTTACGCTGAAGATTATACTCCACCCGCAGCTGCTCGACTAGTTTCTTCTGCTCAGAGACGCTCGACATTCTGACGGTGCTGAGTCAAGAGGCGGCGGTCACGTGGGGAGGTGTTGATGGCGTTGATGGGCCTGACCAGCGGAGTAGGGGGTTCAAGGTGGTGACACTGCTTCAGGCACACGGAATGCACGAAGGTACAGCCTAGGGGAGAGAAACGGTGGGGCCAGTGTCATATAACAGAAGAGACAACATTGATCAAGCGCTCACCATATATATATATATATACGTATGTAATATTGATGGATAGGGAAACAGTGGTGAAGCAGTGTAATGAGCTTTTGTTAGTTAAAATAACACAATTTTGTTAACTTACAGATAAGTTAGATACTGTATATGTATTGACCAACATGCACACTGTGCAGGTTCACATCCCTGCCATACAACGGTTCCTTTTGAATATTACACTGCAGTTTGACCACTGGAAGGAAGATTACATCACAAGAAAACGTCACTCTGGTATTAGTGCACAGCAACTATATTTAGACATCTATGTTATTTCCACATTAGCTCCCTGCTCTCCAAGGTATGCGCACAAATTAGAAGAATACCATGTAGCGTCGGCATTTGCAACAAAGTATATAATTCGTCTCAAATTTCGAAATCGATGCATCTCAACCTATTTCGTTCGATACACTGCAAGAAAAGATGCCCCCTTTGTGAACGCCCCGTGATTTTGTAATTTAAAAAAAAACGGAAAAAGGAAAGAGAGAATGAAATGATAAAAGGTGCATCGTTAACTATACCTGGATTTGCATGAATCTGACTGGGATAAACACACACATATATGTATATATATATAGCTGTATATCTATATAGGCATACATATAGAACAATATGCAAAAGAAAATAACAATGTGATAAAGTGCAAGGGGTTAATAGAGGAACAGGAAAAAAAGAAATCTATACAGAAAGTCATGCAGGTCATGCAAGGTATCTACATAGGAGGGTCATGCAAACAGTTGGAGGGAAATGGCGCCAGTCGCGGCCATGAAGCGTTGTATGTGAAGCGTCGAGAAGTCCCATGATGCAACAGTCACAGACCCCTTTTGCAATGAACAGTCTTCAGGCAATCTTCTCAATTGCAAACGGTGTTTCTTTTCTTCGCTAATGAAGGAGGAATGTGTGGTCCTACTAATACTTGTGTCCAAGCGAATGGTGGCAGTTCCAATTGCACAAATTCAAGGCTGGGTCGTGGGAGATGAGCTGGTCGCCGATTATAGATAACTGCATGTGGTTAAAGCAATCACTAGTATTGTCCATATTGAGGGTGCAATTCCGTGCAGTAGATGTTACCATGGTCACTGATGTGATGTTGGGTTGCTGCTTAGATCGTTCAACTCGGGACAAAACAGTCATGGTGCATGGGAGTAGACAGGTGTCTATTTAACCATTTTTCATGAAGTAACAACAGTCTCGGTACGACATCTCTATCCTCAGTGTAACATCGTGAACTTGAACTCAGCCGCTCTATATTTTTTGGTCAGATGACATGACCATTGCTAATATGTAGCATTCTTGTGAAGTGGGTACTCTTGAATATTTATAGTGACGATGTTTTGTTGTTGTTGTTGTTGTTGTTGTCCAATGCAATGGGGACGAGTGGACATGCCTAAGTTATGGGAAGGGGGTGGGGGTGGGAGAAGGGACAGCGCTGACGCAAGTAAACTAGTTATTAGTAAACTTCAAAAGGCACAATCGAACGCAGAATTAACAGATGAATAACCTCTAGAAGTGAAAATTGTGACACAGCGTGATAGCCATGGGGTGATATTTATGCACGGTACTATCAGTGCAAACTGCTTGAACTGATGCCTAGAGTAATTATATACACATGTGGGCAAGTGTGATGCTTGACATGGCATTGGAAGACCTTCAGCAAACGGCATAATGGGTAATATAAGATTCCATTTGACCTGCCCAGACGCCTAAATAGGCGCGCATAACCTAAGTGTTGACATATATATATTATTATATATATATAATATATATATGTATATAATATATATGTATATATTATATATATATATATATATATATATATATATATATATATATATATATACACGCACTACTGGTAGATCAAGCGCAAACAGTAACGAAAAGGCGCTGGTTTTTACAGGCTTATTTTGAAACTGTCTCTTTACTCGTTTACTAATTCAATATGTCAGATAAGTTGTCACTTATTGTTAATTTAGTCGTGGTTTGCCTTTACTTCCAATGCCGTGTAGATCTATGTGAACAGCTACAAAAGGTGTATAGATATAATGAGAAATGCTACCAGTGCAGAAGCATGAATGTAACAGCGAGTAGCTTTGCATGCCTACTGTTCAAAGGCGTTGTTCAAGATTGTTAAGAGGAAAAAACACACTTTAAAACTGACACAGCTATAACAAATATAATACATGTGTAATCATTTCTAAACTCATTTCCAACATATATATATATATATATATATATATATATATATATATATATATATTTATATATATAATATATATGCACATATCATTGCTGATAAGTCGGCCTACTGAACAAATGCTCACAAAATAGAGAAGTTTGTGACCGTTGCAGCATTCTGTGCTCATCCTAGATGGTTCATGTGTTTTTTGTGTGTGTTTTTTTTGTAATTATAAAAACCTGGCAGGTGGCGCCTCCTACACATATCTTCAAGGTACACACGTACACTATTGTACACTATTGTCACCGTGCTGGGTTACAGGTGAGTGACCGATAGTGATAACGTGACACCTCCCGGGAGGCCGCATGCTGAGAAGGCAGAGTGTCGTCTGCGTTTGCGCGCGCTTTTGTGTGAATCACCGAAGATGTATGTGTATGTATGCAAGATCGCAGACGGATCATGTGTGGCGCATAGTTCGGATCAAAAGCCTGCCTTACACTAGCCGATAACTGAACATGAATTCCATATATCGAGCATTCAATGTTCCGTCTCGTGGCAAATGTCCACATACTGGCTCTTCGTGAGCATGGCCCTTTTGCCTCACACATTCGATGAAGGTACCCCCCCCCCCCACCACCACCATTACTAGTCTGCGGACAAATACCCGTCAAATACCACGACTTGAGTACTTGGCTACACACTTGTCGATATCGACTCCATTGCCAATATCTCTGATACCAACCGATTATTTTTAATGAAATGGAATTCTAAATCCACGACCAACCGGATTCAAGTTACAATCGCGACTAATTTGAGATGGCATGAGTTGCCGTTGATCGAGAGGTGATGGAGATTCTAAACTGTTGCTTGTATGAAGGTGAAAATCAGAGCTATACATGCGGGAATTCGTTTCAGTTAGTATTTCCATAACAATATGTTTGTTTGTTGGGGTTTTACATCCTGGCAACATCTAAGGTTATATCAGGAAAAGGGTAGTGACTTTGGACAGTGTGCACTCATGGTGACTTTATAGTATTGCCCCACTGGGAGATCAGGCCGCTGCCACCATGACCTGATATCCCACTCAGTCAGATTATCCTTATACTGAGCTAACCAGTCCATTCCCTATCCTAGTAATACCGAGTGCCAGACTAGGTAGTGACAAGTATACATTTTGTAAGTAAATTTTGTAAGTGACTCGGCGTAGTTTCAAACTCCCGACCTTCCGCATGGAAATCCTGCGCTCTACCGATTTGGACATCACGTCCGGTCACATAACCGCACATATCCTCTAATTAAACAACTATACATATCTCACTACCCAATGTCAAGACTCAAATCGTGGGAAAATTCCTAACAATTACTGTCAAGTATGCTACACACCTGGATTTACTCCGTCGTATTTGTAATTACATGTGTTACACCCACATCCCCCCCCCCCCCACCTCCCCTGAGTCCGCACTCTCACAAAGGCATCTCGCCATCATCACCGATGCCCAGGCCGCTGACTGAGAGGCCAGCCCAGCCAGTCCTAACAATAGTAACATGTCTATGCAGTAACACCCACCTGTGTTCCATAGGCCCAGGTGAGGGGACAGGTAACGCAACACACCTTGAATGTGTGGTATCAATACATTTAACAATTCACTAGTAAAATATAACACACTTCAGCTTCTCTTACCAACACAAGGAAGTAAGTACCGCCCTTAGATGCAATGCAATATGCATGTCAAATTTACCTAATAATAGGGAGCAATACTAAATGGACCAACGGTAGAAGTGATGTCCATTAATAATTGCGAAATAAACTGGAATACAACAACCCATCCCTCTTTTATCGCTGGCTTAGCTCATTAGGTTATAGAATCAGAAAGTAGACTATGTTCATTTTCCCATTGCGGATCCGCAGCATTAATCATAAACCATTCCCAAACTACATTTTTCCTTGGAGACCATGAGGATTAAAATTATAAAAACGATGGATTTCCAACCACACATCTTCTTCTATATATGTAAATGATTGTTATCGCAGGGCCATTTCGCGCGTGTACGTGTCTTTACGTATAGGAAGAGACACACGAGAGGACACGTAATTAAGGAATATACCGCAGTTTTGTGTGCATAGCGAGCAGCTCACCTGTAAATGTATGTGACTTCCCTTCAAAGTTTCCTCTCAAAGCGAATCTTGGATGAACTCAATTGAATGCGGCCTGAAGTAAAAGACAAAATAACCACAACAATGTAGGACCTGCTATGGGTATACCAAATGCATTCTCAGGAGAGATTGATTATCATACGAGAATAGAAAAAGCTATTGGAGATTGTGAATCAAGAACACAGACACATAAGCTACACAATATACGTCCACTAGTGGCCATGTATTTTAGCCATATCATCTGTATAGACATGTTCACTCTCCGTTCGCTAAGGAATTATATATATGTATACATATAATATGGGTGTGGATGTGGGTGCTATGTAGGCCTATATATGTATATATATCTGCATGTAGGCCCTATGCACAATACACACATATATATATACACATTACACACATATGAAATCTTAGCGAACGGAGGTTGAATGCGACCTTTGTACAGATTATATCGGATAAATACATGGCTACCTTGATTGGGCATACACAGACTGCTGCATGTGACTGACAGTGGCGGTTCCGTGCAGTGTCTGCTACCAGCAGGCCTGCACCACGACACGACCTGCCGACAAAACCTAAACACGCGCGCATACAACAGAGCGAGTCCTCGTTCCCACTGAAATTTCACATCGCAGGGAGTCATCCGGATCGGCTGGCTGAGCATTCAAGTAACTTACCGTCCACTCGTGGCTTGAGACTGCTAAGTTCAGGAATTGCATGACATGGAACAGAGGAGTTCGATGGACTGGACAGACGCGAGGGGTGTCAGCCAATGTGGTGCTGCATTCAGCTGCTTCTGCTGCTTTAACTACTAACTGCCGGTGCGCGCCAGGAGCAGGAGAAGAAGAAGAAGCAGCAGCAGCAGCAACAGCAGTAGCAGCAGCAGCAGAAGCAGCAGGAGAAGCGATGGCAGTATCACAAGCAGAGGCAGCAGCAGCAACAGCATATTCTTAGGGCATCAATCACCACTGTGAGATTCATTGCAGGTGTGGACACAACACTCACCGAAGCAACAACCGCGCGAGCAGAGAATGTTAACAGCATGGAGTAGATGTAAAATAGTAGGTTGCGTAGCAAAATGAACATTACGTCCCCACCATTTGAGCAGCTTGCTTTAGAGGCTATTTGTGCATACATTCCCTCTTAAAGCTGCATAACCCGATGAAGCTTCAAATTTTCAAAACCAAAATACTTATATAGATTTGACTCTACAAATGCTTAATAAGTGCACCTGTATCTAAGACGGATCAAATCTAGGTAAGTGTTTTGGTTTTGAAAATGTTCTGCTGTCATCGGACTATGCAGCTTTAATTAGAATTGTTGTGATCGAATGTGATGAATTATTCATGGTTGGTATATCTTGAAACAACATTCTCTGTGATTTATTTTTTGCCCAATCAAGACTGGGGCAACTATAGTCAAGCTGTGACTATTATTGTAATTTAGTCCTTGGTCATCAGTCCTCATAAAACTTCTCAGCAGTTAGAGATATTCTTACTACTTCAAAATTGAAAGCCACAGTTAATATTTTAAGAATTTTAATATTTTAGCCAAAATGCTCATGAATAATCATGTAAAAACAAAAATGTATATACATTTCGGCTCTGGATTGACCCGACCTCCCTACGTGGTCGGTAGATGCGGGTATGTAGGAAAGCACTTAAACGCAAGTCGTGGAATAAGATGGCAACACTTGCATATGTGTTTGTCAATGAATCGTGTACAATGGAATAAATTATCATTGATAAGCTGAACAAATTACGATTAATGAAATGTCTTAATGGTGTTGACAAAAGCATTGTCTATAGTATACAGATATACGGCCGTTTGGTCCAATGTTTCAGTATGGGTTATGTTGAGATATAATGTAATTACAATTACGAAGCCTTCTGATCAAAAGGTATTCATTTAATGGATCCTTTATAACGCTCATAGTGAGCTAAAGTCCCTCAGGCGTCTCGAATGCATATTGACCTCGATCAATATTCATCCCGGGTCAATCAGGCATCACCCCCCACATCGGACAATAACTGCATAGTCCGATGGTTCTTGAGTTTCTGTCATTTATCTGAGAAAAGTATATATTAAATTGATTGCTAGAATCTACCTTGCTTTAGTTTGAAGCAACTTTTATTTGAAATAGCTAACTTTTGAGACATTTGAAGAGCAAACATGTCAAATTAGTTTTGGCAGGCATGCCAAAGCTCTGGCACCATAGGCTTCTGCAGTAACACTAAGAGGTTATATTAAATTGACTCAGTATGCCCTTCTATGTAGCAACAAATGCTTAATAAGTGGCCCATTTAAAATCAAATCTAGATAATTATTTTGGTTTTGAAAATTTGATGCTTCATCGGACTAAGCAGCTTTAATATAACATAAACATAGTACACAAATGTTATATCACTGGGGGCATTAAGAGTTCAGTAATTATTTATAAGATTCATTCATTCATTTCACGAATGATGATATAATTGACTAATGTATTTGTGTTTTTCCAGCTGAGTGGAATTCATAAAGGGCTGTAGATGGTGGCTGTATCCTGCGAAGTTGGAACCTACTTTGTTATTGTTCTAAGTTTTAACTGTGCGGTGAATTGTGTTCATCTGATCTGCACCAAAGGCATGCAGCTATGATTCAACACGCCATTGTCACTGCTATGACCCACATGTATATGAACAAATATAATAAGTATATATATTATTTGCATTATTCGTTTTATACATTATATATACGAATATTTACACGCCAGTCGAATATATACATATATATATATATATACATATTTAACCATCGGGCTATTCCCCCCCCCACTTAAGGCGAGCCTACGTGTTAATATAAATAATTGTTTCCATGTGAATGTCTTGTGCCTCCCGCCGCCGGTTGTCCGCCTCCCTGCCAGCTTTGCCCTTGGCTAGCAACGTTCTAGGTGGAGAGTTTGACTCCTTACAGACCGTGGGGAGGAAGGCCCTTTAATTAAATAAGATTATACAGCAATGAAAATAGCAATCTGAAGTTGACCATAGCGGTTAATAATATAAGTCTGGAGAATAGTAAAGAATGCAAGGAACGTTCATGTCACTTCTTAGGAGCTCACCATTTCATTCTTACCTCTTACTAACAGGATGAATTTAGCAATATAACGTATGTTATTAGTTGAATATGGTTCAACAATATAATGTATGTTACTACTCAATACTAGTCAAATCCCCTCCCATATAATTAAGTTAAATAGGTTTGGAATTTCCATAATAAAGGCCTAAATCTCGGCTAAAACATCAGAGGGTGCAAAAACACGTCCGATGGGTCTGGGTCGGAACGTCCGACCTCCTCTCGTTGCTAGGATAGTCACAATCGACGTATCCAAGCAACGCTTTACAGCAGGGAACCCGGCCTCGCAAATGTGGCAGTTGCGAGCTCACAAATAATGGCAAAATGCGAGCCCGCAAATAATCAGTCGAGTAGTCTCGCCCACTTCACATATATATATATATATATATATCACATGTGTGTATATATATAGTCACTTAATGTGGCCATCCTTTATTAGGTCTTGGTTCGGATTTTCCTTACATTCCCTAATATGTTATGAAATTATCCCAGAAAAAAGTAAGTTTTTATTATTAGAAAATCTGCATATATGTGCTATATAATCCATTATGTGAATATAAATAAAGGTGATCATTATTTCCGGGAGGAGATTGTGGGAGGTGGGGGTGAGGGCTAACAGTTCAAGTAGTTGATTCCACGAATAAATGATAGTGTCAGTGCCGCAGCACTGGTCTTCCGGCTACAGCATAAATAAGATAACATTGATATCCGGCCAATTGTCTGCTGGTACATTCACTGGAAAAAAAAATACTAAAACTAGAGCTGTGGATGCCATTTGAACAAAGGAGACATATGATCACGTAAGAATCGACGCTATTCAATGCACCTCATTAAACAGAAAGTCAATGTCTGCAGCTGTGATTTATGAGTGAAAAGATAGGACATTTAAATTAGTAAATGAATGACGTACCTCCGTTGGCGTCTTGCCACATTGCTCTATGTTTATACTCTTCCTGTCATAGTAAATGCGCCAAACACATAAATGCTACTAAAATAGAAGACGAGGAATTTATCTCGTTATATTTATGCTGGTAGGTAAGCACCCCCCCCCCCCCGCTACATTGCTTTGCTTAGTTACCATAATTCCAACACCTACGAGTACCTAGCCTACCTGAATGACATTCAAACACACCTGTTTGCTTGCGAAGACATGCTAAGCAGGTAAAACTAGGCACACAGTAACTTATACGAGTGTTTTCTATCGTGTTCTGACCTACCTTGTTTACGATGGTCAACCACACATTCCTCGTGTGTGGCACAGTGTGCTGAGTGCATGAAACCACACTCAGCCTCACCCCTCACACCATGGCTGGGCCTCCATCCCTACCAACACACACCTCTCTGACACGGCGGCACCAGCACACTGCGTGCCACATCAATAGCGAAATAGCGAATGGTAGACAGGAAGTGTGAACAATTAATTGTCTCTCATTTTTGATTGAGTGCAAGTAAATATGCAACACAAGGAATAATTAGTAGCATGTGGTGAATAAGGGATCAAATTTCCCTGGATCATCAGCCCATGCTTTTTCTAATCTGTTCTTGAATGAATTTATTGATTCGGCATCATAACATTTTGTGGGAGACTGTTCCATATATTTATGATCCTGTTTGAGAAACTGTGTTGCCTTAACTTTGAAATGGCTCTGGGCTTTACTAGTTTGAGAGTATGGCGCCGACTGCCTTCTCTTTTATTCAAGGTGAAAAATTGGTTCATATCTATTTGATCAAAACCTTTCATAATTTTAAATACTTCAATTATGTCACTTCTTTTCCTTCTGTAGGAAAGGGTAGGAAGTTTCAATTCCCTAAGCCGTTGTTCATAGGGTAAGTCCTTTATAACTGCAACTAATTTCGTTGCACGTCTCTGAACCTTTTCGATCTCCAGAATGTCTTTCCGAAAAATTGGGCTCCAAATTTGTGGACAGTATTCCAAAATTGGCCTAACAAGAGACTTAAATAGAATGAGAAAATTGTTCTTGTTGAGGCGATGGAAAGTTCTTTGAATTATTCCTACTCTCTGGTTAGCATTTGAGATGATAGTCCCCATGTGTTTCTGAAAGGAGAGTTGGGAGTCGAAGGTTACGCCCAAGTCCTTTTCATAGCTGTCTTGTTGCAGGACAGTGTTCTTCATGTTATAGGCATAATGAGGATTATTTTTCCCGGAATGAATAATTTTGCACTTCTTTTCATTGAAGGGCAATTGCCATTTCTCAGACCATTGTGCGAGTTTCAGAATATCCTCTTGCAAGAGATTTCTATCTCCTACATCTTTTATGGCTCGAAAGACTTTTGTGTCATCCTCAAATATGCTTAGGTTTGATGAGACACTGCCTGGCAGGTCATTTATAAATATTATCAATAATATTGGTCCCAGCACACTTCCCTGAGGTATTCCTGAGGTGACCTTCTTAAAGGAAGATTTGTTATTACCTATGACTACCCTTTGCTTTCTCTCAGACAGGAAGTCCTGTATCCATTCAGAAATTGATCCGGATATTCCCAGAGCTTTGATTTTGTTTAATAGTCTTTTGTGAGGCACACTATCAAAGGCTTTGGAGAAGTCCAGATAGATGGTGTCCCATGCCAGGCCATGATCCAGCCAGTCAGTCCAAATTTCCATCACTTCTAGTAGTTGTGTCAGGCAAGATTTGCCTCCAGTGAATCCATGTTGGTCTGGAGATATCAATCCTAGTTTTTCCAAGTGTTCTACGACAATATTTCGGATTATTCTTTCTAGCATTTTACATCATAGGGAGGTTAAACCCACGGGTCTATAATTTGATGCCAGGCGTTTTGGTCCCTTTTTATGCAGCGGTTTGACATCGGCATCTTTCCATTGTTTGGGTATTTTCCTTTCCAATAGGCTTTTACGGAATAGCGATGTCAAAATAGGTCCAATTTGCTCAGAACACTCTTTGATGACCTTTGCATGGATCCCATCTGGCCCAGGTGCCTCGGAGACATTTAGTTTTTCAATTAATTTTTCTACTTTACCGTCTGTTATATCAACGTCACTGATGAATTCTGTGACTCCTGAATCTTCATGTCCGCGCAGGCAGCTGAATTGTGTGGCTTCTCACACTGACTAAGCAAACATTTCTACACTACAGGCCAGTCAGTTGTAGTTGGCATTGACTCCAATGCCAACTACATCCTGAATACTTCTGCATAATACACCATGTAGGCATGCTCGCCTCCTATAGGCATAGTAACCAATCAAATCTCTTCATACATACAATAGGGCGTAATTATAAGAACCAATTGTTTCCAAAGTCTAGCGTCTTAGTTTTGCAGAGTGGTAAGCTATGGTTTATTTAGTTATCAAGCAAACATGTTCTATTGATCTGTTACGCCCTGATATTCCACTCAGTCATGTTATCCTGGTACTGAGCAAAGCAGTCCTCAATCTGCAGTTTGTTTGTTGGGGGTTTTCTGTCCTAGCAACAAGTCCTATCAGGACAGGTACCGACTTCTGGCAGTGCGCACTAATAGCTACTTTCTAATGGCTACCCCATTAGGATACCAGACCGGTGACACCATGACCAGATACCTTACTCACTCACTTATCATGAGCAAACCAATCCTTGCTCCATCCCATTAAAGTTGCATGGTCCGATGAAATATAATTTTGTCAAAATTAAAACAACTACTTACATTTGATCCTATATATCCAACTTAGATACTGGTGTATTAGCTAATGATTTGGGACAACATATACAGAATAACCAGTGAATTTATAGGCTAACCCCTTTAGACACTCACTTTGAAACACCCTTTATGCAAGGAGGCCATTAACCAACTTGGCCAATCTCATGACCTCATTAGCCTCCCCCCAACCAAGTAGGCCTACTGTGCAGGGCCATAGAGGGTAAGGGGAAATGAGGTGGATGTGTCTGTGTGTGTATGTGTTTCCTGACCTGACTTTACAGAGACACAAAGACATACAGACAAACACACACAGACATACACACACAAACAGACATGCACAGACAGCACACAGGCACAGAAACACAGACATGCACACACCCGACATACACACATACACCCGACCTGACTTTGCAGATACACACACACACACAGACAGAGGCAGACACACATACATACCCACATAATACACAGAAACACATAGATAGACACACACAGACAGACAGATACATACATACATATACAGACAGACACAAGCAGACAACAGACACACATTATATTTAGTTAAAAACCCTAGTGCCATGGGCCTATAGCACTAATCCGTTCCCAGAATGTTCGAACCCCAAACAGAAATACCTACCTACAGTCCTGTCAGGTTCCAGGATTAGTAGGTCATCTCACATCATGTGGTCACCACGAGATCACCATCTGGGTCATAGCCAGAGGACTTTTGGCAAGCTTGTCAAAATTATTTTTGGTTCTTTCAGCTCAAATTACTTCAAAACTAATCATCTTTAATCAAAATCACTCCGGACTAATGATTAGTAGCTCGTAACGATCAATTGGATATATTTACCTCAGAAATAAGACAAAAATTCAAATGCCATCGGACCATGTAACTTTAATGCTGAGTGCGAAGGGAGGTAGAAACAAGCATCACTTTTCTAAGTATTTGGTTTGACTTGATTGGAGTTTGAACCTACAACCTTCCGCACTGGAAGACAGACACACTCTTACCGAATCGGCCATCTGTCTAGTGAAAAACAAACAAAAACCCCCTTAAATACGGGGGGGGGGGACCTAATTTCTAGGATTTAAGTGGACAACTCCGATATATGTCTTAAACACCTCTGATTAAATCGACCGTGGGAATATTTCACTTGCAATCAGTTATGGCATGAGATAGCTAAAAGATGTGGGGAGTGGGGGGGGGGGGGGCACACACACATAAAACAAACCAAATTCGGTTCGAATACATTGAAAAATCTTTTCATTTTTGTTTGCATAAAGATACCTCTGCACCATCTGGATTTGAACGCAAGCAAAACCATTCAGTGAATGCAGCCTACATAAATCACAAACAATTGCTGACGCCACAAAAACATACATGTGCACTACTTGCGAACAATTACAACAGCCATGCGATTGGTTGATTAATCTTTTTATTATCTTCTTAAACAACAAAAAATGTAACATGGACCTCGTGCAACAGATGGTAGTAAATGGGGTGTGCGGTTTCCAAACGAATTCATGGACTATCACAATACCAATGTACTAAAAACTACACATTGACGTGGGTCAAATAAGTCACTCGGCCACCCTTAGGTACAGAGTGGAGAAGGGTCCACAGCGAGGAAAGGCATAAGCATATTCAGTGCTAAACGGAGCGACCCAACCAGCCACGGTTGAACTCGTTTCAGCCCGTTTAAACTTGTTTCCGGTACAAAGGCTAGGGGACCAGGTTGGAAACTGAGTTAATAATATAATATAATATTATCAGGTTAAAAATATAATATATCAAAACAAATGCCTGCTGCCAAAGAATTTGCTAATACGCATAGTGCAAAACTGACATTGTATTTAAAATTAAAAGAAATAAAGAACAATTTGTCAAGATGGATGCACAAATGCGATATACACCATAACACGGTTTGGCGGCCATCTTGATCTAATTCCTGTTTGCAGGTACACAAACGCACGTGGCAGTATCATCAGTGTGGCAGTGAGCAATCTTCAGAGAGAAAAAGTTAAATATCTCTAAAACCACACAACCAAGAAACAAACTGATTGGAATACACATAGAAAACATGTTTACCCAAAATATTATATTAAATTGATATGGTTAGGGTTCTGGATTTCTATTCATTTTGAATAAAACTGATGTTTTGCACTGCTGGTACTGGCATACTCAATGCATTGTCAATGGCAGTGAGCAATCTTCAGAGAGAAAAAGTTAAATATCTCTAAAACCACACCAGCTAGAAACAAGCTGATTGGAATACACATAGAAAACATGTTTAACAAAAAGATTATATTAAATTGATATGGTTAGGGTTCTGGATTTCTATTAATTTTGAACAAAACTTACGTTTTACACTGCGCGTACCGGCAAACTCAATGCATTGTCAATGGCAGTGAGCAATCTTCATACAGAAAAAATTTAATATCTCTGAAAACCACACCACCTAGAAAAAAACTGATTGGAATACACATAGAAAACATGTTTACCAACAAGATTATATTAAATTGATACGGTTAGGGTTCTGGATTTCTATTAATGTTGAATAAAACTGACGTTTTGCACTGTGCGTTCCGGCAAACTCAAGGCTATCAGGCTTTGTTTACCTATATCTGGAAGTGGCTTCGTTCTCGCGAAATTAGGACATGCCCATATATGGCCAAACCGTGTTATCGTGTATTAATAGTTTATTCCACGGAAATGACGGTCGTATTCGATTATAGTGACTCGGGTCACCCGAGTGGCTAGGATTTCAAATCGAACACCAAGAGTGGAGTTAAAAAAATACACACGCAATCATAAAATACTTTGCTGTAGTTATATCGGGGGGAAAATATATGGATTAAAGAGTTTGAAGTATATTTGAAATTTATCTACATCAATTTCTGTTTAAATTACACAATATCAGTAATTACAGAATGCGAAACTCATCCTGCAAGGGTATGCTTGATATGACCCAGTGGTCAGCCATTTTTCATTCGTCACTGTGGACCCTTCTCAGGAAAGGAGCAAAAACGGCTGACCACTTGGGTCATATTGAGCATACCGCTGCAGGATGAGTTTCCCATTCAGTAAGTAGTATATTGTGTGATTTAAACAGAAATCAATGTAGATAAATTTCAAATATACTTCAAACAATTTAATCTGTGCAAAAGATACATAAATATATGATAATGTCTGAACAATAAACTAGTCAAATGATACTTGACTAGACCTCTAGTCTGTGGAGGTCTAGCCTGGTCCCCTGGCATTCATTTGCTCAGGCAGAGGCACAGGAGTTTTCAGCTATTATTGCTCAGTTTCCAACCTGGTCCCCTAGCCTTTGTACCGGTGTCACAGTTTCAGCGCCCGGTCAGTTTCAACGGCCCGTATAGACTCAAACTCAAGGCATTGTCAATGGTCGTGAGCAATCTTCATACAGAAAATACAGGAAAAGTGATATATCTCTAAAAGCACACCACCTAGAAACAAATCGCTTTGTACACATATAGAAAACATCTTTACCAAAAAGACTGTATTAAATGTATAAGGTTAGGGTTCTTGATTTGTATTAATTTTGAATAAAACTAAGGTTTTGCACTGCGCGTACCGTCAAACTCAAGGCATTGTCAATGGTCGCTAGCAATCTTCATACAGAAAATACAGGAAAAGTGATCTATCTCTACAACCACACCACCTAGAAACAAATCGCTTTGTACACATGTAGAAAAGATCTTTACCAAAAACATTATATTAAATTTATAAGGTTAGTGAATGATGTTAGATTTTGACGCATGCGCATGAAACTGACCGGGCGCTGAAACCGCCACACCGGGAACAAGTTCAACCGTGGCTGGTTGGGTCGCTCCGTATAGCGCTGAATATGCTTATGACAGAGTGAATGAAGACAAATGATGGACTAGCCACAATAGACGGGTTCGTAATTCCGACTGCGCATGCGCTGAAAACGGCGTCGACAGCAAAATAAAGGCTTACGGCCATTGAGTTTGCCGATGCCCGTAGGGAAAAACTTCGATTTTATTCTAAATTAATAGAAATACAGAACAATTTGGCATAAACATGGATACATGCGACATAATAATAATATGAATATATTTAAGACAAAGCTATCCATAATTACGCATTTTGATCTAAGAAACATACAATTCCCAACAAAACAATCAGTCACTTTACCAATCAGTTCACGCTACATTTTAAATTCTTGTTATAAATATTAAAATGTCAAATGTGTCAACAGAAATTTGTTTCAAAGAAATACATAACCAATGTCTGATTAGCCCTACACATTTTCTAGCTCAACAGATGTTATTAACCATAGGATATGAATAAAAATATGAATAAATAAAATAAGTCAAACTGACTGGCTATAGTTCTAACACTAGTTTATGTGACGAGATTTGTCTAGATCTAAATGCAGATGGTCAAAGACATGCTGATTAAATTGATAAAAAGATTCACATCTTAATTTGTGATACTAATTTGTGATACTATGTCTCAAACAGGAGCTGAAATGAGCTGAAAGTAGAAATGAGCTGAAAGCAGCAGCCAGTGTCTTAGCATGAGCCATGTGCTTCGCGCGGGTTTGTTTTGCTTTGATGCATCCCACAATGCACCACACCGCTGGAGTTATGAACTAGTCTACCATTAAGCTCTTCACATTTCACAAATGCCTCAATTAACGCCTACACTAGGTCTGGTCAGGTTATGGCAGATTGCACAATTCTTATTTGACACATTATCACGCAAAGTAAGGAACTTCGCAACAAAACTGAGATTACTGCAACACAAAATATTGAATGGCAGGATATATTGCAATAATAATTTTTTTTTTTAATTCATTGTCCTTTGTTTCTTTTACATCCTTATTAGAGAAAAAAGTATAAGTGGCAAGATCAGGATTATAACTTGGTGATGAATTAAGCTACAATTAGAAATCCACTGTGAAACATACCATTTAGTTGGTTGTATCGCAAGCACTTAGTTTTACCTCAAACATGTCTAATAGGCATATATCTAGCTTTTAGCAGCACCAATTACGGAAACCTAGATGTCCAAGTGCACATGTAAAGGGGATTGGTGAATCAGTAGAAATTCAGGTATGCCTAAAAGATTCCGTAGTCGACTGGAATGACTTTCTTTCAAGTGGCATAATCCCTTGGTATTTACCCCCCCCCCCCCCACCATAACATTAATTTAAATAGAAATAAATCTTCTACCGTGCCCATCATAACATACTCTTTAATTCAGAATGATGTTCATGATAATTCCCTGACCTTGGAGATATTTTAGTTGAAAGTATGCAAATCAATTTGTGTGCGCACACCAGGTGAAACCAGGTGCAATATGCCATTACTATGTTAACTAAGACATGTCACTACATGGCGAAGCCAGACAATTTTTACATTTCTAAGATTGATTGGTGGTAGCTTAGTACCGTGTCACCAGCAAAGGCCATAATCAGATGAGAAACATTCAACTTGTATTCTGCCATACTTTTAAAAAGATTTTATATTCAATCATCGCTTTTACACAGAAGCATATAAATCAAATATATCAAAAGACATTTATGAAGCTAAAAGCTCGCAATTATAAACACTTGCCAAAGAAAAGAAAATTCTATGGGATAAAACCAAAAGAAATGATTACTGAACGCACCAGTTTGGTATGTATGATCAAATCTATACAAGCGCTTTGGTTTTGAAAATATTGTGCTTTCATTGGATTGTGCAATTGTAAGCGGATAGAGAATTGGTACCAGTTTACAATTTTGAATTAGCTGGGAGTTTGTTGGGCAGGGCAAAGGCATCAGTTTGCTGTCAGCAAGCGGTAAAAAGTACTAAATCAACCATCTTATGGAGCCGTCGGAGCAGGTAAAAGTAAACATAATTAACAAGGGTCTTGTTACACGAAAGCAACAGTACTTAACCGACTTAAATAACCGACTTAAATATAAATAAAACATAAATCTACAGATGAACAAAGGCTATGCACCATAACTATTATAAATAAAAGTTTACATAGGTGTTACCCATTTGGCATATACGAATTTCAATTGAATATAACTTATTCCATTTTGGTATTTAAATTTGACTTGGGTACCAAAATAATTTTTGTTTTTAAAGAAAAGAAAACCAAAAACCCTCCACAAGCTACAATGACTACATCACACCCACCCACCCCAAGTCGCCCGGAAAGTGTTGCTTTTGGTGGTGCATTTATCCCCATTCTTCATCAGGTCACGTGGTAAGTAAGTACTAGCTGAACCAATCACAATATGGTGCAGCTATTCTTCTCATGGAACGGGTTCTGCTTCTTGTCTATGCCGACTAAAAATGGGTCTTTCTCCCGTTCCCGGTTCATGTAGGTGATCATGTCGCCCACCGTCTGCGAGACGGGTACCCGCTGCACCTCGCACTCAATGCGCAGCTGCTCAACGAGCTTCTTGGCCGCCTGAATGTTTGACATCTTGCCCGCTAGAGGTCAGCATGCAGTGGTGGTGGGAACTACACTGGAGCACTACGTCTCTAGAGGGGCGTGTGGCGGTGGCCGCACGCAATGTACGCAGCACACCTACGCAAATGAGTAAAAGAACAACGCCAAAATACTAGTACATATCATGTCCACTACGCATTGAACACAGATAAGAACATACAGAACACAAAACACAATACCTGCCAGCAACCACCACTGTGACATACACTGAGGATGAAACATAACTCTAAACGCAACTTAGGTCTACTTGTCTACATGCTGTGGCATCGCGCCTTGCTTTGGTCGAACTGCGTATCTTTGGAGAGAGGTGTGTGCATGTAAGTCAGGGGTCTAGCTTCCATATACACAGCTATGTATGCATGTGCCTAACAAAACATGGTTATTGGTATACTAACATTTGCATAATACTAATCTAATGAAATTAAATATTTCGATCAGATCTACTGTTAAATAGTACCCATAGAAATCTCCACATGAGTTGCATGACTGTTATTTCGATGCCTTAAGGGGCTGTCACATTATGACGCATCGCGCCAATGTACGCCAACGTATGTGATTTTTGGCCGCTACGTCAGGATACGTTGTTATGCATTACACATGCGTTAAGTGCTCATTGATATATGTCAATGTACGTTCACGTTCGTCGAGATACGGCGTCGCGCGTCGGCAAAGTTTTACGCATGCACAAAACTTTCGATGTATGCCAACGTTTCGATTTTACACCAACCGTGCGTTATGTATACGTTAGGCGTACGTCCATGTACGTTAGACAAACGTTGTTCACAACGTTAACCTATGTTAAAGGCAGTGGGAACGTAGTCCGCATACTGAAAACGTATGGATAACATACGTCTGCGGTACGTTTAGCATTTCTCCCAGCGTGTCTTGATGTATGTAATGTAGTTCTGGCGATCGAATAATGTATATAACATTCACCAGCGATCTGCGATGTACCATGAGCGTAATTCTAGCATTTTTCACCGGGAGGCACGTCAGCCATATGTTGGCCATATGTTATGTATACGTCCAACTTTGCCCCCTGCACTGAAAAGTTTGTCGCTTCTTGACATAAAAAAGTGATTTCACGCATTGGCCGTACGCTTGCGAGATGCGTCGTAATGTGACAGGGCCTTTACATTAGTTTGTCTCTCACTTATCAGAGATTCAGTACTAAACATACGAGTTGTGAATTCAATAAACAGTCCCGTTAAGCTGTATAATATCAGGAATACCGGGAATGTTATATAGCCTATATTTTGAAATAAGTATGCTATGTAATATATATCATTTACAATTCCCACTGACATGCATGGTCCGAATAAGCCTAATATCGATCTAGCCATCCCGGTATCACTCTTTAATATTCTGGTTATTCGTCAAAAAATACATTTCAATTCATATTTATATTAATCAAAATATTTTTAATTTGAAAGTTAACGTCAGTTAATAAACGCTGCATCACCTTAATATAGGGTTCAATCCCCCCCATATTCGACAATAACTGCTTAATACAATATACAAAAACACCGAATAACTAATGATAGATAACCAGGGGATGATGACCAAAGAGTGACATAGAAATTATTAAGGATTTTCACATGTGTCAGTGTGCCGAAATAGCTGGTAGGTGAGGTTAATTGGGATCACTTAAGTTAAGCTCTCCCTAGGTTGCATAATTCAATGGGACGAATAGGCCCTATATCAGGTTGATAGGTATGATCTACTTTAACCTTAAGGCTCTGTCACACTATGACGTACAGCGTCAGCTCAAATTTGCCAGTACGTCGGCATTCGTCAAACTTTTCAGTGGCGGGGGTAAAAATGGGTGTATACACAACGTACGTAACGTATGCAGAACGTATCTCTGACATATTTCTAGCGTGTGAGAGCAATCAAGTGCCTCACGGAACGCTGACCAACATTACATATGTTACTCCATCACTAGAAGTATGACGTAAACATTAAATACGCTGGAGATATGCAGGCATACTTTCGAAGTATGTAATGCATCCATCCGTTGGCAGTACACGGACTGTAAGTTCCCACCAGCTGAATATAGGGCTAATGTGCAGCAACATATACCAATGTATCCCTAACGTACTCCCAACGTATCGTGAACATACACGTACGAGCCACGCATTGAAATTTTGAGCAATCACGCAATTTTTTCGGAGCCATCAACGCATAATGACATATCCAGAATGTATACGCCGTATGCCCAATGTACACATAACATACGACGACATACACCAATGTGTTGGTTGAAAATCACGTACGTTGGCGCACGTTGAGGCGATACTTTGTAGTGTGACAGGCCCTTTAGTTTGAAGTAACTTTTACATTAAAGGGTTATACTTTAACCATAGTTTGAAGTAACTTTTACCGTAAGGGTTAACTTTTAGAGATATTCGAAGTGAAGATATGCAAAATTGATTGTGGTGTGCACACCAAAATGCTGGGCATAGGCTGTACTTTCTTTTTATAAATTAAATTTTTGTTTAAATTACAGTATGGCATTTGAACACCGGATCACACATGTTTAATGAGTTTACCCGTCTACGTTATATATGTAAGATCAAATCCAGCTACCGTAAGCATTTTGGCTTTTGAAAGTTGATGATTATATTGGAGTATGCAACTTTAGAGAACTTAAGTGAAGGGATACATGTAATGCATGCGGTTGTGGACAACGATATGCACATTAAAGTACAAGAAAACTGCAAGCAGCACAACAACTAGCACACCGAACAAGCGCTATCAAGCAGGTAAAAAGCATTAGTAAACAGGCTGAGGATCCATCGCGTCCTAAGCCGTGTTCACACGGGCAAAATGTGAGGCGAATCACACAAATCGAACCAGGTGAGTCGAATTAGCGGCCCGTTCACACGGGCAGTACTTGGGCCGGAAATCGAAATCCGTGCATGAGCAAGTCGACGTCACCACGAGAGAGTGGATTCGACCTAGATATGTATTTACTGCATCGTATTGGTTTGGAACGGTCAAAACTTCTGCTGGGCAGTAAAACCCTAAAAATAACTGATGAAAAAAATATCTGTGCATAGATAGCGGTTTCATTAATTAAATTATATAATATGCACTTTTGACCGACCGGAAAGTCAACAAACTAATGTATCGACTGCGCATGGGTGTGAGGTGCTTAATCCGCCTCAGTGCGTCCACACGGGCAAAATTATCCGCATCACAGAAATCGCCTCATGTAAACTACCTTGCTAGTTGGTTTACAGTATCCGCATCACAGGAATCGAATCAGCCTTAATCCGCCTCAGACATCCGTTCACACACGAAATGTAAGCCGAACTATACAAGTCGATTTCTACGAATCGATTTACATCGCCCGTGTGAACACGGCTATAGAGATGTGGCACAGTTGTGTAGTTCACTTCATAGCCGCAGAGTGGCGCGCGAGTGTAAAATGACCGATTTGGCCAACCGCTCCGTTAGTGTATAAGCCTACCGAGGACTGAGGGCATTAAGAGGTTCATGATTGTCCTCTATTTCCTACTTGTACAGAGTACTAATTCCCACTTGGCGCATCCTCAATGTAACCATTGTATTATATAATGTTCAAGCTACAATGTATCTAGGCCCTAGTACTAAATAATGTTGAAACTACAATGTATCTAGGCCCTAGGCCGATGTTGAATGTACCTTGTATCAAGGCTCTAGTATTATATAATGTTGAATGTACATTGTATCTAGGCTCTAGTTAGATGTGCAGCATGGTCCCCAGGAGAGGGCTGTTAAACTGCCCATTAGAAAAGCGTTGGGAAGTTGGATCATGGACAACCGCATGACTTTGCAATCTAATATGCTAAATATATTATTCAAACTTATCTACCATAGCCTGCTACTTTTACAGTGAATAATTGATGGAATCATGTAGATTAATAGACTTAGAAGTCAAATCGAGAGCATCCTGTGGGCACCACTTTGGCTTCTCTTTTCCCCTTTTCTTTTTGCATTCTCCCCATAATTCCTCAACTTTAAGCCAATATATATAAACACCACACATTGGAACCACCACATCGTCAGTTAATTCCTACTGAAGCACCCCCCCCCCCCCCATCCCTCAGATTTAAGCAGTCGATATTCGCCCCTTACTCTGAATAGGGGTGAATCTTTTATCCAGCTAGGCCATAGTACAAGGCCTATATAATGCCCCCTATCGCCCCCCACCCCCCCCCTCACACTTGCAAGGCTTTGAACCAATAGGAAAATATCTGAATTATGAACGACCACTTAATCTTTGTTCCGATCTAAATGCACATACACAGTTCGGAGAAATGCTGGCAAATAAAAAAGAAGGAAAAAGCCCACCACCAACCAAAACGTGTCGTGATGGTCTACCTGAACCGCATTGTTGCAGCATTGATGTTCAACACAGTGGGGAGGAAGGGGCGGCGGCAGTTGTTTTAATTGATAGGGGAAGGACTTAGCAGAAATGAATCGCAGATGGTAAACCTACCTCGAAATTTGCCTGCTGTAGGTTGAGACACGTATCCTGCAAACACCAAAAAAATAGTCATTGTTTAGAGAAAATGGTCTAAAACAAAGCATCTGTTATATAATCTAATCCAAACTATTTAAAATGTTATAGAACTAATTGCTAGATACCTTGGAGCCAGCTGACAAGTCGACCCACGTGACAAAAGCTTCAAGATTGGGCTATTTCTCACAAATTAAAACTTAATTAGGAATTGAGTAATATAGAAATAAAGGAGTATTCTGTCCATATATAGGACATGTTTGATACTGAATTACTCAAACTAGTTTGGAAATCCCTACTCCTCTCACCAAATAGAACCTCCCTCTGTAATTTCCTATAAAGAATCAAACATAAAAGATCAATAAAATACATCTTATAACAAGGTTTACCCGTAATTTGAAGCCACCCCCCCTTATGTGTTACATCATTCTGTAGCATTCACTATTTAATATTCTGTAATTTAACTTGTGGGTAAATAATATAGAGACCTGCAGTGTAAAACTGCCGGAAAACCTTTAAAACATTATATACTTCATTTGGTCTGTTTATGTTGGAAATACGAATATGTTTGTTTGGTTGAGTTTTACATCCTGACATATAAGGTCATATCAGGATGGGCATATTTCTCCCAAAACCACTAAACAAATTATAGCCAAGAGCAGCAAGCCAACACAAGCAAACGGTCTCTGGAGTGAATGTAGATCTAGGGACTCAAATCGATTAAATATTTGTTTACTAAATGACTGGCGCTTTAAGCTTTCCCACTCTTGGTCAGCAGTGACCATCATTTATCAGGAATATGAATAGATTAATGGCCACAAGAGCAATATGCGACTTAACATTTCAGGGGGGGGGGGGGAGACGGGGTTAAGTTCCATTAACGTGTTGAATCACGCACGAAGAAAAGCTAAGTTTAGCTCCATTTTTAGAGTGTAGATATTAATACGGTAATACGACCACCTTCCCACATACCTGGTCAGTACCACGACACAGGTGTACCGTAACCATGGGAACCACTGCCATCACGCTACATGCATATATACAATACTTTTATGAAGGCGGGAAGCATGGCCATACTTACTTTAAGGCCGTTAATACCTCTATTTCCAATATAGGGCCTACTTACCTGGATAACATTTTAATATTCTAAAATTAAATAAACACTAACAATGCTTCACTTCGGTTCTACCAACGTCTTCATAGCTGCCGTAAACTACGTTAAAATTAACATTGTCCAATCAGGTATGAGAGCCATATTTGGCACACAAAAATAACACGACATACACAAACACACAGAATGAGATATCTGGTACTTCTTTTCCGATTCTCTGGCAATGATAAAACATATGCCGGGGGTGGCTGCTACCCACGAGAACCTAATTGTAAAAGATGTTAGAATATAAAATTAGAAAATCGTTGGAATCAACTAGATATCTTTCTTCGCTGGAGTGTACTGACATTAAGGCTCGACAGTACTTAAATGTCATACCCTGCTCACGTTGTAGTAGTAATTGATCATGCACACCCCCTATATAAAATTAAATTTACATATATAAACCACGGCAAATCTAATGGAAATCTAGACGTGTTACTACTTAGTTACATATTCCAATGTTGTTGTTTGCTATATGGGTACTTCTCTAAAACTGGGCACAAAAGTGTGACATGGAAACCAAAAGTGAAAACCTTCAAAATAATAGCCTAATCCAATAGCCGATGAAGCTTTGCATGTTGTGCATATGTCAGAGTTGAAAAAAATGAGTTTCCCTTTTTGAATTAGATCTTATACCAATTGAGCAATACATTAATATCACTCGTGTAACATGAAAATTAAGACACATCCAGAACCTCATTTTAACAGATACAACATAGTCAAACACAATTGTATTGATTACTGTTAAGCAGACATGGTTATGACTTACAAGAAAAAAGTTGAAAAAAAGCTTGGATACATGTATGGTGTCAATGAGTAAAGTTTCACATTTTCACTCTAGTGCAAAATCATACAATTATATCTTTTGTGGATTAAATTCAATACATGTAGAACTGCAAACATACCTAATAGAACGAGGCTACAATAATTATTTGACTTGCTATCAATATAACAAAGACTTAATTATCAGCATCATAACGTGGAGACCAAATATGTGGTGCCCAGCTTTGGAGAATAACACATATAAAAAAGATTTGAAAAAGATCAACTTTTGCATTAGTTTGAAGGTTTAAGAAAAAAATATAAATGGCTAACTTTGGAAAGATTTGAAGTGAAAACATGCAAATTTACTTTTGATGTGCACATCGAAATAATGGACACCATAGGCTTCAGCTGTAATATCCATCACTTAGAATTCACTTGTAGGTATCTAAGCTCAATATGTAAGATAAAATCTAGATTTAAATGTCTTGGTTATGAAAAATGGTGGCCGTCATCGGAATATGAAGCTTTAAGCAACTTTGGTACGAATTTAAAACGGAATAGTTTGATAATAGCTTTGTTTATTTATAATCATATATGCATATACATTGTAGTTTAGGCTTGCAAAATGCATTACCTCATGCCAATTTATCAAGCTGTTAAGAGAGAGTCAAGTTACCCAGCATGTATATACAATAAATAGAGAAAATAAATATTTGTATCGTCAATGGGGAGTTAACTTCACTAGCAAAGAGACACTATTAGCTTTAGTCATCACGTGACATCCGGTTACTTATTGGTCGAACTGTACGCCGGTATTGGCACCCGTACTTCCATATAGGTATCGCAAAACCAGGGTTCTTTTGTGTTTTTTTTAAAGAGAAATGTTAGAGGACAATACTGGGGGTGAAAATAAAGAGCATGCTAGTACATACTCAACATGCATGCAGAATGAAGCACATCAGACGTCAGAGCATATCGACCGCACACAGCATTACATATATTTCCAACAGACACCCACCCCGCCGTATATAACAATTGTACATTTCAAAGCATGCCCATTAACAACGCTAAGTAACCCCTCCCACTGAACCCACCCTTGATTGTTTACCATTGACCACACACAGCATTACATCTATTTCCAACAGACACCACCCCACCATATATGCGACACATTTCAAAGCATGCCCATTAACAACGCTAAGTAACCCCCCCCTGAACCTGCCCATGGTTGTTTACCATCGACCACACACGGCATTACATACATTTCCAAGAGACAACCCCCAACCCCACCATATATGCAATTGTACATTTCAAAGCATGCCCATTAACAATGTTAAGTAACCTCCCTCCCCCTGAACCTGCCCATGATTGTTTACCACCAAATGCACACAGCATTACATATGTCAAAGAACCCCCCCCCCCCCCCCCCCCAGCCATCATACATATGGAATTGTACAGTTCAAAGTATCCACATTAACAACGCTAATAACCCCCCCCCCCCTCCCACGCCGGTCTACCACTGTTTGAACTGAATACCAGAGCCCTAATATAGAACAAAAGCAGGCTTGTGCACCCAGAGAGCATTGAGCAAATTAACCCTTAATTATGCCATGATTGTTGATCGGAGCAGGCTCCCATATCTCCTCACTAGCTAGCGATCTGTACGCATGGCCCTAGTTGTAGGGCGTGCCATAGCCACGGGCAGGTAGGGGGAGGGAAGAGCGCCAGAATCTTATGAATTGTTTACCCGTCACATCCTTGTAGGGTGCCCACGTTATTTTCAAAACACCGTAGAAGACTAGAATGGCACGAGAACAGTGCAACAAAGTGAAGACGCGAAAAGTCAACCTAAATTAAGTCTACTTATTTATATTTAATAACGAAATTACATCACAACCCCCATCCCAGTCTCCTCTTAGCCCCCATCGCCCCTCCCACACCCCCAAACAAACAACATAGTTCCAGGGATGATATGCTCATATACTCCAAATTAACAATGCCCGCTAAATTTACCCGTAAAACATCACACTTCCATTGCTCAGCACCTGTTTCCTTCCCCATGTCTACTAAGCAAACGGGCGCCAAGCATCAGCATCAAAGGTTAACTCAATACAGAACATATATTATATTGGAGTGCTGGAAATCAGGAACTCTAATCTACTTTTATGTATTGACTCTCATATATACAAGGATCGGTAATTGGGTTATCTGGATAAAGTTGACATTCCTCATTTCCACATTCCAAAATCAAGGTCTCCTTCATAGAAAGCATACTAACATTTCATTAAATGTCTTAAAAATTGCAGGAGGGGTGGTTTCTACTACAGGGTTTATGGTACTGACACACATATATGCTATAACGGGTCTCCCCAAAGGAAATGTAGCCACACGTGGCATAAGATTTTAGAGGCGTTAAGCACTAATCGAATTTCCTGCATACAAATTATCCTATATATATACTGGGACTAAGGATCGACAGAACACATGCGTACATATCATTACAGTAATTTAAAGCCAAACATCTGGATTCTCACATTATTATTTCAATGATCCGATGTGTGTGGAAGAAAGCATCTATATCAACTTACAAGACTTGGTTCCATTGACTTTCACGTTCCTTACAGCACATGCATTGTACACAATGAACATGTGTTTTCAATGTCTTCACGATTAAAGGGTCACACTTTCCGTAAAGGTACGCAAACAATTTGCTTAAATTGAGAACAAAGGCAATTTTATGAATCACTATTACCATTTCAGCAGCAGAGCTGACGTCACCAATCTGAACGGAGAGACATGAAATGCTATATAGCAACAGAGGGTATTTAGGTTCTTTTGGGGTGTTTAATTTTTTTAAATTATTAATTTAAATAATATTCGGATCAGAACAGACAAGTGCTCGCTTAATAGGATTAAATATTACGTAAAATGGCGGACATAGCTGATAACAGACACACATCGCATGAAAGGA
Source organism: Branchipolynoe longqiensis (assembly GCA_030323885.1). NCBI lineage: Eukaryota > Metazoa > Annelida > Polychaeta > Phyllodocida > Polynoidae > Branchipolynoe > Branchipolynoe longqiensis. The sequence goes on along the minus strand of CM059187.1, from coordinate 38,658,976 downwards.
AGAGACGCCACCTGGTGGCGGACGTCAGAACGATCGGGGTGGGTGGGTGGAGGAGACACAGAGGAGCGGGTACTGGCACCAGGCTTTAGCCACCACCGCATCGAGTCACTAGCCCGGTGCAGCATTCAGAACACTGTTAGGTTAACCTTGTAGCCAGTCCGCTAGCATTGCCCAAGGATGCTTATATGCAAACACACACACACACATACATACACACACACACACCGGTGCCTCGGACTGTGCCTCCCTCACAGAGAACCCCGTAACCCGACCTCCACTGTTCAGACTAGAGACACACCGGCCTCACACTCAGAGGATCGTGCACACTTTCCTCTCCTTGAAGGGGTTATCTTTGAGGGGGTTGATGAGTGGGTCATTCGCCATGTGCGTTTGGCAGTAATCTATGATGGCCTTGCTGGTGCGCGACACGGGCTGCCGGTCAATGTGGCAGTGGACTTTAAGGTGCTTGACCACGGCCTTCATGTGTCGCTGATGTTCCGAGCTGTCGTAAGGCATTCTGGTGAGTGTTGTGGCTGGGGTGACTGGTGGTGGTGGTGGTGGTGGACAATGGCGAATCCCGACCGGCCCTACTGTGGAGATAAACACAAGGCACAAGCTACAGTGTGCATCAGGAGACTCATCTGGCACATCTCAGTCCCTTGCTAGTCCAGCCTCACCTGCACCTTCTGGCCTTCACCTTGATCCACCTGTTCGACGCACTGCTTGCCAATGCTAGGTCAGCAGGGTGACTTGCATTCGGGCTAGAGCATTTCACTAGCCAGTTAGGCTACCGAACAGTCACCAACCCACGTCTAACCTGTACGCAAGAATCAACCAGCATCTGGCCCAGCAAGGTTTCTATGGGGATATCCTCTGTTCCAAGTTGACTTGCCAACCCTGTGTAGTCAAGACTTAATAACAAGTAGAATCACAAGACTTTGTTTAGCCTATTGTTGAGCAGTGAACGGTGTCTTGGAGTGGTGATCTAAAGGTTTCCACACCTAGGGATCCTTGGCTATGGTCTAACGAGTTTTAGGAGGTAACGAAGGTCATCTCGTAGGGAGAAGCTTAACTCAATTGATCATGATAGGTTAATGTGCCCTAAAGAAACAAAAAATATGTCATATTCCACTGCGGTGTGCAGACCAAATAAAGTACAAGTTGGAAATCAAGGTGACCACTTAATTTGATTTTTTTTAAATGTGTACGCAACTTGATTAAGCATAGACAATTTCAATCGTAGACAACTAGTCTTCCTCATTCCACTGCTCCTAGTAATGCTGAGCACCAGGCTAGGTAGTGACAAGTATGAATGGATATGCCATTGGCTTCACTCAGCCAAGCTTCGAACCCTGGGTTCGAATCCCACGACCTGCCACATGGGAAGCTGGTGTTCAATCCATTCAACATTCCTGACTGCTAAAGGTGTTTTCTTTTAAATAATGAATAAAAAAACCAATGTCTACTAGATTTTGGATGCCATGTAATCCAATACTGGAAGGACTAAAGCTGAAACCCAGCAATCCTAGATTGCAGCCTCAGCTTACATGGTGGAAGTGGTGGATACACATGAATACACCACGTGGTGTTTTATCATAGGACAATTTCACTACAATCTACATTATCTGGGATGAAAGTGGTCTCCAGGAAAAAACGCGGAAATCAAATCGAGATTAATACACCAATGGTGAAATTCCACGAGTATGCGGATTTCTCCCCATAGGATTAACACTGTCAGGGAATCGTGGAAAAATGCCGGAAGTCAGGTTTCAACTGTCCTTGTTATGACTGTATTATTGCCCATATTTCTTATTTTGGTTTCATGTTCTAGAAACATCTAATCAGGTCATATAAGAACGGCATTCAAATTAACCAATTATTGTCATACACTATAGTGATGGACAGGACATGGCTGGGAGTGGCACCAATCTCAACTTCTGTGACAGCTGGGTCACTGGGTCAGTCCTTCCGCTGGGACCAGCAGAACTCAGAATATCCGGATTGGTGAAGTTATGTGGCTGAAATATCTTTAAGTCTAGGGCGAAGCTAGGACGGGGCAAAATTTGTCTCCCAAGATCCGAGATGGCTAGTTCACACCCAAATCTTTATAACACAACCACAAATGATGCCTAGTGTTTTGTGCAACCATTTCACAGATGGACCACACAATATATAAACAGTATTAGTCAAGTGACATATTTGCACAACACTGGCTGTCATCCACAGCGCATAAATAAAGTCCCCACGTCAGGAAATCCAAACGAGTCCCAACAAGTTGTATTTACTACAAGCTGAGCATTAGTGAGGTTGCCTCGGTGCAAAGTACAGCGTCATGGTGGCAATAGTAGACTGAGAAAGAGTTGTGCAGTCAATTGCTTAACGAGTCACCAGGCGCACCACATTTCACAGAGAAAATGGTAGAGTAGCTATGAAGACTTCAAACCGAAATACCACCCGTCTGCTCGGTCAATGTCTATTAATTAAAAACCTGTATAAAGAAATACTATTTTATGATCGCAAGCAGATTTGTGGTTCATGCAGAAATACACCATGCCATGGGTAAAATTAACACCCAACACAAAAGGTACAATGCAGATATCAGTGAAAACAAGGTAGGGGGTGGGGGTTACTGGAAGAGAAGGGAGAGGAAGTGGGGAAACATGCAGTGTCGATAATGCAGAACAGACTAGACTAGCAAGGTTCTATGTGCCACAATACAACAATGCAAGAAATACAAAATATATTAAACAGATTAAGATTAAGATTATAATTGAAATACATCCCACCCCATAATAAAACCCAATGTGTGCATATGTGAAAACGGTAAAGAAAACACATCTAACGACAAAACAAAGACATTCCGACGATAAAGGTGTATTAACTTTCACATACACAATACTCAGCATACTAGAAGGCATACTTCATTACATCTTTCACAGGCATGACGTTGGTGGTATGAGTTTAGAGAAGTCAAGTTGAGGAAAAGTGTTAAATTCGAGCAGTAATATATCGGTTACGAAAGCTCACCTTGTATGGACTGGATTCTGTTGTAAGCTTCACAAGCACAGGGCCTGTTATGAAGAATAGTGCTCAACATTAGCATGTATGCATGTCGCAGTGACATTTGGAATTTGGGACAGTTGTCGTTTATGAATTCAATATACAACAAAATGATTTGAAAATTCACTTTGCCTAGTCGACTAGTCTTTGAATGAGGGCAGCATTAAACTTAAAGGCTTAGAAGTATTTCAGTAGAGCTAAGCTAAGTTTGAGTGACTGATACTGATAGATATGGGTCATTCTCAGAAGCTGTGTACCACGATTTTTGGTGTCCATGTTACACTGTTATTGTTAATGACTGCCTTCTTTTTGGGGGGTAGTAAGTCAAATAGTTATTGCTCACGATGTATATTAAGTAGGTTAAAAATCCTACAGATATTTAATCTATCCCACAAAATGCATCCAATCCAAAATATGTTTATAAGATTTTGTGCTAAAGTGAAAATTTGCATATCGAGACTATACATCTATCTACCATGTTTTTATTCAACTTTTTTTCTTGCAAGAAACAATTCTTTTGGCTTAACTATAATTAGTAAAATCTTGTTTGAATTTGTTGTGTGTCTTAAACTGATGTTATGGATGTGTGTTAAAATTTTTTATTTTTTTTATTGACGAGGTATTTACTCTGCCCATAACGTATAAGCTCCTGTCAGGGTGCTTGTTTTCAACGCTGGACAAAATGATGCTATCAATGGATGTTACACAGTTAATTTTAACAGATTTATATAAGATCAAAATCTAAATGTGAAATTTGTTTTCCAACTCCGACAAGAGCAAGAGCTCTCACTGTGTATTACCCGAATGCGGGAGGCTCACATCATTCAACAAATTGATTAAATCAACAGATTAAATTTTAAGTTACACACAAGGCAAAATACCAAATTCCATATATTTAAAAACACATTCAATGTTTATGTCAAATGGGCGCTAAACCAGCACAAAATGTAAAAAAAACAAAAACACACACACACAATAAAATACAGTAAAACCTCTCTAACCGACCACCTCCACAGATCGACCACTCCCCTATTCGGATGCTTTATTTGGATCCCAAATGATCACCCATTGGAACAACAACAAAAAACTCCCTAAACTGACCACTTGAGCCTAAATGGACCATTTAAAGTCAGTCAGATGGTCGGTCGATTTAGAGAGGTTTTACTGGATACACAATTCAGATTGCCATACAGGCATTTTGACTATGAATTGCAATACATTACCATGTGTCTTTCACCCTCCCTCCATTCACAGGCTATAACTAGTATAAGACTAGAGGACGAACATGTTTGAATAGCTGGTGTCAGCTGGACATGACAGAAGTGGGACTTGAACCCATCACATGGACTATTTATAGTGATGGGTCATGCGCGGTCTGCATCTGCTGTCTATTATTATAAAGGCTAAAAAAAATAAAAATAGACGTCATATGCTGATAGGCTTTAATAAAAAATTAAATTGATAATCAAGCACTAACATTGAGGGATGAAAGTGGTCTCCCGAAAAGATCGCGGAAACCCAAGCCGGATTGTTACACCGATGGCTAACTTCCGCAAAAACACGGATTTCCCCCAATTGGGTTAGTACTGCAATGGAATCGCGGAAAAGTGCTGGAAGTCAGGTTTCAACTATCCTTGTTGTGGCCATATTATCACATATGGGTCGTTCTCAGAAACTGTGTACCACTTGAGGTAGTCTACTAGAAATGTATATTTCAAAGAAACCCTTTATTGGAGTGTCAATATTTAGATTTCATCAGTTAGCCAAATAATGTGGGAGATAGTTTAGATCAAAAGTAAATGTTAATATTGTGTATTATGTATCTTATTGGGATGGATGTAGCTAAATACATAGAAAATTACATCACTAATTTATGACATTGTCAACAGCATTGAAAATAAAGTGTCACAAACTTAATGAAAACCTCTGAACAACAGCTCATTTCACTTCAAATGGTCATATACAATGTCTTCATTAAGTTGAAGACATTTATTTCTAAAAAAAAAAATTTAATTATGAAATAGTTAACATTTTCTGGAGTCATTAACATCGTAACATTTCGTTTCCACTTGCAAGTACTATGAAACTCTGTATCAAACACTGAGTACAGATACAGTACAGGAACTATTTTCACCATTTGACACTATGCATGGACCCAGTTATGGTATAGTAAAAGATAAATCCTGAAATTGCCCCATAACATTGAAATTTGAGCCAACCATTTGTGTAAAATTGTTGTTTCCACTTTGTTACTCTGCTAATCTGTTACTCTGCTAATATTTTCTTGCTTTTCTCTTTAATATTCACAAATAAGACAAAACCATAGCAATGAGGTTTCAAATTATTATTACTACTGTTTATAAACCAAGTGGCATGTGAAATGTCCTAAAAATGTCAAGTTTTGTGTGGAAAATATTTGATTTTGGAGTCAGATTGGTTTCCATGCTATACTGCTATTTATTGGGTGTGAGCATCATTTGACCTACTTGCCAGAATATGTTTATTTTCAATTATTCAGATGCAAAAGGACATACACATTGAGGAAACTTGCTTATAGGACTTATTGGTACACAACTTCTGAGAACGACCCATATACATAACTATTTCTTGTTCTAGAAACATCTTGTTCTAGAAATATCTATGGACATATAAGAACAGGATTTGAACTAATCAACAGTTCAGTTGTGAAATACATCCTGCTTGCGTGGCATTTTGTTTGAGGTTAATCAGTAAACATCATAAATCGCGGAAATCCGCGAAGATCTTTCATCCCTGAATATTATGTATACGTTAAATTATTAATACAATTTCTAAAAATGAACACAGCAGAAACAATATCATGCCCACACATAGGACCGCTGGCTTTGCATTATGACCACTGTGTCAAACCCCACTTTGATAGCACTGTCAACATTAGTCAGTGAGATGTTATTTTGAGGCCACACGAAAGACACCGGCATGGACGTTTGCCTGGGGCAGCAGCTTATAAAATGGGTCACTGTATTAAATATGAATAAACAGGAAAGTGGGCGTTAAACAGTGTGGCCAGGAGCACACTGGAAAAAACCCTCTACATCCGTAATGAATTCACTAAAGTATTCACCGGGCGCTCGATATTAATAGGATAGGGCAAGGACTGGTTAGCTCAGTGTCAAGATAAAGTCACTGAGACTGGGATATCGGGTCATGGTGCCGGCAGCCCGATTTCACAGTGGCCCATTTAGCACTATAAAGTCACCATGAGTGCGCAGTCACAAGTCGTTACTCGTCCTGATATGACTTTAGATGTCGCAAGGACGTAAAACTCCAACAACCAACTAATGTTATTTGATTACACTGGCTATCTTGCATACTATGTTGGCTATTATAATAAAGACATGGTTAAACCATTCTTCTGGAACATGTATTTATCCAGCACGCAGAGATTCTAATTTTTAAATAATAGATGTGCTGAAATGACATGATCATAACAACAAAATATTTTTTAAAGGCACTGCCACTGGTCTATCGGGTGGGTGGGGAGGAGGCATCCCAAAAATGTGTTCTAAAACTAATTACTGATCTCAGTTAACTTGCATCGCGCAACTGCCCATATATGATATCATGTCATGTCACAATTATTGTGATGAACAATTATTAAGGCCAAAATTTGTTAATGATAACATTTCGTTCTGGAATTTGATTGCCTAACGATGGACATGACATGTGCATCGTTAGGCAATCAAATTCCAGAATCAAATGTTATCATTAACTAATTTTGCATTAATAATTGTTCACAGCAAGGGAATGGTACAGGACAGGTTTGTGATAAAGTAAAGTAAAATCGTCAGAATAGAGTACAATAGACTATAAATACTCTATATTATATACTGATGTGATGATACTATTCATTGACATTGTATTGACTAATTGAGTATTCAATGTTTTGCCAATACGGCAATAGAGATTAGAGTACTCAGTAAGCGAGCATAAGGAATTTGTATGCATTTATTGTATCACCTCAGTTTATTGTAAACATACTTTGCAGAGAGTTAAAATAAAAGAATTGAATTGATTGAATTGAGAGTGCCCTGCCCACATGATCTTGGTCGATTGAAGTAATCACACGTTAACGTTTAAATCTAGGCTATCTTACAATGTAAGGTCCCATGCAAATTATAATACATGTGTCCACGAACCGCTCGAATAGGAAAATTTGTCTTATAAAAAATAGACTGATCAAACCACGCCCAGTCCCAGGGAATTCTAGCTGTGCCCGTTGCAACACCACAACTGTCAGATTTTTATTTTAGGTATCTGACAATTCTGGACGACTACAATACGATACAATTCTGGAATACGATGGGAAGATGGCCCCAGTTCAAAAGATCCAAATAAATTCATTATCTATATTCAACAACCAAGGTCTTACCGTTAAAGCTTTGTCGACTATCTGTACAAGCACCGGTAAAACAACGATGAAATATCAGGGATGATTGAAGCCTGCTTCCTGAAATCAAGCAATATGGCTGCCAAACATGCCAAAGGGCTAGTGTCGGGGACCTGCTTCGGAAATGTTCGTACCACTTCGGAAAGCAACACTGGTCCTCGTGGCTCTCATTTGCCCTCCATCAGAGAGCGTGTATATAAACAGATGAGAGGCACAACTCTCATACTAGACCGTGTTACAGCTGCCGACTGTGGCGCTCCAAGTGGTGGTTGTTGAACAGTTTAAGCATATGGGCAAACTCAAGGCATTGTCAATGGCAGTGAGCAATCTTCATACAGAAAACGTTAAATATCTCTAAAACTACAACACCTAGAAACAAACTGATTGGAATACACATAGGAAACATGTTTACCAAAAAGATTATATTAAATTGATATGGTTAGGGTTCTGGATTTCTATTAATTTGGAATAAAACTGACATTTTTCACTACGCGTACGGCAAACTCAACGCATTGTCAATGGCGGTGAGCAATCTTCATACAGAAAAAGTGAAGTATCTCTAAAACCACACCATCTAGAAACAAATCGCTTTGTACACATACTCAACGAATAGATTATATTAAATTTACAAGGTTAGGGTTCTGGATTTCTATTAATTTTGAATAAAACAAATGTTTTGCACTGCCGGTACTGTCAAACTCAAAGCTTGTTCAACAATAACCGCCAGGAACGACACTGTAGCCTGTGTTACCGATTTTTCGCGAGAGTTGTCCCTCTCATCTGTTTATATACACGCTCTCTGCCTCCAGTTAACAGCAAGCATCGAAATGTGGAAAAGTGCTGCACTTGTCTATCCATAGGTGGCGTATATAATACCCGGCTCCAACACTAGGTGACGCCAGATTAGAACATTGTGACACGGCCTGTGTTGTTGGTTCTGTACGTTTAGTCAGAAGCTGTACCGATTGTTTGTGTATTATTTATTTCCAAGATAACTGTCCAAGATGGGGAAGAGAAGCGATAAAAAAGCACCGCGTCAACGTGACCGGATCAATACGGCAGGACACAGCATGAATCCAGGTAAGTTACAGTGAAGTATGTTTACTGCCACATGGTATGTGGGCGATAATACATCACATTACTACTGTAGAGCATAGGCGATTGCGAACAAATAAAGTTAATAATAATAATAATAATAATACATAACTTTATTGTTCTATTCATATGCTCTCTGACAATGACACGTTTCCACCCCCCCCCCCTAAGCATTGCTTTAAATCGCAATAGTTTCTTTGACATGAAGCTCAAAATTGTTGGAATGTGTTGAGTTTATTTTCAACCATAAAATCGCAATTGTGTAATTATAATAGAAGAATTAATATGAATAAGCAATGCTTAGGACCGACCCACCGATATAACTACAGCAAAGTATTTTATGATTTTTTTTTACTCCACTCGCGGTGTTCGATTTGAAATTCTATCAACCACATGGGACTGCTTTCACTGAATCTGCAGCACTGCCACTGAATGGGCACCACTGAAAGTTTCAGTGGTGCCCATTCAGTGGTGCAGATTTGCAGCCTTCAGCGCACCAATGCGACTGAAAACTCCCCAAAACAACAACTCGGGTGACCCGAATACGGCCGTCGTTTCCACGAAGTAAACTATTAATATTTCATTTGTGCACCCATGTTTATGCCAAATTGTTATTTATTTCTTTTAATTTTGAATAAAATCTAAGCTTTGAACTGCACATATCGGCAAATTCTATGGCAGCGAGCATTTGTTTTGATATATTATTAACCAATAGCTGACCCCGAATACCGTCAATTGGGCCTATGGACTTAATGCCTTGACAGGGCCGCTGCAGAGTAGCACGGAGGAACACATACACTGGTCCCAGTGATGTCATCACACCATATATGGAAGGTCTGTGGGGAGGGACCAGTGTACTTGTTCGATTCGACGTGTGGTACTCTGCGGCGGCACATCATTAAGGCGTTAGGCCAATTGCTGTCATCCATACTGCTTGCTCCGTACCGAAGTTTGACAAGCGATTTCCGTTTCCGTTTGCTGGATTTTGATTTCTCGGACAGGAGTTTACAAATGGCGGCGCCCATAGGGGGCTATTTCCGTTTGCGGTTGTTGGATTTTGGCGAAATCCTCTGTGGGTATTGTTTACTTCATGTATATCTATCTTTTTGTATCTATACGCATGTTAGTCATTAGCCTCCCTGTGGGTGGGTCGGTATTATATTTGGTTAAATTTAAAGGGAGGAGATATTCGTTGCCGGGAAACCAAAACTAACTCAGAATAGTTCAGATGTGTGCCACAGGGGTGGTGCATGCTTAGTACTGAACATTTCCACTTGGTGGTGCACAAGAGAGTGACCTAGATTGTTGTGCTGGGTGAGTGGAGAGAAGGGAGGGTAATATTGAGGTATTTTCAATCTTCTTTAGAGTAGTGCAATATATTTGCGTAATGTAAAATATATGTTAGTACAATTACATTGCATAATTCAATGAGAAACAGATATAGATGAAAAACTTTTTTTTGGTGTTGAATGTAAAAAATGTCCTGCAGTGGGTGAGGTTTGAACCCACCCCACCAAACAACTTCAGATTAGAAGTCCAACACTCTAACCACTAGGCCACAGAGACCACACATCATTAGTACTCTCAGTTCAGGCTATTAGTGAATACACGATAACACGGTTTGGCCTTATATGGGCATGTCCTAATTTCGCGAGAACGAGGCCACTTCCGGATATAGGTAAACAAAGCCTGATAGCCTTGAGTTTGCCGGAACGCACAGTGCAAATCGTTAGTTTTATTCAAAAATAATAGAAATTCAGAACCCTAACCATATCAATTTAATATAATCATTTTTGTAAACATGTTTTCTATGTGTATTCCAATCAGTTTGTTTCTAGGTGTTGTACTTTTAGAGATATTTAACTTTTTCTCTCTGAAGATTGCTCACTGCCATTGACAATGCATTGAGTATGCCGGTACGAGCAGTGCAAAACGTCAGTTTGATTCAAAACTAATAGAAATCCAGAACCCTAACTATATCAATTTAATATAATCTTTTTTGTAAACCAGTTTTCTATGTGTATTCCAATCAGTTTGTTTCTAGGTGTTGTACTTTTAGAGATATTTAACTTTTTCTCTCTGAAGATTGCTCACTGCCATTGACAATGCATTGAGTATGCCGGTACCAGCAGTGCAAATCATTAGTTTTATTCAAAAATAATAGAAATCCAGAACCCTAACCATATCAATTTAATATAATATTTTTGGTAAACATGTTTTCTATGTGTATTACAATCAGTTTGTTTCTAGGTGTTGTAGTTTTATAGATATTTCACTTTTTGTGTAAAAAGAATGCACACTGCCACACTGGTGACACTGCCACGCGCGTTTGTTTACCTGCGAACACGAATTAGGTCAAGATGGCCGCCAAACCGTGTTTAGGTGTATACACGATGCCACGGTTTGGCCATATATGGGCATGTCCTAATTTCGCGAGAACGAGGCCACTACCGGTTGCAGCGATGTCGAATCGGCGTGAATTTCTTACGCCCTAATCTATTAAATGCAGTCATATTTAACAGAATTACATACGCAATAAGTGAAATCTTATCAATTTAACCCTAAATCCGAAGCGAAATTCACGCTGCTGGCGCAAAGGTGGCGATATTAATATTTTCGAATCGACGAGTGTAAAGTAAACAAATCGCCGCCGCCGCAGCGACGTCGATATCCATACTGTCCAACGTTAACCAAACATGCCCGCCGCCGTGGCCGCCGAATCGGCGTGAATTTCTTACGCCCAAATCTATTCAATGTGATCATATTTGATTGATTTACATACGCAATAAGTGAAATTTATTCAAATTAACCCTAAATCCGAAGCGAAATTAACGCTGCTGCTGCAAAGGCGGCGATATTAATATTTTCGAAACGACGAGTGTAAAGTAAACAAATCGCCGCCGCTTCAGCGACATTGATATCCATACTGTCCAACGTTAACCAAACATGCCCGCCGCCGTGGCCGCCGAATCGGCGTGAATTTCTTACGCCCAAATCTATTCAATGTGATCATATTTGATAGATTTACATACGCAATAAGTGAAATTTATTCAAATTAACCCTAAATCCGAAGCGAAATTAACGCTGCTGCTGCAAAGGTGGCGATATTAATATTTTCGAATCGACGAATCTAAAGTACACAAATCGCCACCGCCGCAGCGACTGGAGGGAGAACTGAGACTATTAACTATGTGAGGTCTCTGTGGCCTAGTGGTTAGAGTGTTGGAATTGTAATCTGAAGTTGTTTGTTGGTGTGGGTTCAAACCCCATAAACAGCAGAACCTTTTTTACATTCATAAAAAAAAAAGTTTTTTCATCTATATCTGTTTCTCATTGAATTATGCAATGTAATTGTACTAACATATATTTTACATTACACAAATATATTTCCTGATTGAACTACTCTAAAGAAGATTGAAAATACCCCAGTTTTACTCTCCCTTATCTCCACTCACCCAGCCATTTTTAAAACAACAGCTGCCAGCTATTCCCAGCCTCAGAACTGACCCACTTCTGGTGGTGAAGTGGGTCCCCTACTCTCCCCACACATACTTGGTTCATTTAAACATAAAAACTAAACAAAGTTGTGCTTGGAGAGCATTTGTCGGAGTACGAGCAGTGTCCCAGCGAGCTATAGCTGGTCCCTTTAATGTAATTTAATTTGTATCATGCACACTGCATATACAAGTGTTGATCTGATAACCATGTGAAAGAATATACATTTATTATTTGTGGTTATATTATAATCCATTATTACTAGGTACTCCAAACATGGGACTGGTTGCTGATGCTGACTATAGCAATGTGGACAAAATTTTCAAACCAAACCTATCTGAAAATGAATGGCATTGTTGGAAGGCAGTGGCTACGTGTACGTGACCGTATCCATAGATTCAAATTCTAGGCGTACGCGCATGCGCCGTCGTTCCTCACGTATCTTTAGCAGTGTCTACGCGTATGTGACTGTATTCGTAGACTCGAAGTCTAGGTGTACGTGTGCATGCGACACCGTTCCTCACATATCTTTAGCAGTGTCTACGCGTACGTGACCGTAATCGTGTAAGACACACTTCTCCATAATTAAGCATTTTGAGCTGAGAAACATACAATTTCAGTCACTTTACAGGCTGATCTGTACATGTACTTTGTGTAGTGTCGGCCATACGGGCTTATATATCCAAGACAAAAGGAATTAGAAATTCAAGAACTAACCCTAACCCTACAGATGCGTGCGTAGCGCACGCACATATGCCTAGACTTCAACTCTACCCGTACGGTCACATATGGGTAGACACTTCGTTGTTGGCAAGAGCTTTGAAAACGATACAAGAAAATCCAACAATCGTGTCAATCGGTTGATTATTAAGCATGCTAGAGCTATTTCAATTTCGGTAATGAGGGGTAATTTCATGCCATTATTTTAATGCTTTAGCATTACAAATGTGTGACCCAAAATCTAGATATTTAGTCAATTTTTGTTCTAACTTGCTTAATAATCTATATATCTCATTGAAATGTTTAGTGTATGTAGATCCCTAGCTGCTCTGTAGATTTCACCCATTAAAATAAAAGTGACTTGGAGGATATACGCCATTAAAATAAAACTAAATGAATACATTAGTGATTTAGAAGGTTATACAAATTTCTCATTGTTTCATGAGTATATCCATGGGTCCATTGTAACTACTTTCATCCTTACCTTTGTATTGGTAGATTCATAAGAATCTCATTAATACATCAACTTACAAGTAAGTCTAGTATAACTATCATATATCCATGAAACGTTAAGTTTTCTTGTTTTAGCATTACAAGTGTGTGACCCAAAACCTATATATTTAATAATTTAGAATTTTTTTGTTCCAACTTCCTAAATAATCGAGATATCTAAATGATATTTTCAGTGTAAGTAGATGCCTATGTCCTCTGTCGATTCCACCCATTAGAATAAAAGTAAATGCACACATTAGTGACATATTTGTGGGTTTTTGGTTATCATTGATATGATTGATCTTATAACACTGAAACTTTGGGGACCTAGCAAAGTACCTTTTCGACCTTACAGTATCATAAAACTTCACACAATGGTCAAATAATAACAGATTTAAATGTCCATATACCTTTTAAGGCTACCCAAGATATATAGAAGGTGGAGTTTGAGTGTTGAAATCAAGTCAAATCTTCTGAATGTGCACAGACACCGAAAATGTGAATGGATTGGCAAGTTGTAAACATGAGGTTGTAGATGGACATTTTATCTACATCATAGGCTGAAATTCATGGGGCTACCCCCTAAGAGGCACTGAAAAGCAAGCATTTTGGGGACCCCTCTGTTATCAGAACAATTTTTCTGGGAACAGATATTGGGCAGCAATCGGCCGTCACATATTGCGCGGACGTACACGTACCTACTGACTAGCCATTTGAAAAAATAGCAAATACTTGCTCTCAGCATACTACCCCCCTTTGAACGTTGTGTGCTGCGAGTGAGCACATCTGAGCAAAAAATAACTACTATCACAGTAAAGTAGAGATCACTAGGTTTAGTTTTGTATCCATTACGGCCAACTTCAGGAAGGGAAAATCTGAAAAATTGAGGTTTGAAAACTTTGGAACGGTTGTAAAACATGATTTTACCAAATATTTTTCATGAAAAATATAATATTACATAAAAATATTGGTTCTCTACAAATCTGTGTAGATTGTTAACCACCATTTAGCACTCACACACAGCAGTTTGGACTTAACCATAGGATAGGTATGCTAATTAGAGCAATCAATTTTTAAAGATTTTTTACATGTGGATATAGCTTAAAGTCAATGTAATCACATTATATATATTTGCATTCTGGTCATTTTGATATTTATATCTGAAATAGAACCAGAGATATTAATTTTCTAAAGATTTGATCAAGGACAGTTACTGAAAATCACACGATCTGCCATGTTTGATGTCAAATTGCTCAACAAATATTTATTTGTAAGGTCTGAACAAAATTAAGATTAGAATTTGTACTAGAAATAATAAGTCTAAAGAATAATGATTTGATTAAAATGTAATTTGCCTTCAACAGGCACTCTCAAACATCAGGATTTAAGCATTTGCAGAATCATGAAAAATGTGTGTAAAACTAAGGGCAAACACTAAATATTAAACAATTTATAACTCAGGGACTAATACTAATAGACTAATTTTCCATTATTATATTAGTAATCAGAATTATAAGAGCTTTCTAACTGTACCATTTGCAAATTAACTTTGTGAAAAGAAAAATTCAGCTTGGAGTACCTAATTTAATATTACTAATACTATTAGGTACATCAAATTCCGCTTGGGGCTCTGCGGTGCCGATGGACCATCCTGACAGACCGATAGTTGTGACCCAGTTAAATCTCCACCTCCCTCCAACCATAGTGTTTTTGTCATTCATGCTTCTTTTGTAAATGTTTTATGTTCATGACCGATGTGAAAATAAACCAAAATGCGGGGGGAAATCCTGTGTGTTCTAGAAAATTCTAAGTGAATTTTCCAGAGCCTAGAAAGCTGAATATATATTGTTATATTATGAGATTTAGGAAATTTAAGAAAAATCATGGATGACCAAAGGTTAATGTTATATGCATATTTATTTGAGTTCAATTTAAGCAGCTACAGTTAACATATATTTATAGAACTAAATAGGTTCGGGAAAAAAGGGGGGAGGGGAAGGAAACTAATGGTAGATAATGACATGCTCATTTAGATTTTTTTGTAATCAGTATCTTGTCAGTAACTCTGGCTTCGATTTGAAGCTTATGGTAAAATAAAACACCGTTCAAAATAATAAAGTTTTATCTATTTTTTCTCCGAGTTACAGCATTTAAAAAATTGAGCGTTGGGGCCAAGTTTTTACCTTTTGTCAGAAACGCAGGAAAATGCTATTTTGGGATTTTCTTAATAGACAGAATCAATGACTTGACTGCCCTAGAAATTTATAACAACAAACTGTACGGTACAAAGAACAACTATAGGCAATTTCATGACTATATATTACATTGTCGGCTTTTGCACACATACTAAGCATTGGAGGAAATTAGTTCATGTAAAATAATGTGTAAAACTGGAGCATTTCTGAATACCTGTAAAGGAAAAAGTTTAGAAGCTATTTACTTGCAGTTTTTTTTGCTCATTAAAGCCACCATGGAGGTCACACTTGTGAAGGATGAATGGGATCAGTCCATATTTATGAGTTTAACTTGGTCTCGAAAGTCACACAAAAATGTAATTTTATCAAATCAGCGACACATGGTCAGAGGAGCTTTCCATTCAACCAAGAAAGTCCAAGCAAGTTCAAATAACCAAATCCTTGAGATTAAAAATATAAACACAGAAAGTTTAGGTTGAGGTAAATTTCCACTCGTGATACTTTGCTTTTGCACGGGCAAAATTTAGAATGGACCATGTCCAGTCATTCCTACTTGCCATTTGAACATTCCACTCCATTACAAACTTTCTATCCACATTGTCAAAGTCTTCTTTTCCCCCATCTCAAAGTCTGCAATCACAACTGACAATCAGTTATATTCAGAATTCAAACAATCTCACTCAATCTACCAATGACTGAGCTGATTGCTTTGAAATTGGGACCAATGAAAAGCCAACGATTCCCTCTTTCTAATGACGTAGGTTCTATTTATAGACACAAACTGACAAAGGCTAACCCCAAGTGCTTTAAATTTTCCCGAGAGTCTCATCCTTGGACCTGATGTGCTGTCACTTGCATATGATGCAAAATGGCAGAAATAGCCGTGATTTAAGAATAGTTAACAAAAATATCCCAATTTAACCAAATAAACAAGCATAACAGAAATGAAGATGAATATTTAATATTTAATTACATATCACTTTTGTGACTTTTGAAGAAGTAGAAGCAGAGAAATTTGGATTTGAACAAAGCTGTTTTCAACTAAAACTCAGCAGCTCCCCTCTTCAGCCTGCCATTACCTACTAACGGTCCTGGAAAAGTATTGGGAAATGGGTGCAATTATGTTCAGCCAAAACAACGGGAAACCCTGGTTACCCATGCAAGGTTATTTATTCTCACCCCTGGAAAAGAAAAGCCCAAAACAACCAGTATTCAGATATGAAAGACCTCTGCGGATTCGCGGATTGTCGGGATTTCTTATATCCACCGATTAACGTTAAACAAAAGTAAAAAAGATGGGATGTATATGACAACAGTTGGGTGGTTTGAATCGCGTTCTTATATGACCTTAGATGTAGTTAGAACATAAAACCTAAGCAAGAAACTGTTAGATATGGGCGATAATGCAATCACAACAAGGCTATTTTTCCGCGATTCCCTGACAATGCTAAACCTATGGGAGAATATCAGCATTTAAGCTTTTTTCCCCAGAGACCACTTTCATCCCTGAGTATTAATCGCAGATAGATACTTAAAATGACACATATATATTGCCCCATGATTTACAAATGAAATAGCCTAAGTAAAGGTAACTCATTGGGGATGCGAGTAGCAGTGCATAGTCATCCTTCTTCATTGTTATGTTGGTTCAACTCAGGAGGAGAAATCCCACTTTCTCTTTGCTTCTCATGTTCGATACCTTCTTTGGCTAACACATTTATTCTCAAGCTTCTAGTCCTTGAAAACTCCTTAATGCTCATTGGGACACTAAGTATTATTGATATGTATACTAAAATTGTATTTAAAAAAAATTGAAATTTGTAGATCGACCAAAGAGTGCTAAGGGTGTCGGAGGAAATAATATGCGTGATCGAGCCACTATCAATCGACTTCGGATGTACAGGAACTTCAAACCTAAGAGGTGATTTAATTGTCCATACAGGTGTATTTGTTCAAGTTTGTTTCGATACCTGCTCATTTAGTAAAATTCCCATTTTAATTTAAGATATTACAACAATCGATGTGATAGTTATTTAAATATTTAGATGGAGCATCTTTTGTCGACATGTTCTGTCGGTAACCTGGATGAATTTCTCCCACTACCCAGTGATGCATGACTAGACATTTCATGTCTAGATGTGGCTGAGTGTTAGGTAATTTCTAGCTGGTGGCATGACACTTGCAAATATTACTGAATTTTTTGTTAGATATAGCAGTCGTGAGTAATTTGAAACAATGTCTTACACACTTGCGATACAGGTCAACAATCCCTATTCAAACATCTGAAAACTAAGCTTTCTTTTTCATATAGCATATAAATAAACTAAAAAGGTTATTCCCACTTAATGTCAGTATTCTCTGGAGAAATATTAATGTGTTTGATTACGATTTGTTTGAAGCGGTATTGTGAAATGTTTCTGTTGGAAATAAAATGTACTATGGTATTTATGGTCTAGGATTATCCCATTATTTCATTTATCAACATATTACTATATAAATAGACAATAGTAGTATTTGTAGTCTTTATTTATCCCATTTAATGTGACTATTCATACGTTTTTAATTCAGTATTATTATTTGATTATTACATTTATTTTGAAATTGGAAAAACACCTGGAACAAAACTGGTCCCAATAATTTCGGATAAGGAATTATAGATATCTACTAGATATAATAACTACCACCGAGTAAGCTAATTAATTATGAATTGTGAATATTTGAGTCATTCATCGATCTTACAGGAACTCACTCGGAAAGATAGTCCGAGCGGCTCCCTTCCAATCATGGTTGCCATCAGGAACGCAGGCACGGGTGGCACCAAACAGGAAATGGTTCGGTAAGTTAAATATGTGTGCAATATTAATATAGATTTAAAAATGAGGCCTGCGTGAAGATAAATGCCTATTCATCTGAATAGGCTTGTCAATGCCAAGGCAGCTATTTGCTCTTGCACATACTAGTGTCAATGTTTATGTCATTGGTTTGTCATGGGTTCGAACTTGGGGTTCGAATCCCACGATCTACCAAAACAGAGACTGATGCTCAACTCATTCGGCCATTCTGTCTGATCTAGTTTTAGCAATTATTAAGTCAAGTATGCTAGAGTTATTTCGTTTCAATGACAATTTAACAATTATTAACTGAAGTATACATGGGTACAGTCAGACTTCCGGATGGGCGGCCGAGAGGATGCATGGAACAGTCCTGGAAGGTGGGCAGGGTTGTCCCGATGTTAGAGGGGAGATTCTTGAAGGTAGTTAGATCAGCAGATTCTCAGGTATTCATGTTCATTAATTTACTACATTTTTACCCATCTAATTTAATGGAAGCTTTTGTATGCTTTTTGTGTCCCACACATATCAAAGCAGAATTCAAAATGGTATCACACTGATACCAGCTTGGATTATCATGACGTAGCAACGCCGTGTAGGACATCAATAAAGGTGATTTTTGGTGTGTTCTTTTGTGGTGAATTTATTTACCCCGCTCATAATACGTACAAGCCTATGGACATGTAAATAAAATAGGCTAGTATAGAATTAAGTAGAAAAAAGTGGAAAACTCTTCCCAAGAAAACCCCAAAACACTAACATAGAACCTTAAGAAAACAACTAACATAGTAATAAGAATAGAACAAAAATACAATGCCAAGAGGGCCCTACTAAACGTACCAACAGACTATCTATCTGCTACTGAAATGCAGACAATCAAATAACTTATCAGCAGCTACTGTTTGGTAAGACAACACCAACCCTACAGCTGGCCAGCATTGAAAACAAGCCTGGTTACCCAGGCTTACATGCTATGGACAGAATGAATACAGCCTCAATAAAAAATATAAAAAATGTTAAGTGTGTTAACACTTGTTTTCACCGCTCGGCAGCACTAGTCCAATTTGATACAAATCTTTTTGAATTTAGTTTTTAGTAATAATTCTGGTTTTCTTGCTTCTTGTTTATGGCTTGTAACTGTTTATAGATTGCAAACAGTCCAACATGCAGCTTTTACTATATAATACTCTTGTGTTAGTCCATTTAAACATCACATATATATATTTATACTTCTTTCTTTTTAATTGTGTAGTTTCTTTTGTGAAAATAGGTGTAAATAGTGGCATGCCTCTTCTGCTCTTGTGCTATAGGTAACACACGTGTCATCACTCAGAATGCCCTGCAGCAGTTCCAGGAAGAAATGGGCAAGGTGATGAAGGATCCTTACAAAGTGGTTCTGAAACAGACCAAGCTGCCCATCTCACTCCTGAACCAAGCAGCAAAGGTAACCGCACATGCTCGAATAGTGTATGTAAATATAAATGAAATAGTGTTGAGAAGCACATCTTTTTTTTTTAAAGTTTGGACACGGGCTTGCTTTGAATATTTTGTTATTGTACTATTCACATACCATCATTTAGAAAAACGTGGAGTGGAGGTGGTTCACATAGTTGATTATGATGTAGGAAATTTCAATTGTGGACAATTGGTTTTCCTCACTCCGCTATGTGCCCTGATATAGAATACTAGGCTAGGTCACGTTGAAAATAAAATTTTAAGTTTTTAGTTTGAATTGGCCAGGGTTCAAACTGAGGGGTTGCTGTTCATTAGATTTGATTGTTGTAGAGGGATTTCTATGGCTTGAAATGGTTAGCTTGCATGTAACCTTGAATTTTGTGGTTTTCAATTCCTGAAAATAATTTCCAAAGTTTTTATATGTAGTTAAACATAAAAATGCCTTAGAGTAATTTGTGTCAAAATCAACCAGGCTGACGTAATTTACTGTCAACACGTATAATTTTGCAGGTGCTTCACAATAGTACATTTATCTGATGATTAATCATTTTGCTTTCAGTATAAAAGAATGCATATCTTGGATACGGAAACCTTTGAAAGTACATTTGGTAAAAAGTCACAGCGGAAAAGACCTACCGTTAAGTCATCGGATATGGAGGTAAGTAAGCTGCACCCGTCCAGCAAGTTTCGATTGCATGTTGACGCAATATTATATTTGTATAAAACTATCGTAACTGAAATAGATTGTAATCAAATCGATCCATTATTTGCTACGCAGTTCCCATTTTAATTATCTTAAGTTACGCTATTTAATCCAGCGTTTAAGCAAATTATGTTATGGTAGTCTTTTATTGTATATATATTTTGTTGTAATCATTTGCCATTTTGGTAAATGTTTTAGTTTTTCTTTTATTAACAAATACAACCCGAGAAATCGAAACACACTTGATATCAGATTTGTGTTTTCCTTAGTTGAATCTGTAATTGGGTGTTATTTGATTTTACATTGCTGTGAATATCAGTAAGCTATGCGACTGACCCCCCAGGGTGTGTTCCTCCTTCCTGAAGGAGCTTGTTGCTGCCGTGGAGGAGAAGGAGGGGAAGTACAGCACTGAGAAGGACAAGGACCGGGTGGTGGAAGATGATGGAGTGCGGCCAGAGGCACAGGACATGCACTTCAAGGCTGGGTCGTCAAAGCGCATCTGGAATGAACTCTACAAGGTGCCTTCTCTCATACTACAGGGGCATCTCACGATGCAGTGTTAAAACCAGTATCTTACTAGGTGTTATCCCCCACATGAAGAGTGCTCGAACTGTCCTTCGCTCACAGGCAAGCCACTAGTCATGCTAGCAGACACCACCTAGTGAGGGAAGGAATAACCAGTCCTTTCTCGGCACCTATGACATTTGTAGGCCCAAGTAGGCGAGTGCATGGCCCTCGTCCTAGGCCTGCATATCCGTAAGCTTGCCCGCAGGTTCGCCCACTTCATGTGCATATGTAAGAGACGGGGTGGCTGATTGAGTTAAGCGTCCACGAACCGTTTTGTTAGCTCGTGGGATTGAAACATGGGTTCGAACCCTGTCCGAGTAAAACAAATAGCTTAAAAATGTGTACTTGTCTACCCTTCTGTTTGCTTGTTCATTCAGTGCAAATAATGGTTGGGTTTTGTACAGAGAGCAATCAGGAAAACACTTCGTCTATATGAATACGATAATATTCACTCTTGGAAACTAATATAGTTATTAATTGAACATGGAAATAGTATTGTCATATGTCTATAATTGTCTACTGTAGCAGTGTCCGTTTTGAACAACAAATTAATTTAGTTTCAGTTTGGGTGTCCTAGTTTAACAGCGATGAGGATGATTCTTTGTAATTAGCGATAATGACTTATTCCTTTAACATCCTAGTAATAAAAGAGCATTAAGCATTCCCTTTCTTTTCTCCCCGTTAGTCGCATAATTCGATTGTTTTGAGTTTCTGCTGTATTAAAATAATTAAATATATTAGGTTCATTTCTAATTATTTTATGGAGGGTCGAACCCGGGTGAGTGTCTTGGTTTAGAAAATGTGACGCTTTAATCTGACTGTGCAGCTTTCAGTCGGTTACATTATGCGCTGTTTGGCCACCAGGTGATCGACTCGTCGGACGTGGTGATCCAGGTATTAGACAGCCGTGACCCACTCGGCACGCGGTCACCCAAAATCGAGAAGTACCTGAAGACAGAGAAGCCACACAAGCACCTCATCTTCATCCTCAACAAGTGTGACCTCGTCCCTACCTGGGTCACGGTGAGTGGCAGGGGCCTCTTATGACATTCAATTTCTATCGTAATGCGCATTGAACTCAGATGAGCTGTAGTGAACTAAAGCTGTGCGTCAATTTTATTGCTGCTAGTTTTTCATCTCACATTCTTTTGAGTTTTCTAGGTCTCGGCTAACACAGATTTTTGTTGTTGGTTTCTTCACAGCAAAAATGGGTGGCCATCCTCTCTGCAGAACACCCGACCCTGGCTTTCCATTCATCCATCACCAATCCGTTCGGGAAGGGGGCACTCATTCAACTTCTACGACAGTTTGGAAAGGTGAGGACTCTACTTATCATTCAGTTATTAGTAACCCACTTTAGGATGTATGTAATGTATTCTGACGCTTCCATTTTGCTTGCTTGTGGTACATTCATTGTTACTGGTGTGAAGGACTGACCACGTTTTTTTAAATCTCCTGATGGAATAAAAAGGTGACGCCAAAGTTGCTTCAAACAACGGGCTGTACCCCGGTATATTTCACCTAGGCTAGAACAGAAGTGAGTGATCTGTCGCTGCCAGGCAATCATGCATAGCCTCATGCCATGGAAGGTGGCCACTAGACATGGGTTTGTTTGTTTGTTGATTTACATCCTAGCAACATCTAAGGTCATATCAGGACGGGTACCGACTTGTGACAGTGCGCACTCCTGGCGACTTTATAGTGCTGTCCCACTGGGAAACCAGGCCGCCGGCACCATGACCTGGTATCCCACTCAGTCACATTATCCTGACACTGAGCACACCAGTCCTTGCCCTATCCTAATAATGCTGAGCGCCTGGCTAGGAAGCGACAAGTATCAATTTTAAAGTCATTGGTTTGACTCGACCGGGACTCGAACCCACGATCTACCAGCACGGGAGACGGACGCTCTAACTCATTCGGCCATCCCGTCTGGTTGACATGGGTGAACAGTCCACTGCTGGGACTGGTCCTGTCCTTACCGAGACTGTTCCTGTTAGTGTGCTGCCACCTGCCGGTACTTCTTATCTTCAAAGGTCAGCATTGTTGCGGCTTCCATGTGGTAATGGGGCTCATAACGGACTGCTACATTAGTTCTCGCTTAATCCTGAAATGCATTCACAAATAGAAACAATATTCACAATAAATGGAAAAGATATGAGGAGCAAGGACCACATCCCTCCAGGCGTTTAAGTACGTGATGGGTAAGGATGTATGCTACAATTCCTTGTTGCTTTTTCATTTCTGGTTAATTAGTTCAAATAATGGTTGTAATTATTCAGGTCTGACTGCCACTAATACTGACCGACCCCCCAAGGGGGGAGAGGCTGAGGACTAACACGTGTACATATATATACATAAACAATACCACACTCATAGAGGTGGACAATGAAATAACCAAAAATCCCGCAAATGGAAATAGCCTTATATGGGCAACTCATGTTGAATAATCAAAATCCAGGAAACGGAAACGGAAATAGCTCATCGAACTTCGCTACACAGCAAGCAAGGTGGACGACAGCGCAGTGCAAAACTTTGATTCTATTCAAAAGTAATAGAAATAAAGACAAATTTGGCATAAACATGGATGCACAAATGCAATATTAATAGTCTATTCCGTGGAAATGATGACCATATTCGATTATCACAACCGCGACTCGGGTCACCCGAGCCGCTAGAATTTCAAATCGAACACCGCGGGTGGAGTTAAAAAAAAAAACCTATCGAATGCGGTCACCAAGGGGGGGGGGCGGGGGTCGGTCCTAAGCATTGCTTATTCATATTTTTTTTAGCGGTTGGAAGTAGGCCAACAGACACTCTTGCCAGGATATCCACTTACTACAGACTCTTCATGGAGAATGCTCTACATGTTATCACCCTATTATCGGTCGCCGTAGATTTGTTTGTTTTATTTGTTTTTGTTAGTATTTTGGGTCAAAACACCACTATCACCGCTGATTTTAAAATAATTTGCATATATTTATCCTCAGCTTCACCAAGACAAACAGCAGATCTCGGTAGGGTATATCGGCTACCCGAACGTCGGCAAGAGTTCAATAATCAACACACTCCGCGCCAAGAAGGTCTGCAAAGTGGCTCCCATCGCAGGAGAAACCAAGGTGTGGTATGAAGGGTTTAAAGCTGCATAGTCAAGCAGTACCCCGGTTTGAAGCTTATCTGGTAGAAGACCAGTGACCAGCACCCATCCCTGGTTACAGTAACAGCCTGGTATGAGGTAGTTTCCTAGGTCCCTCCCTCCTCTGTGACGACTTAGAAAAGTGATTTCGAGCCCTTATTGTTTGTTTTATTATGTTAGCGCTTCAGTCCAATTGGATGGATGAATTGATTAAAGTTGCATAATCCGTTAGTTTAGGATTTTTCTCATATTCTTTAGATAAGAATATGAGGTTGACCATTTATAGCCCACTCTGTTTTAGTTTGCATTTTCTACGGTATTTGGTTAGATTATTTGTTTTAAAAGATGCACGCACAAAAAAACAACAAATGTACACACCAGTTGAAGCCAGGTGGAATAGGTCATTGCTACATTAATTAGGTCATGTTGTCTTGTGCCAAAAGCAGAGATATTTTGACGTTCCTAAGGGGTAACAAAAAAACCCAAAGAAATTATTAATGGGGATACCAGTATCTAAGTTGGATACGTGCCTTTAAATCTAGTAAAATATTTTTCTCTTTAAAGCGGATTTAGCAACTTTAAGGGGTCGTTCAAATATTACCTAACGCTATTTTTGCCGCCTACCCCTTTGTAACACTCCGTAGCGCTAAACCATACACAACCTAAGGCTTGGACCTATACCCCCCACTCCCTTATTCATTATGTAATATTTGAATGGTCCCTAAGCCAGGGTCCGTACGGGGCCTGGAAAGTCTTTGTCCCATTTCAAGGCCTTGAAAAGTCTTGAATTGAACCTATTTTGGGTAATTAGACTTGAAAAGCCTTGAATTCCATTAAACTGTCCCCACTGATTTAAATCAGTCTGAAATCGTCATTCGCCATTGTTGATTTTTCCTGAAATCCAAATGAGAATAGTCTTGACTTCCTATGAAAAACAGCGTTGAAATAGCCTTGAATTCCATATCTTCACATGTGTATGGACTTTGTTGTGAGTACTTTGTTGAATGACACCCGTTGCCTCGGGCTGTTGTCCCAGCGTGCCGTGCGGCAGTCTGTAGTGCCACTGTTCCGGTTGTAGGTGTGGCAGTACGTGACTTTGATGAGGAGGATCTTCCTGATCGACTGTCCCGGCGTCGTATACCCGACAGGCGAGACGGAGACGGAAATGGTGCTCAAGTCTGTGGTAAGCACACCCCCAACCGCGCAGTGCCTCCCTGCAAGAATGCGAGCACTAAGGATGGAGTGATGAATGGAATCCCCGCCAACTCTCAAATTAAATAAACAAAATCGGCCTAATTTTCACAATGATTACTTCTACTGTGAATAAGTTACCATTGAGAATTTGTAATACAATTTTTGTTGCTTAAACCCTGAAAAACACTCTTTCCATTGTTAAGGCGGGCTAGTTTTGATTAAAACCAGGGTAATATTTTCTAGAGGATTAATTTATAATTGAAATGTTTTATATATGTTTTGATCAAGGTAAATATTTTCCAGAGGATTAAATATTTTGCACATTTTAATTATTAGAAAATATTGTTGTGGTATTACAAAAACTCGAGCAAATATAGTTCTAAACTTCTAAATCAGTTTCGCAAATCTAATTGAGGGAGAAGTGTACATTCACATTTGTGAAATACTGCAGTGTTTTGACCAAATAAAGATTTATTTGAAAATAATGAACAAAATTAAAGAGAAAAAAAGCCATTTTAATTTAATCGTTGTCCTTCATTATATTTCTTTACCATAACCTGAGTGAGAACCGACCAATTGAATATTATGAGCATATTTGCCATAGTATTTTGGCCTAGCTTTTATATTTGACAATACTTGTGGAATTACAATTTAAATATGGACTCCTTGTCCATGTGCTCTATGTACAATGCCTGTGTCTGTAGGTGTCAAATTACTGTTTAAAACAAGCTTCATGTTGCATGCTTTGCGGCCCTAACTAGGACTCTCTGTATTAGGTGCGGGTTGAATACCTAAAAAACCCAGCGGACTTCATCAAGCCGATCCTGGATCGCGTGAAGACAGAGTACATCGTCAAAACCTACAAGGTCGAGTCGTGGGAGAGCGCCGAGGACTTCCTGGAACAGATGGCAAACAAGAGTGGAAAGCTGCTCAAGGTATGCCATGCTTGTTTAATTTCTAGTTTAGGTGTGTGGTATGGAGTAATTATTTCTGTGTTAAAGGTGTGATGTGGAATAATTATTTCTGTGTTAAAAGGTGTGATGTGGAATAATGATTTCTGTGTTAAATGTGTGATGTGAAATAATGATTTCTACGTTAAATGTGTGATGTGAAATAATTATTTCTATGTTAACGGTGTGATGTGAAATAATTATTTCGGTGTTAAAGGTGTGTTGTGGAATGATGATTTCTGTGTTAAATGTGTGATTTGAATAACTATGGTGAGTAACTACATATCCATATCAGAGATGAAAGACCTCCGCGGTTTCGCGGATTTCCGGGATTTCTTATATCCACCGATTACGTTAAACAAAATTCCAAAAGATGGGATGTATATGACAACAGTTGGGTGGTTCGAATCCTGTTCTTATATGACCTTAGATGTAGTTAGAACATAAAACCTAAGCAAGAAACTGTTAGATATGGGCCATAATGCAATCACAACAAGGCTAGTTGAGACTTGACTTCCGGTCTTTTTTCCTCGATTCCCTGACAATGCTAAACCTATGGGAGAATATCAGCATATCCGCTTTTTTTCCCGGAGACCACTTTCATCCCTGCGATATACTGGTGCAAGTTGCTTAGCATAACATTGAAATATATCAACAAACAAATTGATAGTTTGTTATCTTCACACTGATTTCAAGTATATAAAGCCACTTATGTCACCGACTCTGCGCATAGAATTTCTAATTAAGAGCCCTGTATTCTGTTCAATTTGTGATGCTTTTATGTCCTCTCGGCGTGAATATGGCCTATGCTCCCGACACGGCGTAAAGAAACCACCAATCAATATCAACTTGCATATCAAGTGCATATCAACTTGCCACAGAGCAATATGCACTTGGAAATCGGCGAACTTATGATGTAGACCTTTGGTTCTGTTAAGTGAGATTGTGACGTCATGACTGCTCTTTATTCTGACAGAAAGGGGACTCATGGTACCACCTATTGAGATTGTGACGTCATAAATGCTCTCTATCCTGACAGAAAGGAGAGCCTTTGGTCCCGCCTATTGAGATTGTGACGTCATAAATTCTCTCTATCCTGACAGAAAGGCGAGCCAGACATCCCGACTGTGGCCAAGATGATTCTGAACGACTGGCAGCGCGGCAAGATCCCTTATTTTGTGCGGCCCCCCGGTTCCTCAGATGTGAGTAAAGTAGCGACTGAAACTAGTAGTGTCGCGAATCGCCGTCTAGCTGTGTGTCACCACTAGTTGTATGGGAATTCAACCTGGGCCAGGTTCAGGGGACGGCTCCGCAATGCCTTTTTGGCCTATTTGCGTTGAGGGTGTGCCTCAGAGTCGACTCCGAGACGTCCCGCTTTTCATGTATGAGGCAAAGAGCACCTCCAAAATGGCTTTCGGATTCAGTAGTTTCAGCCAATCACAGTTGTTCTTTCAATTGCAAATGGCTGCACACTATGGATACCGCCATTTTCGATGCAACCAACAGCTGTATGCCATTCAGACTAGCGCCACGTCCGGAATTTCTCCAAGGCGCACCCTGAATGCGGCCCTGGTCCATTCCTAGTGCCTCGATTGACTGGTCCCTCAGGAAAGACTGAAGCTGGGAGCCAGCCTGCTGGGTCAGCTTCAGCTTACATGGTGGAAGTAGGGATTGGTACCACAATCCTCCCCATTACATTAAGTTCTAGTTTAGCAGAACACTGAACCGAAAGACACTCACATTTGTGAAAATGTTGGAATTATATATATTCTTTCTAGAAAAACCTGAAACTGTTATGGCTTGCTGATTGGGGGGCGGGGGGGAGCGGTCACATCTTGTTATATAGTAAATGCTGTTGCTGTTGTTATATATTCTTCTGAATAGTTGTCTTCTGGCCATTTATGCATTCCATATACAGGAATGATCAAATTTTTAGCTTGCATGAGCTTCACAGGCCCACTGGGGCTCTGCCTCAGACCTCGTTGGGGGCCTGTGCTGTTTGCCAATCACATAATATTGACTTTTTGAGGCTAATGCGTGGCTTCCTGTTGCAGGCGGAAGCTGAAGCCAAAATCAGCGAGAAGTCGTCTGCGACAACCACCACCACCACAACCACCGCCGCCACCACCGCCACCACCACTGAAGTCCCAGTAGCCACGGTCCCTGAAGCGCCATCTGCCAACACGCAGGGTGACGTGGCAGACGATGACGTCACCGCTGACGTGGCGACGCCCGCGGTGGAACTGACGGACAAGCAGCGACAGCTGGCGGAGAAGGCGCGCACTATTCAGGTAGCGCAGGACTTCTCGCACATCAACGTCGGCCTCGCTTTCGAAGGCGACGATAAGAAGGCACTGGAACCTTCCACCGTGGTCAGGGAAGTGGTGTGTCGTGATGAAGACGACGACGATGATGATAATGCCGATGATAGCAACGGTAATGATGTGGCAGCTGATGACGATGACGGGGAGGGGGAGCAGGAGGATGTGAAGGAGAAGGAGGAGGAGAGTGATGTACGAGTGGTGGAGGTGGAGGTACCGGCGCGCAATGTTCCACTCAGTGCACAGAAACGCAGACGACAAAAGGACCGGAAAAGTAAGAAATGTAGCAGCACCAGCGGAGCCTTCACTGTGACGGAACTGCAACAGGACGAGGGTAAGTGTCATGGCGCCTCGTGGTTTTGCTATTTTTCTATTTAGCTAAAGGGGAGTTTGGAGAAAGCCTAGATATTATATTTATTTTTAATTGGTTATTAGTGTCAATTAGTATTAGTAATATGAATAAGCAATGCTTAGGACCGACCCACCGATATAACTACAGCAAAGTATTTTATGATTTTATTTTACTCCACTCGCAGTGTTCGATTTGAAATTCTATCAACTCGGGTGATCCGAATATGGCCGTCGTTTCCGCGGATTAAACTATTAATATTTCATTTGTGCACCCATGTTTATGCCAAATTGTTATTTATTTCTTTTAATTTTGAATAAATTCTAAGTTTTGAACTGCACATATCGGCAAATTCTATGGGGAGGGACCAGTGCACTTGTTCTTCGATTCGGCATGTGCTACTCTGCGGCGGAGCATTGTCAAGGCGTTAAGCCAATCGGTGTCACCCACCCTGTTTGCTGCGTAGTGAAGTTCGACGAACTATTTCCGTTTGCGTTTGCTGGATTTTGATTATTCCGTTATTGAACAAGAGTTTACAAATGGCGGCGACCATAGAGGCCTATTTCCGTTTCCGGTTGTTGGATTGTGGCGAAATCAGCTGTGGGTATTGTTTACTTTATGTATATATATATCTATCTATACACATGTTAGTCATTAGCCTCCCCGTGGGTGGGTCGGTATGAATAAGCAATGCTTAGGACCGACCCACCGATATAACTACAGCAAAGTATTTTATGATTTTTTTTTACTCCACTCGCGGTGTTCGATTTGAAATTCTATCAACCACATGGGACTGCTTTCAGTGGTGCCCATTCAGTGTTGCAGATTTGCAGCCTTCAGCGCACCAATGCGACTGAAAACTCCCCAAAACAACAACTGGGGTGACCCGAATATGGCCGTCATTTCCGCGAAGTAAACTATTAATATTTCATTTGTGCACCCATGTTTATGCCAAATTGTTATTTATTTCTTTTAATTTTGAATAAAATCTAAGTTTTGAACTGCACGTATCGGCAAATTCTATGGCAGCGGGCATTTGTTTTGATATATTATTAACCAATAGCTGACCCCGAATACCGTCAATTGGGCCTATGGACTTAATGCCTTGACAGGGCTGCTGCAGAGTAGCACGGAGGAACACATACACTGGTCCCAGTGATGTCATCACACCATATATGGAAGGTCTGTGGGGAGGGACCAGTGTACTTGTTCTTCGATTCGACGTGTGCTACTCTGCGGCGGCGCATCATTAAGGCGTTAGGCCAATTGCTGTCGTCCATCCTGCTTGCTCCTTACCGAAGTTTGACAAGCGATTTCCGTTTCCGTTTGCTGGATTTTGATTATGGATTATTCAACACGAGTTTACAAATGGCGGCGCCCATAGAGGCCTATTTCCGTTTCCTGTTGCTGGATTTTGACAAATCCTCTGTGGGTATTGTTTATGTATATATTGTTTATGTATTTGTATATATATCTACATGCGTTAGTCTTAAGCCTCCCCGTGGGTGGGTCGGTATTATTTTTGTTGTTAAAATAATTTCTAAAATAAAATAATTTTTAAAAAGCCCAAAAATAAACAGCAGTCCATTCAGATTTGCTGCTGTACATGAACTCCTGTTAACGTGGGTAGCAATTCAGAGTGAATTCTTCATGGCTAGACTAAATATAACCCAAGTTTTCCTTTTCCACAGATCCTAAGGTCAAAGTAGACGACACTGATCTCGTTACTTGTGTAGAGCTCACGCCCCCTGGTGCTAACAGTAAGAAACAACCGAAGCCCTCTAGTGGCAAAAAGAGGAAACATGCGGAGGAAGTTGAGTCCCCGAACGAGGAGGAGGTAGCGCCCAGATTGACAGGCAAACAGGTGAGTTTACAAGCTGGTGGACCACAGCAGAAAGTCTGTATCAGGCATGTTTTCACTTCAAATTTCTGCATAGTTAAGCCTTTAAGATAATTATTTTTTTTAAGTTACTTCAAATTTAAAGTAAAATAGATGATACAAATTAATCTTAATATATTTATTTAAGAGAACATTGTATTTTTTTTTAAAGTATGGGCTGATGCAACTTAAAGCCGATAGTCTGATGAAAACAGCACTTTTTCAAAATGAAAACACTGATCTACATTTTATTCTACATGTCTAACTTAGATACAGGTGCACTTATTAAACATTTGTCCCTACATAAAACGGAATACTGAGGTAATTTACTGCAGAAGTTTATGGTGTCAGAATTTTGGCATGCTTGCCAAAACTAATCTTGCATGTTTGTACTTCAAATATCTCAAAAGTGAGCCATTTAACTAAAGTATGGTAGATTATAATGATCAACCTAATATATTTACCTCAGAAAATGACAAACTCAAAATCATCGGACTATGCAACTTTACTTATCTACAGTGGCAATAACTCATCGAGTCTGGCAGTGCTAAAGGCTCATCTCTTTAATCGCACTGAACCCTGGGCCTTGTTTTCCCTGTCACAGAAGCGGAAGGAGTACCGGCAGCAGCGCGTCACCCGGATAGGCAGCGCCTTCTACGAGCGGGCGAACGTCAAGAACCGCAGCCACCGGCGGTGATCAGTCCCGGCAAGGCGGGGTGGGGTAGAGAGGCGCGGGGTGGATGGGGCTTCTGTAAATGAAATGTTATCAGACCACACTAAATACACATTAGCTATCTGTCTTCAGTGACCCCGTGATCAGCCAACCCTTGCCATGTGCAAACCGCTTTTATACAAACAGTTTAAAAAATATTAGAATATATTTTTTTTAAGTCCCCTTCCTCCCCCCCCCCCCCCCCCCCAACAAAAATTTAATTTGAGTGTCCTTGTAATTATAAGGACTGGGCATCTGCAATATCGGGACAACATTGGTCTAAATGTAGAGGTGTCCTTTATGTACAGATACTCAGTCAAAACCTATTGGTTCTAGTTAATTCTTCTTGAAAATTTATATTGCCTATTATGGATAAGTCTGAATAGACCTGTTTTCGCCATTAGGCAGTTTGTTGATAGAAAGCCCGAGCCTACACTTTTATATCGACTCAAGGCATTTTTAACTTCCCAAACCACATAAACATGGTACAAGAGCAACTGACATTTGATGACCCTGTAAGTTATACACAGCGGTGGAAATCCAAATTGGCAGAGGTGGGGTGGGCACGTGGAATCGAACCACCAACTTTCAGTAGAGTCCAACCTCTAGAAAAAAGGTCAGACACTCTAACCACTCCACCACAGAGAACACCACAAAATGACTAGTATCAATACTGACAATTCTACCTGAATAAATAGTTGGTTCATGGCTGCGGTTTGCCGATCATAGGGTTCACTGAAGACGAGTACTACTGTATACTATGCCTAACTGCCACTGGTGATTGCACAGTTTTATTCTTCTTTTATTCAGTTTTTTTAATTAATATTTCATAAGTTTCTTGATTGATAAACATACCACGGCAAATATATTATTATTATTATTGTTCTTAATTTAATATTTTTCAACTGCGACCATGGAAATAGTGGATGTTGAAATAGCAGAAACCACACGAGCCCTTATCACACGTCAGGATGCATGTGTGGTGCCTTGTTTATTAGATAATGTACATTTGTTTTTTATACCACTGTTTGCAAAGTCGTCGTATGTACACGCTGAATAAATGAAGCCGTAAAATCGTTTATATTGTACAGTTCTTTGTTTTAGCTTAATTTCATTCCGAACCTAATTCCTAAAATAGTTATGTAGCTCATTGGTATAGAAATAAATGTTTACTTTAGATTCATATTAAATAACCTTATTAATAATAATAATAGACAATCAAAATAGCTTACATAATCATTGAAAAATATGTAACAAGATAACACAGTTACTTAAAAGGGACAAACATTACCAATAGGTCTATTCAGTTACTAAAACCCTAACTCAGCGCACTTGGCAGCCTCTAAAATCACGGGTAGTTATTACAACCTGGGGAGACCAGGAGTGTCCATCTCCCGTTTTGGTAGATCGTGAGATTCGAAACCAGGTTGAGTCACACCAATGACTAACAAATTTTATACTAGTCGCTACTTACCCTGGTGATTAGGATAGGGCAAAGACTCGTTGGCTTAGTGTCAGGATAATATAACTGAGTGGGATATCAGGCTATGGTGCTGGCAGCCTGGTCTCCCAGTGGGGCAGCACTATATAAAGTCACCGTGAGTGTGCACTGTCACACATTGGTACCCGCCCTGAGATGTTGCCAGGACGTAAAACTCTAACAAACAACAAACCAACTTTCTTGCGCCTGGCAACACAACGTTGCCGGTGTAACTAGTGTTCCTCCTGGTACCTGGCCGACTCTGACCTCACAGCTGGCTCTTACTCGTGAAGGTCACACGGTGACCAGACCCGGTTAACCTGCTCGTGCTACACAGCCCGGGGGTGTCACAGGTCAGACACAACCAGAAGCCAAACGCTATCATAGCCGCCCAGTTTAATTGTCTAACTGGCGTCCAACATGTCACGTGCCATCTGTGTGGGTGGCCAAGGCCGGCAGACGTCTGTCGCATTAAAGCTAGGATTCCATATATGTGGTATGCGACTGCGAATGCATAACTATGAGGTAGACGGAGACTTTTCGCTGCTTGTATTGGTAACACCACACTCAGTTCGCATTCACATTTGATCGCTCCATTCAGCGATTGGTGCGAATGTGAACCCGGTGTACCGTTTCCAAGACAAACTACGAAAAGTTGTTGCATACCTCATATATGCATATGTTTACCGCGTACATGGAATCCGAGCTTAATATATGTATCCTAGTAAGAGCCTTTTGAAGAAATGGCTTGCAAACTTATTATTATGATCTGGTCACGTGATTTTTACATTGTGTTTCCTTACATGAATATTCACTCTATATTAACAAAATATTTTTAAATCCTAGAAATGTTAACTAGAATTTCACTAAGAACTACTATTGATAGCCGTAGGATACTTAGTGCAGGCCTAATTATTCTGGACAAATCAGTCCCTACATTACTCATGTATATATAGAATTTTTAATATTCTTAAAAAGAAATCGAAGGTGATAGTCTAATTACGAACTTGAGTCGAGATACCGCCAATGGAAGCCAGAAGCTCCAATACCGCGATTACAAAACAAATTGCAAAATGATAATGCTCACATTCGAGATTTATATTCACAAGGGCCTAATCATTACAACTATTGGATGTGTCATTTTGCCTGAAAAAAAGATGTCATCGAGTAACAACAAGGGGAACTTTTAAAACACCTATCTAGATATGAACTACAATGGCCAAAATATCGCGTCGACCTGTCTGCAGGGCTGGTTCCTATATATCTAGGAGTATATCTATCTCAGCACTGACCTCTCAGTCAAGAGTCAACTAGTAGGTTTCATCAGGGAACAAGAATTCTGGTGGTGCGTGCCTGAATCAGATGGCAGAAATACAGTGTGAATGTTATTCCACACCGGACGCGGTGGCCGAATTGGTAGAGCACAGGCTTCCCGTGCGGAAGGTCTGGACTTCAATTCCCGGTCGAGTCAAACTTACACAATTGATACTTGTCGCTCCCTAGCCTGGAGTTCGGCATTATTCGGGTAGGGCAAAGACTGGTTTGTTCAGTGTCAGGATAATGTGACTGAGTGGAATATCAGGTCATGGTGCCAGCGGCCTGGTCTCTCAGTGGGGCAGCACTATAAAGTCGCTTTGAGTGCGCACTGTCACAAGTCGGTACCCGTCCTGATATGACCATAGATGTTGCCAGGACGTAAAACAAACAACAAACAAACATGTTATTTCCACATCAGGACATCAAGAACTCACGGGTTGCTTATGCCAAGTACACATCTACCGTATAGGATTCGCGCACTAAAACTCCCGACCCGCTTAAAACTGAAAACGGGCCGATTCATTTTTCGAATCGCGAATCGCAATCGTAATGATAGTACACACCTACCGTTTTAGCCCTAAAAATTAGTTTTTAGTCGTGAATCGCAATCGGTAGGTGTGCTAGGGGAGTGCACACCTCACGATTTTTGGGCAGTTTTAGATCGTATACGGTAGGTGGGTGTGGAAAAACGATCGTATACGGTAGGTGTGTACCTAGCATTACTGATTGACGTTATACAAGTGTAGAAGTGCATGCCTACGTCGCGCGCACGATTTACAACGTGATGATACCAGGAGCAGGCATTGACGGTGTCTATGGCTTAATAAACGCCCCACAGGTGCTAAACGCTGTGATCTACGGGCCATGGGAGAGGTACGGCCAAGGAGGGGCGGGCCAACCCCGCGGAGGACACATACAGCAGTACAGAGGGCTTTGATGCACCCTAATGCCTGGTGGTGACCGATCTGATTTGCTTCGATGCAACGAAATAAAAAAGCAATTTAATCGGTGCCACTTTAGCATGCTGTCTACCTGGCCATTTACACTTTAGCGTGTGGTTTACCTGCACTTTAACCCGAACCCTAACCATAACCCTTAAAGTTGCATGGACCGACGAAATATATATTTTTCAAAGCCGAAACACTTATCTACATTTGATTATATATATACCCAGCTTAGATATTAGTGCATTAACTAGTGATTTGGGACAGCATACACAGAATAATCAGTGAATTTACTACCTCGTTCCTGGAGACAGCTACTTTGAGAAAGCCATCAGACAGGGAACCCATTAACCAATTAGGTCAATCTCGTGACCTGAATAGTCTTTCCCTCTTTAGCAGTAGCATATATGGCTTTAGTCAGGTTCAAGGACACATAGTGGAAGTTTGATGGCGTAAGATGAGTCTTACCAGCTGGATAAACCTGACCTAGCCAGTGGAAAATAGTAGGAGACCAGACTACCTAGACATTAGTAGGTCAGCTCACATCGCATCACCACCCGAGATGACCATCTGGGTCATAGCCACAAGACTTTTGGCAAGCTTGTCGAAAGTATTTTGGGTTCTTTCAGCTCAAATTGCTCCAAAATTAGCTTTTTGTCTTCAAAGTTACTCGATACTAGTGACTATTAGGTTGTAATGGTCAACTTGAGCTTTTTTATTAAAAAAATAAGTAAAACAATTCAAACGCCATCGGACCATGCAACTTTAACCCAAACCTAACCTTCAATTTGCGGAGGATACTGATGTGGGCGGTCGTTGATGGACACTGGATACTAGCAGTAGACCACACTCTAACGTAGCACCATTTAATCTTGCCCCAGTTAGCTGGTTAGCCTCATGTAAATAATCTGTTTTTAAATTGCTATCAAGTTTAATTATATAAACCGTATAATAGTTTGTGAGTACCAATAACCGTCTGTGGTTTTACATATCTCCTGCTCTCCAGATTGATTGATTGATTGGTGGTTGCTTTATGCCGTGTCGGCAGCATAGGCCATATTCACTGCGAGAAATGTTTGTTTTTTGTTCAAACCATCGCTTTTACATGTAAAAGCAGACAATCAATTATGTGCCAATAGACACTCATTAAATTAGAAAGCTCACAATCATATATTTGTGGTCAAGGGAAACAAATTCCAATAGAAAAAGAAAGGTTTTATTAATAATTGATAAAAATCTATTTAGTAAACTATATGAGGTGGTACAGTCCAGCTGCCCTCAAAAAGGCTAAAATGTTTTCCTGTTTTACTTTAGTAAAAAGGTCATGCATACTGTCTGCAGTGTAGAACCATTGGTGCAGGGCCAAAAAATCAACGCAACTTAGTAAAATGTGTTTGAGTGTCAGCGGGGACTGACACCCAATACATTCAGGGTGAGGTTCCGCTTTGAGCAGAAAAGCATGCGTAAGCCACGAGTGGCCAATACGGCAGTGGCTAAGGACCACTTGGTCCCACCCACCTCCCGCATGAGTCTGTGGTGGTTTTCCCACAGATGGTTCAATTACTTTAAGTTTATTAATGTTTTCATCCCACTCATGTTGCCATTTGGATTTTATGTGGGTGGCTATTAGTGGTCTCAGATCAGAGTGAGGGATCAGACATGGTTCAAGATCACAGTTCAGGGCCTTCTTCGCAGCCCGATCAGCTCGTTCGTTTCCTTGTATGCCGGCATGGCCAGGCACCCAGCACAGGTGGATGTCATACCCATCCGTTGTCAGTTGGTTCATTTTATAAATGACCGTTGCTAGAATAGGGTGATTCGTTTTCAGTCCAGCAACTGCCAGGAGGCAAGAGAACGAATCACTGTATATAACATAGTTAGTGTGGTTGGATACCTCGATACACTCCAACGCGAGAAGGAGTGCTCGGGCTTCTGCAGTGAAAATCGAGCTCTGATTGGGCAAACGAACACCGAATCTTTCCTGTCGGCAGACTGCCGCAGCAGCTACCCGGCTTTGGTCTTTCGAACCATCAGTGTATATGGAGAGGTGGTCTGCAAACTGGCCTTGAATCTCTGCATGCAGTCCTTGGTACTCGAGTGGATGTGTCCCAGACTTCCTCAGTTCCGTGAGTCGGAGGATAACCGATGGCTTTCTCAATGACCACGGGGGATGTTCTGGGACTTTGGCATCCTCCCACATGTCCAAATCCACGCCCAAGGCCTCCAAATGAGGTTTCATTCGGAGCCTCAGTGGCCGGATGTAATTTGTCCTGGCTTCATACCTGGATTCGTCATGTTGCTCGAATAGACAATTGTGTGCAGGATTCAAAGCATTAGTTTTTATCTTGACTACATATTGCATGGCCAGTTTGATTCTCCTGTTGTTAAGTGATGGTTCATTGGATTCAACGTAAAGGCTCTGAACCGGTGAGGTGCAGAAGGTCCCTGGTGGTGGATCGTGTCTAGCAGCCCAATATATGATTTCCTTGCGGAACCGTATACTATGCTGCCGTAATCCACCCGTGACCGAACCAAGGTTCTGTACACGGAGAGCAGAACATCTCTGTCCGCTCCCCACTCTCCACATCTCTCAAGAGATTACCATAGCTTTAGACTTGATTGAACAGCTTTGGAGATTTGTGTCATTTTTGTGATGATGTACCACACTTGGAGTATGTGCGAACCGGCACACTTTGCGGATATTGAGATTAGTACAGAGGTAGTCTGCACCACACATGAGGCAGACACTACATCATACTGTGTATGGGAAGGTGCTATTGTATGCAGTGTCTGAGACAGTTACTACAACATACTGTGTATGGGATGGTACTACTGCATATAGTGTCTGAGACAGATGCTACAGCATACTGTGTATGGGAAGGTACTACTGTATGCAGTGTCTGAGACAGATACTACAGCATACTGTGTATGGGAAGGTACTATTGTATGCAGTGTCTGAGACAGTTACTACAACATACTGTGTATGGAAAGGTACTACTGTATATAGTGTCTGAGACAGATGCTACAGCATACTGTGTATGGGAAGGTACTACTGTATGCAGTGCCTGAGACAGATGCTACAGCATACTGTGTATGGGTAGGTACTACTGTATATAGTGTCTGAGACAGATACTACAACATACTGTGTATGGGAAGGTACTACTGTATACAGTGTCTGAGACAGATACTACAGCATACTGTGTATGGGAAGGTACTACTGTATGCAGTGTCTGAGACAGATGCTACAGCATACTGTGTATGGGAAGGTACTACTGTATATAGTGTCTGAGACAGATGCTACAGCATACTGTGTATGGGAAGGTACTACTTTATGCAGTGTCTGAGACAGATGCTACAGCATACTGTGTATGGGAAGGTACTACTGTATGTAGTGTCTGAGACAGATACTACAACATACTGTGTATGGGAAGGTACTACTGTATACAGTGTCTGAGACAGTTACTACAACATACTGTGTATGGGAAGGTACTACTGTATCCAGTGTCTGAGACAGATACTACAGCATACTGTGTATGGGAAGGTACTACTGTATACAGTGTCTGAGACAGATGCTACAGCATACTGTGTATGGGAAGGTACTACTGTATCCAGTGTCTGAGACAGATCCTACAGCATACTGTGTATGGGAAGGTACTACTGTATACAGTGTCTGAGACAGATACTACAGCATACTGTGTATGGGAAGGTACTACTGTATACAGTGTCTGAGACAGATACTACAGCATTGTCTATGGGAAGGACTACGTATGCGTGTCTGAGCATGCTCAGCTACTGTGTATGGAAGGTACTACTGTATACAGTGTCTGAGACAGATACTACAGCATACTGTGTATGGGAAGGTACTACTGTATACAGTGTCTGAGACAGATACTACAGCATACTGTGTATGGGAAGGTACTACTGTATACAGTGTCTGAGACAGATACTACAGCATACTGTGTATGGGAAGGTACTACTGTATGCAGTGTCTGAGACAGATGCTCCAGCATACTGTGTATGGGAAGGTACTACTGTATACAGTGTCTGAGACAGATACTACAGCATACTGTGTATGGGAAGGTACTACTGTATGCAGTGTCTGAGACAGATGCTACAGCATACTGTGTATAGGAAGGTACTACTGTATGCAGTGTCTGAGACAGATGCTACAGCATACTGTGTATGGGAAGGTACTACTGTATGCAGTGTCTGAGACAGATGCTCCAGCATACTGTGTATGGGAAGGTACTACTGTATACAGTGTCTGAGACAGATACTACAGCATACTGTGTATGGGAAGGTACTACTGTATGCAGTGTCTGAGACAGATGCTCCAGCATACTGTGTATGGGAAGGTACTACTGTATCCAGTGTCTGAGACAGATGCTACAGCATACTGTGTATGGGAAGGTACTACTGTATCCAGTGTCTGAGACAGATACTACAGCATACTGTGTATGGGAAGGTACTACTGTATGCAGTGTCTGAGACAGATGCTACAGCATACTGTGTATGGGAAGGTACTACTGTATGCAGTGTCTGAGACAGATACTACAGCATACTGTGTATGGGAAGGTACTACTGTATGCAGTGTCTGAGACAGATGCTCCAGCATACTGTGTATGGGAAGGTACTACTGTATACAGTGTCTGAGACAGATACTACAGCATACTGTGTATGGGAAGGTACTACTGTATGCAGTGTCTGAGACAGATGCTCCAGCATACTGTGTATGGGAAGGTACTACTGTATATAGTGTCTGAGACAGATGCTACAGCATACTGTGTATGGGAAGGTACTATTGTATGCAGTGTCTGAGACAGATACTACAGCATAAAATGCATGCAGTGTCTGAGACATTTTACTGTATGCTGTGTCTGGGACAGGTACACTGTGCAGCATAGCATCTGTGCAGTAT
This sequence comes from Branchipolynoe longqiensis, assembly GCA_030323885.1. Taxonomy (NCBI): domain Eukaryota; kingdom Metazoa; phylum Annelida; class Polychaeta; order Phyllodocida; family Polynoidae; genus Branchipolynoe; species Branchipolynoe longqiensis. The sequence continues at coordinate 38,618,734 of CM059187.1, read as the reverse complement.
GTGGCACAGGCATTATTGGATACAATATCTGGAACAGATAATACTATATGCAATGTCCATTGTGTTGAACAAAATCATTTTTACACTTTCATTTTCTTCATTTCTACTCCTTTCAAGTTACCAATATCAAAATGACATAATTTGTGTGTGATTCACCTTCACCACCCATGTTCAAATAGTGTCAGAAGCAAATGTGTGATCACTGGTTGCATATATCTATCGACTGGATGTGGTAACTGCATCGGTAGAGCGCAGGCTTCTCGTGCAGAAGGTCGGGAGTTCGAATCCCAGTTGAGCCAAACGAATGAAATTGAATAATTGTATGCCTGGCGCTTGCCATTACTAGGACATGACAAGGGCTGGTTAGCTCAGTATCAGGATAATGTGACTGAGTGGGGCATCGTATCATCGTACCAGTGGCCTGGTCTCCCAGTGGGGCAAGACTATCAAGTCATCATCAGTGTGCACTGCCACAAGTCGGTACCCGTCCTGATATGACCTTGGATGTTCCCCAGACATAAAACTCCAACAAACAACGAGAACAGTAACCACAATTTTAGCAATGGTTTCCTTCTACTTCTATTCCGCATTGAAGGGCTATACCAAAGGCCCTATAATACTAAGACAGCTCACTCCCTATATCTCCAATGGTAATGTAAATTTTGCAGTGCCACCTTGTGGTGGGTTTGATCAGCCCAGCTGCTGGTTGGTGTTTCACATGTAAACACATACAATTATATTATACATGAGATAGGTAAGTATGAATACACATCAATATGAATGTGCTATGAACAAATACACATCATCATCAGCATCGCCATCATCACACATCTTTCACATTCATATATACATTTATACATATAATAATATAGCACCTGTTTAACCAAGAGAACAGCCAGCGCACCAAGTGGTGGGTTTGATCATTTTGATTATGCAGTACAGGCTGAGTGAGCCGTATTAGTATTCTAGGGTCTTTGGCTATACACACGATGGTGTTGAGCGGGCTGCTGCTCCGATGCGAGGCTTTATTACTAGTATTAGCCGCGAGTTCATTAATCTGATAACCGACACCTACACTCGTATGTGCCTTGCCGTGGGCGCTGTTTCACCTGCTCCATTCCATTATGAGTCTGGCACTTAATTTGTCACCCATGATAAACCAAGTCAATGATAGTCTTGATGGTCAATGGAAACAACACATAACTCACCATCACGGAATCCAACCGCGACTGGGGCACCCGAGATGACAAACCCACCGCGATTAGGCCTACACAATGTAAACCGCCAACTCGGTAATAAGTGGGGGTTGTCATGGCTACGCGATGCTGGCCTGAGTTGCCGGTGTATGGAGGCTGTTGAATTTATGAATAAACAAGATCACCGGCTGCCGAGGTGACTTATTTCCAGCCTGTGGCACACATTACATTTTCTTTCAGCTTTTCACGTCAATTCGCAATGCGCTTGTTATGCGCATATAGCTGACGCGCACAACTGCCCCTGGGAATTGAAAAAACTAAAAGACAGCCGGCAGATACATTTCGGCTCATACACGTGTCTGGCATACGGCAATGACTGGGCAACTATAGGGACACACACACTAATCCATGAGGTAGTGTTCGGACGTGCCAAACTGTGACTATTTTCCATCGCTTGTCGACATATCGAAAGGTAATGGCTATCTTCATCACGTGCCAACATGTGAAAAGGTAATGAGTATGGCCATCACATGTTTACATGCCTAAATCCAATGACTATCTTCATCACATCTTGATGTGTCCAAAGATAATGACTATCTTTATATGCTGACATGTCCAATGCTAAGGACTATCATCATCCTGTTCTGACATGATAAAAGGTAATGGTTATCATCATTATTATCACCACCATCATCATCTCCACCATCATCATCATCATCGTCATAATCATAATCACATGTTGACATGTCTAAAGGTAATGACTATGTAATAGTCATCACATGCTGGCAAGTTAGAAGCTAAAAGCTAAGGACTATACTCAGCACATGCCAACATGTGATGCCAACATGTCTAATGATTATCTTCATCACATGTCAAAACATGATGACTAGCTTCATGACATGTCGAAAGCTCAGGACTATCGTCTCCATCACGTGTTGACATGGCTAAAGCTAATGAATATCTTCATCACAATCCATCCAGCATGTCAAAAGTTCTGACATAGTAAAAGCTAATCACTAGCTTCATCACATGTCAACATGTCAATATATTATATATATATCCTAAATAAATCGGAATAAAACAATATATATAGACCTAATATATATCATGCATCTATGCGTGTGTTATACCTATTATGTAAGTGTAAATAACAAAAGCCCAGCTAACACATAACGTTAAGTAACATCAGGCTAACGTTATTATTTGGTTATGGTACATTATAACGTCACAGTAACATTTATACAGACGCAATAACATGCATTGTAATGTTTTGGGGTCTATTGTGACTGAGAGAGGGCAGTCATCTTGGAAGAGACTGTAAAAACATGTGAGATATAAAGTATACCCAAACCTAATCCAAGTTAATCTAGTTGATATTGGTGACATCTTCAATACAAATTTGCCGATGAGGACAGCATAACCAATTTATGACAATTTAATGGGAAACTAACCTGCATTAAAGTAACATTCAAGAAAAGTGAGTGAACCAACTTGTACATGAGGAAGGGCCACTGCAGGGCAACCAAAATCAAGGATCACAGAAAGTGCCCATTAAAAACATTGTTTAGCATTGTATACCTGGTACTTAGGGCAACATGGCTATGAATCTTCCAATATCGTTTAACATGTATTGTCTTTATTATATATTTCAGAATCTTACAAATAGAGACTGACTATATAAGCTGAAATATTGTAGAGAATAAGACCAAACGTTTTAAATCATTTTATGTGCTGTTCATTGTTATGGTGATGCTTCTACAACATTTTTATGACATAAAGAAATAGTTCTTGAATGCTATACAAAAACGTTCTATTGATGTTAAAAAAACATTGCATTAATGTTATATGAAAAGGTCATAATGATGTTAAAAAACGTCTCTAGAACATAATAAAATAACATTATGGAACGCTTTTAACTTCATACAAAATAACGTTATATGCCTGTTTTAATAACGTTATTGTGACATTTTATAACGTTATTATGATGTCACTGTACTGTTTTATTGTTAGCTGGGAAAGGCACTCATATATTACATATATATATTTATATATATTCCATCCCTCAATTTTTGAGAGATTATTCCGGGCCTAAATTGTGCACAGACTATCTTATAACGAGCTCGGTATTCAGTGGGCGATATTATGCGAATAATAGGTTTCCACGTTAATATAGCGCGATGGAGGGAGCGGGGAGGGAGGGGGGCGAGAGAGGGAGGATGGACGAGGGATGGCGGGCATGGAGGAAGGAGGATGGAGAGTGAGGAGGGCGGAGAGGGGTGGAGGCAGGGGAGGAAGAAGGAGAGGTGGGGACCTGTCTCAGAAGGAGCAGGGCGATAAGCGCTCATCTGCAACACCCCTGACGGCTCCCAAGTGCCCGTCGTTGAGGTGACCTGCCGCAAGCTGCAATTTGGCTGCTCTCTGGGCGGGTCCCGTGTCATCCATTAGAGCCCTAACGGGTCGCTTAGTGCCAAACACCAGCTGCAGTAATGGCGGTGTTGCGGTTTCCCAGGGACACCAGTTTGCGAGGGACACATCGCTTCTGCACATGAGTCAAAATCGAACAGCATCGTCACTAACCTTATAAATTTAATATAATGTTTTTGGTAAAGATGTTTTCTATATGTGTACCAAACGATTTGCTTCTAGATGGTGTAATTTGAGAGATATTTGACTTCTTCTGTATTTTCTGTATGAACATTGCTCATGACCATTGACAATGCCTTGAGTTTGACGGTACCTGCAGTGCAAAACGTTAGTTTATTCAAAATTAATAGAATTCAAGAACCCTAACCTTATAAATTTAATATAGTCTTTATGGTAAAGATGTTTTCTATATGTCTACCAATCGATTTGTTTCTAGATGGTGTAATTTGGAAGATATTTGACTTCTTCTGTATGAAGATTTGCTCACGGCCGTTAACAATGCATTTGAATGGAAGTGTCGCTTGCAAACTGGTGTCCCTCGGAATCCGCATCAGCGGCGGACCCATTAGCGCGCCACCTGGGGAGAAGGGTCCACAGCGACGAAAGGAGCAAAAACGGCTGACCACTGGGTCATATCGAGCATACCCTTGCAGGATGAGTTTCCCATTTAGTAAGTAGTGATATTGTGTGATTTAAACAGAAATCAATGTAGATCAATTTCAAATATACTTCAAACAATTTAATCTGTGCAAAAGATACATAAATATGTGATAATGTCTGAACAATAAACTAGTCAAATAATATTTGACTACACTGCTAGCTCTGTGGACTTCTAGCCTGGTCCCCTGGCATTCATTTGCTCAGGCAGAGGCACAGGAGTTTTCATCTATTATCACTCAGTTTCCAACCTGGTCCCCTAGCCTTTGTACCGGAAACAAGTTTAAACGGGCTCAAACGAGTTCAACCGTGGCTGGTTGGGTCACACCATGGCTGGTTGGGTCGCTCCGTAAAGCGCTGAATATGCTTATGCACCTGGGGGTTCATCGCCGCATCAGCCGCGGCACCATAAGCCTGGTACACACCTCCCGTATACGATTCATGCGCTAAAACTGACTGCCCGACGCGAGCCGTCACAACCCGTCCCGTCCCGTTATGCCCGGTACACACCTCCCGTATAAAAGCTAAAACTGCCCGATTCATTTTTCGAATCTTATACTTAAGCCCTAAAACTGAGTTTTAAGTCGTGAATCGGAATGCTCAGGTGTGTTAGGGGGTCACACACCTAAAGACTGAAACCACCTAAAACTCAAACTTAGTCGTGAAATGGGCAGTTTTAGGTTTTATACGGGAGGTGTGTACCAGACTGATGTGAGGTGACCCGCCCCCGGTTGGTCCCGGAGATAGCCACGGCTAAGTGCAGGCACTGAGACCGCCGTCGATGACGCTTATATACCTATACAGTGACCATTATATTACACACCTTTACACACCGGATGACAGGTCTACCACTTCACGCATGACCAAGTAATGATATCACTCCTCCCCTCACTACGCCACAACACTTAGCTGCATACCTTTTTCCCCTGAAGACATTCTGATGTCTTCGTATCGTACACCTGTATCGAAGTAGTGCATGCAATAATTGTCATTTCAACATCTAAATATCGATTTGCGGGCATCCAACTATGTATGCAACTATGTACGCTGATTTGTATGTGGATGTATATGCAAATTTGTATGAGTTTTGTATGCGGATTTGTATATGGATTGGCATGACATTTCGATGTGGATTTTCACGGGGATTTGTATGAGATTTGTTTATGGATTTGCATGCGGCTATGGATCCTGATACGGATGCAGATGCAGATGTGGATACGGATACGGATGCGGATGCGGATGCGGATGTGGAGTAAAATACACCCGCGGTGTGTTTTGAGCTTTTAAGAAGTATCTGCACACCGTCCCTTAATACGGAGTATATCTGTCTGTGAACACCATCTACCAGAGACTCAACCAGTTATCCGAGTTGCGTGATCTGAGCTTCTAAGAAGTATCTGCACGCCGTCCATTAATAGGGAGTATATCTGTCCGTGAACACCATCTACTGGAGACTCAGCCAGTTATCCGAGTTGCGTGATCTGAGCTTTTAAGAAGTATCTGCCCGCCGTCCATTAATACGGAGCATATCTGTCCGTGAATACCATCTACCGGAGACTCAGCCAGTTATCCGAGTTGCGTGATCTGAGCTTTTAAGAAGTATTTGCACACCGTCCATTAATACTGAGTATATCTGTCCGTGAACACCATCTACCGGAGACTCAGCCAGTTATCCGAGTTGCGTGATGCGGCAAACACGGGGCTGCTGGACAAAGGCCAATGGACGGTGGGCAGAGAGCACAGACCGGCCATGCTGCCAAGGGCCAATGAGTGTTTCGCTGTAACTGATTGTTCCAAGGATGCGGTCCACACACATCCATCTTAATGTATGACAGCGCAGAACATGCCCCGCAACCAAAACTGAAATGTGGGAGCGATAAAAGGAGAACAACATGCCTTGGGGGCTAGGCGAATAAACAACACCCCAACTTGTCATTAATAGTGCGCACTTGTTGACCGATGTCGCGCTTTATCCACGAGTTTTAAAAGGATCGCACCTATTTCAAGCACAGTTGTTGGTCACACACATACATATATAAATATATCTATGTCTATCTACAACATATCTATCTATCTATCTATCTATCTCTATCTATCTATCTCTAGCTATATCTATCTATCTATCTATCTATATATCTGTCTATCTATCTATCTATCTGTCTGTCTGTCTATCTATCTATCTATATATATCTATCTATATCTATATATTTCTATCTATTTCTATCTATTTCTATCTATGACTATCTATATCTATCTATATCTATATATAAATTATATATGTCTATATATATATGTCTATATGTAGAGAGATATAGTATATATAATTAATTTAATTTCCTTTTATTAGACTATCCCCATCCTTTCTCTATATATTTGTTTTATATATAGAAAGAGAAACAGAAGTAGATTGCTTTGATTCAGCAGAAGTGTAGAATTTGCAAATTGTCAAGTCAAACTGCAGTACTGCGGCCTTTTCGTAACTTAGGGTGCAAACAAGGTATCTCTAATGCTTCTTGCAGTCAATGGCATACGTACCCCATATAGAGCCAATGCCAAAAGGAGCTCAGTAAATAAGCATAAGCAAAGAAAGGGTTCTAACTTGTAGGATTTCATTGGATTAGACATCTGCTTCTGTTTGTCACACAACGCTATCTCGCATGGATAATAAGTATAACATCTGCACTCAGTCAGAGAACATGTGTGTTCTGAGTTTTGCTTGTCCATCAGGAAGCAGCGACTCAGCATGCCGAGTCACAGCTTCAACCTACACACCAGGGGTGTAATCGATTAATCAACTCGGGTCACCCCAGCCACTTTTTGGCACATGCGCAGATCCTACAGACTCGGGTTGAATAAACGAATACGCTCGGGGTGGACAAAATGGTGGATAAATCTGAAACGTAATATTCTTTTTCAATAACCGATATATGTACAGCAAAATAGGACTTAAAGTATTTTATGATTGTAGAAGCTGACAATCCTGGTTATTAAAAAAAAAAAGCATTAAAGCAACAGGTAGAAGTTGTACTGGTAGCGGTTATCCTACAGGTACCAGCACAGATGTGACGTCATCGCTCCTAGCAAACCCCGGCTAAGAGGTCGGCTACTGGGGTCGGGTCCTTTTGCACACGGCACGTGTATTTGTCAACTCCACTTGTGGTGTTCTATTTGAAATTCTGACGACTCGGGTGAGCCGAGTGGCCCGGGTCATCTTAATCGATTACGGCCCAGAAGGCAGGGGATTTGGTGAATACATGAAGTGATAATTTATCTGTTGGATGGTTAGTTGTTGGAGGCTTATATATACATGAAGTGATAATTTATCTGTTGGATGGTTAGATGTTGCAGGCTTACATTCTGGCACCGTAAAAGGTCATATCAGGATGGGTCCTGACTTGTGACAGTGCACCCTCATGATGACTTAATAGTGCTGCCCAACTGGGAGTCCAGGCCACCAGCACCATGACTAGATATCCCACTCAGTCACATTATCCTGACACCGAGCCAACCAGTCCTTGTCATATCCTAATATTGCCGAGCGCCTGGCTAGGAAGCAAAATGTATCAATTTTGTAAGTCATTAAATAATTTATCTAATGTAAAATATTATTTTCTTGGACACTTTCACTGCAATCTGCATGAAAAACAGATACTTAGCAAGAACCCTACCAAGTGTTGTCATCAGAAAGCATGTGGTATAGGTACACAGTGAGTTTAAGTTATATTGTCTTGACTTCTGGGGTGTTTGTAACCTTATGACGGTTCCGGCTGCAGAACTGCAGCAATATAGAAAGTCACTGATAAGTCGGTCGAATCTTTGGTTGAAGAATAATCTTCTGGTGGGACGGTTGTACAAGCTGGGGATGTCTTTACAACAATTAAACAACGAGTCATTGGGGCAGCCCCAAATCACTCCGGTCCAGCGGTAGCACAGCACTTATATCCAGTAGACAGCAGCAAAGGTTTAGGAGGAAGGGACGGGTAAAGGTGGGTCCAGCGGTTCCAGCAACAAGAACAAAGCGAGAGAAACAATAAGGTAAAGGGCCCCACGCAAGCAAACAACTCCCTTGATCAGGGGGAGAAGTAAGCCTGGGAGAAAAAAAAAGTGTAGAGTATTGGAAAGAGAAATGAGAGTTGAGTCAAAGGACCGTGTCTATTTTCTCTATGGTGACCAGTCGGCGAGCCAAAGACACAGACAGAGTAAGAGTAGAAGGTGAAATGCTGGCGCGCTCCCCTTCCTGGATCTCTTTTTAGACATTATCAAGGAGGAGCAAGGCCAGCAGAGAGGAGATAGAGAGAGATGTGGACGAAGTGCGGTCTGGATAGCAAGTGCAGTATATTGTGAAGTACAGAGCTGGGAGAGACCCCCCACCCCCACCCCCACCCCACCCCCCTATCTCCTCCTACCGCCCGAACTAACTTCCAGCGAGTAGGCTGAAGGAAAGACCCGGTGTCGCGGTTTCAGCGTGTTCCCGTGCTCAGACGTGTACCTCGCTTCTGCGCATGCGTCAGAATCTAATAAACATGGCCGTAATCAATTAACACTACCCGGGCGACTCGGGTCATCCGAGTGGTCAGAATTTCAAATAGAACACGGCGAGTGGAGTCGACAAATACACGTGCCGTGTGCAAAAAAAGAATAACTTAGATTAATGAAATGGAACTATAGCTAAACTAGGCCATCATAAAATACTTTAAATCCTATTTTGCTGTAGTTTTATCGGTTATTTAAAAAAAAAAAAAAAATTGTCCACCCGAGCGCGGAGAAGCGTATTCGATTATTCAACCCGAGTTTGTAGGATGTGCGCATGCGCCAATAAGTGACTCGGGTGACCCGAGTTGATGCGAAATCCGCGCATGCGCAGAAGCAACGGGACACGGCTGAGCACGGGAACACGCTGAAACCGCCACACCGGTGTGCTGGGTTGCAGCTTCAGTCCTCTATGAAGGACCAGCGAAGCTTGGAACACACACACCGTTGTTCTATATATGGTGGTATGCAACGTCATCGTAAATATCAAGTACGTTACAGATGCGACACTCCCCCTGCCATATAACACTGACCACGCTGCCATTCTAAGACTCAAGCCTAATGGCCCTGTCACACTACGACGCTTCTCGCCGGCGACCCGTCAACGTGTGGTGTTTTTGGGCGATATTTGGTGAAATAACGAGAAGCGCTGGTGGCGCGTTATGGGCGCGTCGGTACACGTCGGTACACTACTTTGTCGCCGGCGGGTCGCCGGCGAAAGTCGGCGCGCGTTATTGGTCGCTGAGTGTTTTGAACATGTCAAAAACCACCAGCGACCGGCAACGCGCGCAAATATATGGGTAAGGACGTTAGGCGCGCGTCGCGCTGCGTTGGACGCGCCGGAATAACGTTATGGGAACGCTAGGAAGACGGCGCGCGCGCGGGAGGGTCGTTGCTCACGCGTTGCGCAAACTGGGCCGTTTTTATTTTAGGCCCTAGCAACATTTAAGGTTAAATGAAGACGTCGCGCCAAACTTTTTTTTTTTTTTTCCCCAGCGCGTCGACACACGTTGGCCGCGCGCGCATAACGCGCCGCGCTGACGCCGATCTTTTCCCCCAAACCGCCGAAAAGTTTGACGTTTCTCGACGCGCAAGATTTCATTTTCAACGCTGACGAGTCACCGAGAGAAGCGTCGTAGTGTGACAGGGCCATAAGGCAGATATACATACACCGACTTCTACGAATTTAGAGGCAAAACACGGACGTATGTGTATATACACAACAATTCTTTATCGAGCATTCGCAGAAAAAAATGTATACACACAAGTCAATCGAGTTGTCAGAGATCTGTAAAATACACGATTCATATCCTGTTCAACCCTAAGCCATACATAAACCATCGATTAAAAATAAAAGGTTGTTTTTCCCTGCCCCCCCCCCCCATTTCTGGGGAATTTTCTTTATTTTTGTTATTTTTTGTTATTTTTCATGACAAATATTATAATATACAGAGAATAGCATAATGGAAATTATTACTAGTACAATAAAACATATTCAACCACAAATGACACAAAAAGTCTCCAAGATGGTTAAGAAAAAAATATTATAGGTCTGAAATTTAAAATGTTTTTTAAAAGTTTTTTAAACAATTTTAAATTCCTGGAGGGGGGAATTTGAAAATAGGGGGAGGAATCTGAAAACTGTTTTCAAGTTCCCCCCCCCCCCAGAAATCTGAAAACGTTTTAAATTTCCACGGAGGGAAGTTAAAAACGTTTTCAGCTTCCCTGGGGGGTCGGGGGGGGGGGAACTTGGGAAGGGGGGAAGTTGAAATCATTACACCGGGATAAAAACTCTCGATTTTCTGTACGGGAAGCCTGCGCTCGTAACAATTCGCCCACCGCGTCCAGTCGGACGATTGTTAGCACAGTGCCTAGCCACAGCTCGCTTACCCAATCAGAACGCTGCCATCGTGCTCAAAGTTGTCCAATGCTTTTGAGTTTCTGTCATTTTTCCGAGATAAATATATTAGTTTGGTCACTATAAATCAACCTTACTTTAGTGTGGAGTAACTTTTATTTTAAATATCTAACTTTCGAGATATTTGAAGTGCAATTTTGACAAGCACGCCAAACCTCTGACATCACACGCTTCTGCAATAACAGGTTCTATTAAATTGTTTCAGTCTTCCCTTCTATGTGGCGACACATGTCTGATAACTGCACTGGTATCTACGTTTGATATGTAGAATCAAATCTAGATAATTGCTTTGGTTTTGTTAATTTGATATTTTCATCGGACTATGCAGCTTTAATCATGGCGCCACCTAGCGACATGAGGAACCCAGGAGACAGGCCCGCTTACGTTGGTGTCGGCGCTGATAACAGGTTCAGTTAGATCCAGATTGCAACACACACATCTGGCCTTGTGTGTTGTTGGGCGTGCGTGGTTTGTCTCGGCGCCATTTAAAAACCAACCTGTTGAGAGAACTGTGTCCGGTGTTTAAGACCACCCAAAAAGGGCATGTTGCACTAGATGCACATTCACTCTGTGGGGCTTCCAGGTAGTAATGCCGAGAACGCTCGCGGTGTAGGCCCCTACTAGTCACAGCCGATTCAATTAGTGAAAGTTGCCCAGTCCGATTGTTTTGCGTTCCTGTCATGTTCTGTGATTGACACAGGATGTTGATTATTGTAATCTATGCCGGGCGCGCTAGCCGAATCGGTAGAGCGCAGGCTTCCCCTGCGGAAGGTCGGGAGAAATTTGATGCTTCATCGGATTTGCAAAGTAATCATGTTTTAGAAATACAAACTGCATTACATTTAGAATAGACATGGAATTGTTGATGTAATGTCGCTTAATGAGTTAGTCCTACCTTGCTGGATTGAACCTCAAATAGGCGATTCTGTGACGTCGAGTGAGGAGGTAAAGGGATAGGTTGAGTTAATGAGGTTTGAAGGCATTAGTCAAACTAAAAGTAGGATTTGTGACTCTTTCCTTGAATTACCTTATCTTTATAGCCCTCCACTGTTGTGAGTGATCCATAAGTCTAAACATGTTTCATGTCTTTTATTTATGTCACTCTAACGGCTGAGGACAGCTATTAGTGCTAAATGACTGTAATAGTCCCAGCTGTACCTCCAATGACCCTCCTAGGCATGTCTTTGCTATCAATATCATCCCATATTCTTTAAAGTCACTTTGAATACCTAAGTACATGGTTCCTAATGACCAAACTTAGTCGAGTTCTTGCACTACAGTTAGGTGGTTGGAGTTTTACGTCCTCGCAACATCTAAGGTCATATCAGGACAGGTACTGACTTGTGACAGTGCACACCCATGGCGACTTTATAGTGCTGCTTCACTGGGAGACCAGGCCACCAACACCATGACCTGATATCCCACTCAGTCACATTATCCTGACACTGAGCCAATCAGTCCTTGTACTATCCTTTTAATCATTAATGCCTGGCTAGGAAGCGACACGTATCAATTTCTAAGTCATTGGATTGATCATGGGATTCGAACTTGTGGGTTCGAATCCAACGATCTACCAAAACGGGAGAGGGACAGCTATCATAACATGGTGCCAAGTAGGCATTCAATAGTTCAGCGGAGCAGCACGATAAAGCCCTGATGACTGTGGGCCGTCCTGACATGATCCCAGATGTTTCCAGGTTGCAAACCCTCTATCGACCAAGCCCACGGCAACAAACCCTCGGTGCGAGTCCAGACGAGTCGGTCCACCGGGCCACCAAATGACGTCATCATCTCACGTGACACCGGCACCTCGCTGCACACGAAACCACGCCCCGCACCCACTCCCACCCAGACCCTCCCACCCCCTCCCACCTCGAGACCTACATCCTAACCTTCCAACCCACTTACATCACGACTCGACTCGCGTCGTGTTGACTGCAGGTTGAGCGGATTAGCGATACGAGACCGCCCCGACCCTCCACGATTATGCGGCGCCCTGTGTCACCCGACTTATTTAAATGGAGAAATACAGGGTGAAGCTGTAAAATAAATAATAATTATAAAAAAAAATGTTGCTGCCAAGGTAAGCATGCCTTTAGTAGTTTCTTTGAAATGTGCGTTTCATCTTCTACTATAGGGAATACATTTCGTAGTTTTTATTTCGTACGTTTGTCACTAGGTACTACCAAAACACTGTCTTCAGGACAGGGCTACTAAACAGTTTAACCCATTAAAAGCAATGTCGGGATGCTGGGTTATTGAGATTGACACACGAGGTTGCACTCCAAATTACTAAAAACATAGTTTCAAATGGTTATCTATCAAACTTTCAAAGCCCACAACTTTTTGGGTAAATCATTTATGAAATCATGTAGAATAATATACTTTAAAAGTATAATCGAGAACTTTCCATTTCTCCCATCTTTTAGGGGGAGGGGGCGGGGGGTCATTCTCTCTCAATTTCTCAACTTTAAGCCAATCTATACTGGAACCGCCACACTCAGAGTTAATTCCTACCGAATCAGTTTTTCATTCACGCCAAATTTGGATAGGGGTGAATCTTTTACTAGTTTATCATCAGTCACGAGAACCGGTGTAACGATTTCAACTTCCCCCCTTCCCAAGTTCCCCCCCCCCTGGGAATCTGAAAACGTTTTTAACTTCCCTCCGGGGAAATTAAAAACGTTTTCAGATTCCTGGGGGGGAACTAAAAAACAGTTTTCAGATTCCTCCCCCTATTTTCAAATTCCCCCCCCCCCCCTGGGAATTTAAAATTGTTTAAAAAACTTTAAAAAACGTTTTAAATTTCAGACCTATAATATTTTTTTCTTAACCATCTTGGAGACTTTTTGTGCCATTTGTGCTTAAATATGTTTTATTGTACTAGTAATAATTTCCATTATGCTATTCTCTGTATATTATAATATTTGTCATGAAAAATAACAAAAAATAACAAGAAATAACAAAAATAAAGAAAATTCCCCAAAAATGGGAGGGGGGGGGGGAAGTTAAAATGAGGGAGGGAATTTGAAAACGTTTTCAAAGTCCCCTGGGAGGAATTTGAAAATGTTTTCAAGTTCCCGGGGGGGAACTTGAATATGGGGGGAATTTGAAATCTTTACACCGGCTAGTAGGGTCACTATTTTCTAAATTAAGTTTTTGATTGATTATCAATATCGCATTTAGGAATGTTAATCGTCAATCATCCTTGAGCACTTCATAGAACCAGAAGTAAAACAGCACACTATGCGTGGTCATGGACATTAAATAAGGAAACATGGAAACCATTGTGTGACAGATGACATCACTATGAACCAATTGTGACAGTATGACAACACTTAATAGAAACCATGTGACAGTGTGCACTGCCAATGAAACAATTGTGTGACAGTATGACATCACCTTATAGGAACCAATTGTGACAGTATGACAACACTTAATAGAAACCAATTGTGACAGTGTGGCACTGCCTAATGGAAACCAATTGTGTGACAGTATGACATCACCTTATAGGAACCAATTGTGACAGTATGACAACACTTAATAGAAACCAATTGTGACAGTGTGGCACTGCCTAATGGAAACCAATTGTGTGACAGTATGACATCACCTTATAGGAACCAATTGTGACAGTATGACAACACTTAATAGAAACCAATTGTGACAGTCTGACATCAACTAATAGGAACCAATTGTGACAATATGCCAACACTTAATATACACCAATTGTGACGGTATGACACCACCTATTACAAAACGATTGTGAGAGTATGACACCACCTAATAGAAATCAAATTTTACAGGATGACACCACATAGTAGAAACAAACTGTGACAGTATGACACCACACAATATACACGTATTGTAACATTATCAGTGTGAATGATACGACTTAACTTCTTTTTAAACGGTGATAGTAGATATAACCAGGGAAATACAGATGGTATGTACGTAATTATTTAAAAAAGCAACAAGAAAAACGTTTTAAAATACAGAAAGTGTTTGTAAAGGACGATCTGCATATGTACAGAACACAAACTGTGAAAGTAGAACACAAACTGTGAAAGTAGAACACAAGCTGTGAAAGTAGAACACAAACTGTGAAAGTAGAACACAAAATGTGAAAGTAGAACACAAACTGTGAAAGTAGAACACAAACTGTGAAAGTAGAACACAAACTGTGAAAGTAGAACACAAACTGTGAAAGTAGAACACATACTGTGAGTTTTGAGGCAAAAGCCACGTTGCTATCAATGGAGAGTATGATAGTCGGCCGAATTCATCCGTTTCATGTGACACAATATACCTTTTCCACACAAAATACAAAGTAATCAATCTGCTACTCAAAACATCAGTTCTTGTCATTGCATCAAAGGTCAGGTTGGTGTGGCAAATTGTCCTCCTCTATAAAACCTTTCCCCCCGCGGAGCATGCACAGTAAGCTCCTACCCGCAACATCAGTTCTTGTCTTGGCCATCAGAGGGCAGGTTGGTGGTGGAAATCCCTAATAAGACCTTTTCCACAGGATGTGCTGCACTGTGAGCTGCTACCCCCAATATCCTTTCTTCTACCATAGGTCACAGGACTTGACTTCTGGGGGATTCGTAACCTTACGACGGTTACTGGCTGCAGAACTGTAGCATTATAGAGAGGCACCGATAAATTGGTCCAATCTTTGGTTGAAGATTAATCTTCTATTGGGACAGTTGTAGAAGCTGGGGATGTCTTTACAACAATTAAACGATGAATCGGTGGGGCGGCCCTGAATCACTCCGGTTCGGTGGTAGCACAGCACTAGTATCCAGTAGATGGCAGCAAGGGTTTAGGAGGAAGGGATGGGTAAAGGTGGGTCCAGCAGTTCGAGCAAGAAGAACAAAGCAAGAGAAACAATAAGGTAAAGGGCCCCACCCAAGCAAACAACTCCCTTGATCAGGGGGAGAAGTAAGCCTGGGAGAGAAGAAAAAGGGTAGAGTATAGAAAAGAGAAATGAGGAGAGTTGAGTCAAAGGATCGTGTCTATTTGATCTATGGTGACCAGCCGGCAAGCAAAAGACACAGACAGAGTAAGAGTAGAAGGTGAAATGCTTGCGGGCTCCCCCTCCTGGAACTCTTTTCAGACAATATCAAGGAGGAGCATGGCCAGCAGAGAGGAGATAGAGAGAGGTGTGGATGAAGTGCGGTCTGGATAGCAAATGTGGTCAGAGGAGGGGTTAGCGATGGAAATCCTCTATTGGGGTTGTTACGATTGGCACCCCATACACAACCACAGCCCACAGACCACAGACGGAGCTGTCTCTCAACCACCGCGATAGGGTGAATGTGGGGGGTGGGGGGGGGGGGTTGTACTAGAGGAAAGTATGGGGCGAAATAAGGGGTACTCAGATGGTCCACGACTGCCTCCTGACTAAACCCCAGTGGAATTTTCTGTTTCCTCTGTCTGCGTTGGTACTTATTTGTGTGTTATGTTGTGTTGTAACCGCAGCCAGCTGCATAAATAGGTCCCCGTTTCATATATATGTGCAATACACAAATCTTAGCGTTCCTAAAAATAACTGGCCTAGATCATCTGCTGTAATGTTGACTATGCTTAGTGAGTTAGATTTTTGTTGTTGTCAGTCACAAGTCTTAAGCTAAGATTCCTTACATGCGGTATGCGGTATGCGGTATGCGGTATGCAAATGCGAATGCGGCAAAAAATCGGAAAGCATCTATGTCAATGGGGGTGATTCCTTACGTCCGAATGCGAATGTGAATGCGAATGCGAATGCGAATGCGGATGCGAATGCGGCAACTCGATCGGTCCCTGTAGCGATCGGTGCGGCATGCGACATGCGGAATGCGGCACGCGGTATGCAAATAGAAACGTCAGTCGCACTTGTCCATTAGTTTTTGACGAGGAGAGGCGACTGAGCATTACGGAACGGTCACACACAAGGGTGCAGAGGGGAAACATATGGTAGTGGTGGTGGTGGGGTTACGGGTTCACATACCGCGTAGAAGGAATCCTCCCATTTGCATACTGCATACCGCATGCCGCATGCCGCATACCACATACCGCGTGTAAGGAATCTTAGCTTAACCACTTCAAAATTGCAGCACAGATGGTTCTTGCTGACATTTGACAGATATCGGAGCATTTTGGAGTTTCGTGTAAATTTCAATGTAGGTGTGTGAATGTGACTGAGAAGACTGAGTGATAGACATACAACTCACTTTTCACTCACTTTTCACTTTGAATATGGCACATGCTGCCGACATGGTATTAAACCATCAACAATCAATCAATCAATAAATCAATCATAATCATTTCATATATGTATATATCTATATGTGCAGTGTAATTAATTATGCGAATATAAATATTGGAACGATCTATCACTACGATGTATTTGCGATAAGATTCCAGTCCCATCATTATGCAGCTACTGCAGGCTAACCACTGTCCCTGCAGCCAAACCCGACACTAGCGCCACCACCGGCTGCTTTTGACACTTTTCACTACTGTGCCATGGCCACACTTACTGCTCAAACTATTACACATATATACAATATATATGGTGTCTGATATATATACACACCACATTTTGGAAATACTTCTCTAGACTTCTACCTTGTACATTTCGGTCTTTGTGTGATACATTACAGGTTTGTGATATATTGCTGTCAATTAGACTGTGTATAGCTATGTGTGCTAATGACTGTATGTTAAGTACGAGATGCAGAGTTTGAGACAAAGGATTATGCTAATGAGATGACATCATGGAAAGTTTAGCCGGCGGGTTGAGCGAGCCCTAGGCCATGAATAAACCATTCAGTATCCAGAAGTCAAAGTGTTCAGACGTTGTACTTTCACAACAGGCACGAACACACAAGAGAGTCTCGCCATGTCATGGTACCGGTTAGGACACTGCTACACACACTCCATTCAACGATTTAGTGAATGTCTAATGGTGCTGATGATGGAATCTTTATGATGGCATCCATTTCAAACCCTGATGACCTTCCCAGTGCGATAAAACTGATAGCCTATATCAAGTAGCTCACTTTAAATTGTTTCCCCATGCCCAGATATTGGATGTTAAACCACATGGAACACTTTTTAAATATTTTTATATCAGATCAAAATGACAAAGATCTGAAAGGAAATTGTGAGTGAGTGACTTGTGGATTTTAAGCCATGTCAGCAACTATTTCCACATTCATGGCGAGGAAAGCAAAGCTGTTTCAGTAATACAACCTGTGTAGCTCTAATATGAGGGTTGAGTCCCTCTGCACAGTCTTCACTTCTTTTGAGTGTATTTTGATACAGGTGACATGGAAACCAGCTTGAAATGTTAAATTTCTACTAATCTGATTGACGAAAGAGTGAAACCAAAATTTATTCAAATATGTAGAATTCGATGGTACAGATGAACCTCAATCCAACGGACACCGGTGCAACGGATTCCGGATCCAATGGACACAATCCACGAGAATGAGCTAGGCTCTCACACATGTGTAATGCATACTCACACATATGCATACTCATTCACACGTAGAAACATACCCACATAGTGCCATCCTAGCAACATCTAAGGTCATATTAGGATGGGTACCGACTTGTGGTCCCCTGTTTTCCACATTATCACCATGGCACCTATAGATAAAGCAATTTCATCGCGGCAACAGACAAACGGCTTTAACGGACAACTGCTCCCCCCTATTAGTCCATTGGATCGAGGTTCATCTGTACTGAGTTTCTGCCCTATTGCTTTAAATAAATATATTAGGTTGGCCGCTATAATCCATTTCACTTTTAGTTTGATGTATCTTTTATTTTTTAAACATTAAACCTGCAAAATAGTCTGATGGAAGCATAACATTTTCTGAACCAAAACACTTAGGTAGATTTGATCCTACATATCCAACGCAGATACGTGTGCACTTATTAAGCATTTAGAGCTGCATAGAAGGGAATACTACTAAGTCAATTGAATAGAACCGGTTACTGCTGAGGCCTATGGTGTCTGAGCTTTGATGTGCAAGCCAATATTAATTTGTTGATATAAAAACATCATTTAAAAAAACTAACTTTAAAAAACTAAACTTCAACACACCAACGCAAAGAACTCCTTCCACTAGTGCCGGAATTAGATGAAGAGAGGCCCTATAGGCTATTCCACTTGTGAGGGCCCCTCCCAAAGGCGTTATGGCAGTGTCAAAAATATGTTGCACCTCAGGCAGAGCCTCTGCACATTTTGAGACCCTAGGCTTCAGCCTGACAAACCCATAGGTAAATCCGTCACTGCACCCAATCAAACCTCCCATAAAAACACCCTACTCTCAAATTAAACAGCTCTGCCATCCACCTGTAGGTGCAGGTACGACGACGCTCCCTCTCCCTCCTCTCGCCCCAATAGTTGTTTGTGGCTGACCAGATCTGCGCGCTCAGAGCCTGGCATTGGTTTGTTGAGGCCTGCCGACCAGAAGACTCGTGCCGCAGTCGTCTGGAAGCAGAGTGGCGCCCCCAGGCGGCGCCCAGCGGAACTCGGCGAGATCCAGAACTACTCGACGTGATCTTTGACCTCCCCTCTCCCGCCCCGCCCCGCCCTGCGTGCCGGAGGAATGGGAACAATCGGCTATAAGATCAACGTGGTGTTGGAATTGATCGTGGCACATTTGGAGTAACCTGTCTAAAGCGATTTAATCCAGCAAGCGACGGATATGCCACGCTATGCTACCGGATGTACACGTGTCTAACTTCGAAACTAAATGGATTCATTTTTGGGTGTGCCCACACTCCCTCCCCCGCTCTCTGTAGAACCACACCAGGCGAAATTGTAATGTAAGTAATAGATTTAACGATGATTTCTGTATTTTGGAAAGCGTGCAAAGGATACGTAATTATTCACGGTGCACATTTTCTCAAATACACAATATATATAACTATAAATGTTTATACATATTTACCTTTATATATAAATGATAATAATAATTATTATAATAAATAATATATACAAGATATACAGTTTGCGTGTGCATGGTAACATTACTTTCGTATGTTTGCATTTAAAATGTCTTTAAAGTTATCCATTTCAGATAAAAGTTACTTCAAGCTAAAAATAAGGTAGATTATAACGATCAGCCTAATTTAGTTATCTTACAAATGCTCAAATCCATCGAACTCTACAAGTTTACGGTTGATTACAAAGCACATGAGTCTAGTCACGTGATTCATTTACGACTCACTAACCTCGATCTGGATGGCTATAGTGATAAGCATTAGCTAATTGTACAAAGCTCACTAAAGTGTGACCGTTACCAGTTAATAAACCTGTCTTAGCCTAATCTGTATATCCATATAACTCTATTATGATGCTGTTTCATGTAGTATGTGCACACACAATCACACACTTGCAGCAGCTACAATTTCATATTATGTTCTCGTTACAAGCATAGCAAACAACACACACTTTTCCAACGATTTCCAAATATAATCTATGAACAAACATGCACCAACCAGAAGGCAACCAACCACAACGCTCTGGAAAATAAATAGGTATACGAAAAGGAATTTTACAATGTGCTTGAGGGGTAGGTACATTACATGCTTTACATACAAATAATAAAACCTTTCATTTACAAATCCACGCCATATTTACAACAATGGCATGGGCGTGCAACTATTTCTAACGTTATAACCCCTGAAGAATACAATTGATCATCCGAACTGTCAGCGATGTCGTTTACCATCTTTTCTTGATGCGATAGTTTTGCTAAGATAAGAATCAGACACGAGTTAAGCAGTTGGTCAGGGTGACCGTTCGTGATTCTGCTTGCAGTGACCGATGCGAGAGAGGAGTCTGAGAACGAGTGTGTGTATCTGTGTGTCTGTCTGTGCGTTTGTCTGTGTGTGTCTGTGTGTCTGCGCGTCTGCCTGCGTGCCCACGTGTCTGTCTGTGTGTCTATCTGTCTATCTGAGTGTCTACATGTGTGTCTATCTGCATGTCGGTCTGTCGATCTGTGCATCTGTCTGTGTGGCTGCTAGTGTGCCCGTGTGTCTGATTGTGCGGCTGTCTGTGTGGCTGTCTCTTTGTACATATGTACAACTCTTCAACAGGGTGTCGTCCCCGCCTCTTGGTGGGACGCGGTAGTAATACCGATTATCAAACCTGGTAAAGACCAGAGTGAAGCCAACAACTATCGTCCCACAGCCCTCACAAGCTGCATCTGTAAAACCATGGAGCGCATGGTAAACAACTGCCTCGTCTGGCTACTGGAGTCAGGACACCACCTGTCCAACCTTCAATATGGCTTCAGATGGGGCCACAGCACCCTCAACCATTTGGTGCACATGGAGACCTTCATAAGAGATGCTTTCCTTAAGAAGGAACATGTTGTGGCTGTCTTTTTCGACCTCGAAAAAGCCTATGACACAACATGGCAGCATGGCATCATGGAGGATCTTCATGCAATTGGCCTTCGTGGCCACCTGCCAATTTTCATCAGGAACTTTCTAGCCTTCAGGCATTTCTGCGTCAGTGTCAAGACTACCTATTCCAGCCTACACTCACAGGAACTAGGAGTACCTCAAGGCAGCATACTGGACGTGACCCTTTTCGGGGTCAAAGTCAATGGTATTGCTGCTGCTGTAAAGCGGGGGTCTCCTGTAGTCTTTTCGTGGATGACTTTGTTTTACATTACAGCGGTGCTAACATGAATGTCATAGAGAGACAGCTACAACCAAGCATAAAAGGGATCCATCGATGGTCAGTTCTGAACGGTTTCAAATTTTCCAAGACCAAAACAGTCTGCATGCACTTCTGCCTGCTGCGTAGAATGCATGCGGAACCGGAGCTGACCCTGGATGGGGATCCCATTAAAGTCATTGAGAAAACCAAATTTCTGGGCCTCATTCTCGACGCAAAACTGTTTTTCGTGCCACATATAAAGTACCTGAAAACAAGATGCCTGAAAGCGCTAGACATTCTGAGGGTGCTGTCCAGCTCAGAGTGGGGAGCAGACAGAGATGTTCTGCTCTCCGTGTACAGAACCTTGGTTCAGTCACGAGTGGATTACGGCAGCAGAGTATACGGTTCCGCAAGGAAATCATATATTGGGCTGCGAGACACGATCCACCACCAGGGACTGCGCCTGGCCCTTCGGGCCTTCCGCACATCACCGGTTCAGAGCCTCTACGTCGAAGCCAATGAACCATCGCTTAACAACAGGAGAATCAAACTGGCCATGCAATATGTAGTCAAGATAAAACTAATGCATTGAATCCTGCACACAATTGTCTATTCGAGCAACATGACAAATCCAGGTATGAAGCCAGGCCGAATTACATCCGGCCACTGAGGCTCTGAATGAAACCTCATTTGGAGGCCTTGGGCGTGGATTTGGACGTGTTGGAGGATGCCAAAGTCCCAGAATATCCCCTGTGGTCGTTGAGGAAGCCATTGGTTATCCTCCGACTCAGGCAATTGAGGAAGTCTGGGACACATCCACTTGAGTACCAAGGACTGCATGAAGAGATTCAAGGCCAGTTTTCAGACCACCTCTCCATATACACTGATGGTTCGAAAGACCAAAGCCGGGTAGCTGCTGCGGCAGTCTACAGACCGAAAAAATTTGGCGTATGCTTGCCTGATCAGAGCTTCATTTTCACTGCAGAAGCCCAAGCACTCCTTCTCGCGTTGGAGTGTATCGAGGTATCCAACTACACTAACTATGTTATATACAGTGATTCGTTCTCTTGCCTCCTGGCTGTTGCTGGACTGAAAACGAATCATCCTATTCTAGCAACGGTCATTTATAAAATGAACCAACTGACAACGGATGGGTATGACATCCACCTGTGCTGGGTGCCTGGCCATGCCGGCATACAAGGAAACGAACGAGCTGATCAGGCTGCGAAGAAGGCCCTGAACTGTGATCTTGAACCGTGTCTGATCCCTCACTTTGATCTGAAACCACTAATACTAGAATAGCCACCCACATAAAATCCAAATGGCAACATGAGTGGGATGAAAACATTAATAAACTTAAAGAAATTGAACCATCTGTGGGAAAACCACCACAGACTCATGCGGGAGGTCGGTAGGACCAAGTGGTCCTTAGCCGCTGCCGTATTGGCCACTTGTGGCTTACACATGCTTTTCTGCTCAAGGGGGAACCTCCCCCTGAATGTATTGGGTGTCAGTCCCCCCTGACACTCAAACACATTTTTATTAAGTTGCGTTGATTTTTTGGCCCTGCGCCAACAGTTCTACACTGCAGACAGTATGCATGACCTTTTTACTAAGGTAAAACAGGAAAACATTTTATCCTTTTTGAGGGCAGCTGGACTGTACCACCTCATATAGTTTACTAAATAGATTCTATCAATTATTAATAAAACTTTTCTTTTTTCTATGGGAATTTGTTTCCCTTGACCACAAATATATGATTGTGAGCTTTCTAATTTAATGAGTGTCTATTGGCACATAATTGATTGTCTACTTTTACATGTAAAAGCGATGGTTTGAACAAAAAACAAACATTTCTCGCCATGAATATGGCCTATGCTGCCGACACTGTATAAAGCAACCACCAATCAATCAATCTTTGTACATATGTGCATATATCCATGTGTCTATGCATGTGTCTGTCTGTGTGTCTGACTGTATATCTGTCTGCGCGTCTACCTGTGTGTCTGGCTGTGTGTCTGTATGTGTGTCTGGCTGTGTGTCTATCTGTGTATGTTTGTGTGTCTGCCTGTGTGTTTGTCTGTGTGTCTGTCTGCTTGTCTGCCTTTGCATCAGTCTGCATGGCTGTCCATGTGTCTGTCTGTGTGTCTATCTGAGTGTCTGTCTTTGCATCTGTATGTGTGTATGTCCATGTGTCAGTGTGTGTCTGTCTCTGTGTGTGTATGTGTGTATATCTGTGTGCCTGTCTGTGTCTGTCGGTGTGTATATATGTGTGTCTGTCTGTGTCTGTCTGTACGTCTGTGTATGTGTATGTCTGTGTGTCCGCGCGCATTATCAGCGTCTGCTGAGTGACTTCCGGTGTGCCGTAGACCACCCTGTCCTCCCTGTGTCAGTATTAAGGGAGTGTAGACTTCTCAGTTTTGTTCTGCCCGGAGCTCTGTCCCCGATCCCCTTACACATGAACATACCAGCGTGCGCACGCAGCAAGATATATCATTAACAGTTTGCAAACAGAATGCGACATTTAACAAAGCTACCATAAGCAGAGCGGGGGTGTATATTCACATATATGTCATTTATATACAGCAGCGCCATAGTTAAGCTATAATATATCAATTATATATACCGCAGGAGCATGCATACCTATATTAAGCCATTTTCTAGTATGCCCATTCACTACATGACACATGTACTTTTTTTACTAAATTTATTTTATTCAGCGAATAATGTCTTTTGTCAGCCTGGTCTTCCGGCCGTTCATTACAATTTGTTGGTACATAAATGACAATATCAGTTGCAATAATAATCACATGAAGAACCTGTTCGATAATAGAAACATAATATAAATTGACTATTCGTTGTAACAGTAACTGCATACAATTCCAGTTCAACATATGTATTATGCACTTGGTGAGCATGCATCAATAAATGTACAAGTTGATTCTAGAATTGTCTTTAAACACTTCCTTCTTCCTTTGCTTTCTCTCTTCTTTTTTCAAAAAGATATAACATATCTCCAATACACATATATATATATTATATTGTAAATATGCAAATCAGTGGATCCAATCACCAATACCAAATGCGAGAAACCTGTCCATTTTTTAATCCCATCACAAGTGTTCCCTATTGTGTGGCCTAATGGTGGGATCAGAAGTCTGAGATTGCAGTGGGGACTTACATCAGACAGGTTTTATGTCAATTTAAAGGAAAATGTTAGGTAATAGGTTTTGAAAGAAGGTGTAATAGGGGTAGGTAATGGGGGTGGGGTAGGGGTGGGAATGGGATACTTGTGGATACTTGTGGATACATGATTCATGTTCAAATGAAAAGGATATCTATGCATAATTTAGGCATTTTTAAATGGAAAATTGCCATAATTTATATGGAAATATTACATATGTACACCTACGTGTACGTGTATACATATACTATTTCCATATCAATACAAATATTATATGGAAATATTATGTATGTACAGGATTATTATATACGTGTACAAATATAATATTTCCACATAGCTTTACATTGAAATACACTTCTGTACTTTTCCGACATGTAGCCGAAAAAAATCACGAAAATCAGTTCATAGTTAAAATTGCCATTTTACATACATGCCATTTACTCGCATGAAATGCATTGCAGTATCGTGACCAATTATACACATTCAATCTATATTCAAGATTTAAATTTAAATTGTGGGTTTCGCGATACATTTACAGCGGCCTTGGACATTAACCAACAAAATGAAAAAAAAGACAAAGAAAAAAAGACAGCGGTGGATTAGTGAAGTGGGCCCCAGGTGAGGAGTCATCGGATCTTGTTGGTTGGAGTTAGTTGGGTGTGTATGTGTGCGTGTGTGTATGGGTGTGTGTCGGGGGATGGTGAGTGGAGGAGGAGAGGGGTGGTGAGCGGTGAGTGGAGGAGGAGAGGGGGTGGGGAGGGGGAGGAGAGGGAGTGGGGAGTGGGGAGTGGAGGAGAGGGGGTGGGGAGTGGGGGGGGGGGGGGGAGGAGGAGAGGGAGTGGGGAGGGGGAGGAGAGGGAGTGGGGATTGGGGATTGGGGAGTGGGGGGGGGGACATCTGCAGCTTTCGTCTAGCTCATTGTTTACAGGCGCCCGAGGCCTTGGCTTGATCACACCCACCGCGTCACATCAATACACATTCACCCCCCCCCCCCCCCCCCGCCCCACACACACAAGGCGCTGGCGGCGAATGATGAACGGCCTCTGGATTTTTCACTTTCCAACATGCACACTGCTCTTTATCAGATTGTGTTGCCCTGGTGTTGGAGTTCGTGCTTCGCAGGCTGCGCTCACTGATTGCCCGACCATTCTCCTGACACCCGCTAACACCTCCCCACCACCACCACCACCACCACCAACACTCACCCCCTCATACCTTCAACCCCATACATCCACATCCCTGAGGGCACCCCTCCCCCTCCCCATCTCTCATGTCTGCTACCTACAGGTGAAACAAGTAATTCACTTTCAGGACCTTTTCTTACCTTATCTGTAATTTTTTACTGATCCTTTTTTTCCCCTTTGTAATTTTTTATTTTTTTAAATCCACATAGTCTGATGAAAACATCAAAATTTCAAAACCCAAAGATTTAATCGCCTCTATAGTTTCAGTGGATGTGGTGTGGGTGGGTTTGATTCTACATATGTAACTTAGATACTGGTGTACTTATTATTTATTATTAAACATTTGTCGCCACCTCAAATGGAATACTAATGTAATTGAATAGAATGTTTCTGCAGAAGCCTGTGGTGTCAGAGTTTTGGCATGCTTGCCAAAATTAATTTGGCATCTTTGCACTTGAAATATCTCAAAATATAAATGTAAAATAAAATTTACGTCAAACTAAAATAAGGTCGATAATAACGATCAACCTAATATATTTATCTCAGAAAATGATAGAAACTCAAAACCATCGGACTATGCAACTTTAAATAGAATATTTCAAAACTAATTCGTTCCGGGTAACCTCTTCGCATTCTTTTCCTAATTACTCTTTCTTTTCGCAAATGAGTCGACAGGGCTACAGGAAAGGAATGCTAGTTTTCTGGCAGCCGAGTAGATGGTCTTGGCGTGAAGTAACACCAGGAGGCGTGACGGTCCCCCGTCTGACGTGTCGCCTACGTCACCGTCATGGCCGTAATTAGCAGCCCGAGTTATAAATATCTCCGCGATAGTTGCTCCCCAGGTGGCGCTGTCTATGTTACACGGCAGTCAGTGCCACGCCGATCCCCGCCTCTATAGTTTCAGTGGATGGGTTTTCTTGGGTTGGAAAATGTCTATGGATATCAAATAGTCAATGTCTTTGTCTGAAGGCTGATTAGAATGGGTGCCAAAAACGCTAGATGAAAAAAACAACCCAAAAATACAACACATTCAAAAACACAACAGATGTAAAAAAAAAAAAAAAGACAATTAAAAAACCCTCAAATAACCTTGATTCAGACAATTCTAAACTGTCAGTACACTCTATCATAGTACAAGTTGGAATACTGTCATGATATTCTTAATTGTAATAATTGTCATGTTATTTGTCATGTTAATTATCATGTCAATTGCCATGGTAATTGTCATGTTAGTTGGCGTGTTAAATGTCATGTTGATTGTTATATTAATTGTCATATTGATGATTTCCATGTTTACTGTCACGTTAATAACAATTAACATGTTATACACAAACATATTATTAAATTTGAAGTTTCTTGCCTGTCTGCTATTCTTGTATATTTGTGGGGTTAAGATGGTTTGAGACTAGTGCCTAGCGCCGAAAAAAGACCGATTCAGATGAATAAAATTGTTTACCCCCCTCCCCCCAAAAAGTCCCTACCTATCTGTCTGTCTAAAACCGACACTTCGCTATTCTTCTTTAGTCAGGTTTAGAATTCACACCATCCTTAACTTTTCCAACCTCGCCTTCCCCCCTCTCTGTCTCTCCCTCCCTCTGTCTCTCCCTCCCCTTCTCTCACCCTTCTCTCCACCTCGCGCGCCCCCCCCCCCCACTACAGCCTCTCTCTGTTGCCCATTTCCCTATATCAACATCAAAATCATTGCATAGTCCGATAAAAACATACAATATTCGCAAGAAAAACACTTATCTAGATCCAAATCTACTTAACACATTTAGATACTGATGCGCTTATTAAGCATGTGTTGTTGCATAGAAGGGTATACTATGTCAATTTAATAGAACTTGTTATTGCTGAAGCCTATCAAATCAGAGTTTTAACAAGCATGCCAAAATTAAAATAGCATGTTAACAATTTTAAATGAAAGTTACTTCAAACTAAAATATGGTAGATTATAACAATCAACCTAATATATTTATCTCAGAAAATGAATGACAGAAACTGAAAACCGTCAGACTATGCAACTTTAACTACACACCTCAGCGACACTTGTACCAGCACCTTTCTCTTATACCCCTGTCACACTACGACGTAACGAGCCAACGTGAGCCTAACGTGGGCATTTTTCGTCATGACGTTGGGTTACGTCATGATGACGTCAGAATGACGTTAGAAAGACGTCGAGCGACGTCACATTACGTCGTGTTACGTCGAGTTACGTCAAGGTTTTGGACATGTTCAAAACTTTTGCCGTAGGTCGAACGTAACGGTTTACGTTCGCCGTACGTTCTGTTCACGTTCAGTGAACGTCAATGACGTTAAACGGACGTTATTCCAACGCTGCTCACTACGTTCAACTACGTTCCACTACGTTGACCCACATTAAAACGAGTGCAAATGCCCAAAGGGCGTAATGGGAACGTCAGGAGAACGTCAGGAGAACGTCAGGAGAACGTCAGGAGAACGTGCATTCAACGTACGTTCAACGTCTCATGACGTAGGGAACGTAACGTAACGTTCTTCTGGCGATGGAATAACGTTCATAACGTTCCGTTAGCGTAATGACGTTGTCCTCTCTCCTTGAATCACGGCATCACTACGCTTTACCGACGTTACGCTCTCGTCCACTACGCTGCATCCACGTTCAACTTCTGCCCAAATTTGCATACTACGCCGAGAAGTTCAACGTTCTTCACGTTCTCCCTACGTCGACGTCGTTACGTCGTAGTGTGACAGCCCCATTAGGGAGGCAGTCCATCGGTCCGGAATCACACAGTAGCACACAAATTCCCACATTAGGCAGGACTAGTTTATGGCCACCCTAAAGAACCAGTATGCGGGTAATGCCGTACCTATCTGCTAAAATAACTCATGGAGTTTGATGCCCCTGCCTTGCAAAGTTATAAACCACTGCCTTGTGGTATAGGTTCTTGATAGAACCAAAGGCTAAGGGAGCAAACCCTAACAGAAAACCATGCTTCCATGGCAGCATTAAGGTCTGTGATGAAGGGAACTCCCAACATCTCCCGGCCAGCTACTGCAGGGACAAATAGTTTGCACCTGTCTTGACGTGTTCTTGCTGGTGTGAGACCTCTATTTGCTCCCTGAGAGAGTGCTGCTAGCAACTTGCAAAAGCCAGCAGCACTTCAACACTTTGCAAGTAGCTTTTATGAAATGCACAACTGCACGAAATAGCGGTGGTTAAGAAATAAAAGCAGTCTTTGTCACATGACAGCATGATGATGATGAAAGAACCATGCTCCATTATCCTAATAACCAATCTCTGTCGATGCGCCATGGCTGACCGTGAATGTGCTTGAGCCTTCTGAAATAATAGGAGCGTAAAGCAGGCATTAAGTGACCTATCTAGGTTATCATAGTGGAGTTTCCATTAGCGTGCTGTAAGATATTGTCGTGGGGGTGATGAAAATGGGAAATATTGCGCCTAGAGCAGGACTCGAACCCACATCTCTTTGCATTCCGGGCCAGTGTGCTAACCATTACACCACCTAGGCTCCCTGATATCAATACACTCCCCACGCCTACCTGTCTATGTGGTTACTTGCCTGAGAGGTCGGTGCAGACCACTACACTCGTCCCCCTGGAATTGTAAGTCTTGTAATGCTTACAATTACATACATACAGGCAATGCACTAACACATACATACACAGGGTAGGTTCAACAACCATACAGCGCAAAGCTTGTACAGGATCCTGATCACGGCAACCAGTGTCGTGGGGGTGATGAAAATGGGAAATATTGCGCCTAGAGCAGGACTCGAACCCACATCTCTTTGCATTCCGGGCCAGTGTGCTAACCATTACACCACCTAGGCTCCCTGATATCAATACACTCCCCATGCCTACCTGTCTATGTGGTTACTTGCCTGAGAGGTCAGTGCAGACCACTACACTCGTCCCCCTGGAATTGTAAGTCTTGTAATGCTTACAATTACATACATACAGGCAATGCACTAACACATACATACACAGGGTAGGTTCAACAATCATACAGCGCAAAGCTTGTACAGGATCCTGATCACGGCAAACCAATGTCGTGGGGGTGATGAAAATGGGAAATACTGCGCCTAGAGCGGGACTCGAACCCACATCTCTTTGCATTCCGGGCCAGTGTGCTAACCATTACACCACCTAGGCTCCCTGATATCAATACACTCCCCACGCCTACCTGTCTATGTGGTTACTTGCCTGAGAGGTCAGTGCAGACCACTACAATATTGATAGCAATCTATTGGTTAGACTGTAGTCTACATAGTCTACATAGTCTACAAGCACAGTGTCCTGATAGTGTACCGGGCGTGGTGGCCGAATCGGTAGAGCGTGGGTCTCGCGTGAGAGGGTACGGAGTTCGGTTCCCAATTGAGTCAAACCAACGACTTATCAAATTGATGCTTGTCGGTTCCTAGCCAGGTGCTCGACATTAATAGGATAAGGCAAGGACTGGTTAGCTCAGTGTCAGGATAATGTGACTGAGTGGGATGTTAGCTCATGGTGCCAGTGGCCTGAATTTCCAGTGGGGGCAGCACTATAAAGTCACCATGAGTGCGCACTGTCACAAAAGTCGGTACCCATCCTGATACGACCTTATATGTTGGTAGGACGTAAAACCCCAACAATCAATCCTGATAGTGCTGTGATCGCTGGTGTGCTACACTAACAGTAACACTCTGAATTTCCCTGACAAAATCAGAGAGGGTTAACAAAAAAAACACCAAAAAAAACCCAACAATTAAGGCCAATTTTACAGTGAGGTATACCTCGTAAAAGCACATTTCGTGAGCACTTCCCAGAATGGAGTCCTGATATGGGCCATTGGACAAGGTTAACGGACTTCTTTCTTTGCTACTGGACATAATGTGGTGAATGTTATTAAAGGTGCATAGTCCGATGAAAGCATCAATTTTACTAAGCCAAAACACTGCCCTAGATTTGAACCTACATATCTAACTTAGATACTGGTGCACTTATTAAGGATGCGTTGATGTATATATTGGAGGAGTACTAAGCCAATTTAATAGAACCTGCTATTGCTGAAGCTAATGGTGTTAGCACTCTGACGTGCTTGCCAAAATGAACTTGGTATATTTGCCAAAATGAACTTGATATATTTTCACTTGAAATATCTCGAAAGTTTAGATATTTAAAATAAAGGTTACTTCAAAGTAAAATATATAGTAGGTCATAGCGACCAATCAAATGTTATCTGAGAAAATAATAGAAACTGATAGAAACTCAACACCATCGGACTATGCAGCTTTAAGTTATGCGTGTGTAAGAAGCAGCACCAGGGGGAAGCATGGCGCCACCATCGCATATCGCTAAGCTTGAGACTATAGGCGATAACTGGATCTAATTGAATATGCACCACTTGCTACCATTGCCCTCTTGAATCAAACCTGTCTGTGAATCTCTGACATTCTGCTTGGATGGTGAACTCAACAGGTCGCCAAGTTGATTGACGAATGATTGGTGGTTCATTAATGCTGCGCTGGCAGGAAAGACCATATTCACAACGAGGAGTAGGCCCTATTACATTTTTATTCTGGCATATTATTATACCAACCATCGCTTTTACACCGAATTTAAAAGCATAATAAGAAATAGAATCAATTTTGTGTCAAAAGACAGTTGCAAACTTAAGCCCCGTTCATACAGCACAACTTTAGGCTGAACTAGATAAGGCGAACTAGAGGAGACAAACTAGGCATCCTGTCCACACAAGCAGTACTTGGGGCGGTTTAAGGCGGAAATCGATCTCTGCGCATGAGCAAGTCCATACTAACCAGCGCCAGTTTCGGTTCGTCGACGTCACCACGAGAGAGTGTGGGTTCGACCTAGATATGTATAGACTGAGTCGTATTGTTTTGGAATGGTCAAAACTTCTGCTGGGCAGTGAAACCCTAAAAATAAATGATGAAAAAAATATCTGTGCACCTCTAGCCGGTTCATAGACCAAATTATATTATATAGTGTGACATGCTTAATCCGCCTCAAGTAAACCGCTACTGTCCACACAGGCAAGGTGGGCCGACTTAAGCTAGTTCGCTTCATCTATACTACCTCGAGAGGTGGTTTACTTGAAGCGAACTTGGTGATTCGGCTCATGCCTAAGTCGCACCAACATCATGTCCACACGACCAATTTGAGTCGAACTAAAGGAGGCGAATTAGTTAAGCCGACTTAACTCGCCAGTGTGAACGGGGCTTTAGAAGCTCACGATAATAAAAATTATTGGCAAATAATTCTAAATCCTGGGTAAAATTAAATGGAATCATTCGTCCTAAATTGTTAAAGATTCAAGTCGCCAAGTATATTGCCTACCGCTTAAAGTTGCATAGTCCGATGATTTTGAGTTTCTGTTATTTCCTGAGATAAAGATATTAGGTTGATCATTACAATCTACCTTACGTTAGGTTGAGGTAACTTTTATTTTAAATGGCTAACTTTTGAGATATTTGAAGTGCAAATGTAGGAAATTAATTTTGACAAGCTTGCCAAAACTCTAACACCATAACCTTATGCAGTAACAGGTTCTATTAAATTGACTAACTATTCCCTTATATGTGATGACAAATATTTAATAAGTGCAACAGTATCTAAGTTAGATATGCAGAATCAAATCTAGATAACTGTTTTCGTTTTGAAAATTTGATGTTTTGATCGGACCATGCAGCTTTAATGCAATGCTGTCTTATTCCATCAGTGCTGAATAGTCGATTTGTAATAATGCAAACCTATGAATATTCTATAGTAGAAGGATTTTTGGTGGCTTTGCAGTCTTATGGGTCCCCTGATGCACTTGAGCTTGGTTGTTCTCATGACAACCTTGGGCATTTCTTTTCAATATTCAAATTAGGGTCGCCATTATCAAACAACATATTTTCTTCAGTATCTTCTGAACTATGCATGGCAATGTGACAAAAATAGTGTCTAAACATATATCTTCAGGGAAGGGGAGGTGTGGGCATATACACCGACCACGTATGGTAAAATTGTAAGGGTTAAAGATATTTTTTAAAAGAGCAAAAAAGAGAAAGTTGTAGCTGCAGGTTGGAGTGGTGAACACCACCAGCCCCCTTGTGGGGAGCGTGATGTATATATATATATGTGAGAGCAAGGAGTCGGTGCTGCTGAATAGAGTAACATCCTAAGTCCGCTAAATGAGTTTGTGTACTAACAGGGACTTAACTCGACCATTATATGTTGAACACGTGAACACACACAAAGTGCAGTGCGAGGGTCCGGGTCCGGGTGTGGGTGTGGAGGTGAGTGTGGGTGTGGGTGTGGAGGTGGGTGTGGAGGTGGGTGTGGGTGTGTAGGTGAGTGTGGGTGTGGGTGTGGAGGTGGGTATGGGTGTGGGTGTGGAGGTGGGTGTGGAGGTGGGTGTGGAGGTGGATGTGGATGTGGAGGTGGGTGTGGGTGTGGAGGTGGGTGTGGAGGTGGGTGTGGGTGTGTAGGTGAGTGTGGGTGTGGGTGTGAAGGTGGGTATGGTTGTGGAGGTGGGTGTGGAGGTGGGGATGGGTGTGGGTGTGGAGGTGGGTGTTGGGGTGGGTGTTGAGGTGGGTGTGGAGGTGGGTGTGGAGGTGGGTGTGGACGTGGGTGTGGAGATGGGTGTGGAGGTGTGTGTGGGTGTGGGTGTGGAGAACTTTGCAAATATATACATGAATGCCCAATGCAGACACTTAGAGAATCATTTTCTAAAGGAAATCTAAGTACAAAGCTTCAAATAAAACTGGTTTCTTCTCAGCTGAAGCTAAAATGTACCGTACTAATATTACAGCAAAATCAGGATGAAATTAAATTGAAACCAACAAGGCTCTTGCATTAAAAAAAAAAGTGCACTCTAAAAATGATTAACCCAGGAAAAGCAGAGAGCGGATTGTGTGTCATTTGACACCCGCTGGACCGATATCTATACAATCTGAAGGAGTCCTTGACCTTGGAGAACATCTTCATTCACACCTGAAGCGAACAATTTCAAATGGTTGGTGATCGATGGCTTACCTGTACAGAAGACCTGTTACATTCTGATATTGCCCCTGAACGACAGTTGGCTTCTTTGACGGTCAATTCTGAAGCCTTTTGATGAACCATATTAGGTTACAACCTCGATCTCATCATGGCATTTTGTCTGCGGACAAAGGAATGTGCTGCCAGTTTCAGGGACTCAATTACCTTAAGACCTGCCACTCGGGGGAGGTTTGTTTGTGTGTGTGTGTGTGGGTGTTGGTGTGTTTGTGGGTGTGGATGTGGGTGTGGATGTGGGTGTGTTTCTGGATGTGTGTGTGGATGTGGGCGTGATTGTGGGTGTTGGTGTGGATATGGGTGTTGGTGTGGATGTTGGTGTGGATGTGTGTGTGGGTGTATGTGTGGATCTGGGTGAGGATATAGATGTGGATGTGCGTGTGGAGGTAGGTGTAAGTGTTGGTGTCTGTGTGGATATGGGTGTGGATATAGATGTGGATGTGCGTGTGGAGGTATGTGTAAGTGTTGGTGTCTGTGTGGATGTTGGCGTGGGTGTGTTTGTAGGTATGGATGTGGATATAGATGTGGATGTGGGTGTGGAGGTAGGTGGAAGTGTTGGTGTCTGTCTGGATATGGGTGTGGGTGTGGGTGTGTTTGTAGGTATGGATGTGGGTGTGGGTGTGTTTCTGTTTGTGGATCTGGGTGTGGATATAGATGTGGATGTGGGTGTGGAGGTAGGTGTAAGTGTTGGTGTCTGTGTGGATATGGGTGTGGGTGTGTTTGTATGTATGGGTGTGGATATGGGTGTGTTTGTGTTTGTGGGGATGGATATGGCTGTGGATATAGATGTAGATGTGGGTGTGGAGGTAGGTGCAAGTGTGGGTGTCAGTATGGGTGTCAGTGTGGGTGTCAGT
This sequence comes from Branchipolynoe longqiensis, assembly GCA_030323885.1. Classification (NCBI taxonomy): domain Eukaryota; kingdom Metazoa; phylum Annelida; class Polychaeta; order Phyllodocida; family Polynoidae; genus Branchipolynoe; species Branchipolynoe longqiensis. The sequence continues at coordinate 38,584,072 of CM059187.1, read as the reverse complement.
GTGGATATGGGTGTGGATGTGGGTGTGTTTGTAGATATGGATGTGGGTGTGTTTGTGGGTGTGGATATGGGTGTGGGTGTTTGTAGATATGGTTGTGGGTGTGGGTGTTTGTAGATATGGATGTGGATGTGGGTGTGTTTGTGGGTGTGGATATGGGTGTGGGTGTGGGTGTTTGTAGATATGGTTGTGGGTGTGGGTGTTTGTAGATATGGATGTGGATGTGGGTGTGTTTGTGGGTGTGGATATAGATGTGGAGGGAGGGATTAATGAAAATATGTGGCAGAAGCTGAGCTGAGACTAGTGAGAGGCTCCAGTTAAAGTTGCATAGTCCGATGGTTTTGAGCTTCTGCAATTTTATTAGATAGATACACTAGATTGGTCATTATAATCTATCTTACTATTACTTTGATATAACGTTGATTTTAAATTGCTAATTTTGGTGATATTTGATTTTTGAAGTGAAACATGCTATGTTACTTTTGGCAACTATGTCAAAGTTCTGACATCATAAGCATCAGGTTCTATTAAATTGACTTTGTGTGTCCTTCCGTGCAGCAACAATCGCTTAATAAGTACACCGGCGTCTAAGTTGGAGGTGCAGGATCAAATCTAGGTAAGTATTTTGGGTTTTCAAATTTGATGCTTTCATGAGACTATGTAGCTTGAAGTGATTTGGGAAATGGGGAGGCAAGAACACTTTCAATATGGGTATTCAGAATTCTGCTGCTCCCTCAGTCAGAACTGAGGATGAGACCTATTTGTGAGGATAATTTCAATGCAAATCTATATTGGAATCTACATTTGCATGGCAATAATCTCACCAAAGTTGGTTATCAGGAGCCATATGGTTGTAGGTGCAAAATGAGTCTAAATAATCAGTTCTCTAGTGAAGGATAGCGTTGGGAGGGGAACCAAACCCAACTTCTGCCATGTAAGCTGAAGCTGCGACCCGGCATGCTGGGTCACAGCTTCAATCCATGCCGAGAGACCAGCGGAACTCAGAATACCCATATTGAAAGTGTGTTCCTCCCACCTCATTTCCTCAATCACTTAAAGCTGCATAGTCCGATGAAAACCTCCATTAAGACCCTCTTTCCGCAGATCATGGATTACAGTTCCTAACTCATCTGTAACAAGAAGAAAGGGGAATGGGAATTCATTATGCAACTGCTTAGAGCATTACTACTATACTAGCCATGCGGCACCACTTTGTCAACGAAGAATCTATATAGGAGTGAAATAAGAAGTGACATTTCACCGATGTGCCCATCTCACATTAGGCGATAATTTGATGTGAATCCAATTGATTGGGAATTGGGTTTAAGAGTCCGGTTTGATGATATGGATAGTTGTTGTTATCACACACAAAAAAAACAGATTAAGTTAAATTATCCTAAACATGGAATTTCTGATCAAAGATTAAAGAGTTTAAAAGGTAGACTAGTGTGGAACGGACGTTAAGGCTGTATAGTCCAATGTTCTTTAGCTTATGTAATTTCATTTGATAAATATATCAGGTTGGTCGTTAGTTTGAGGTATCTTTTAATTTAATTAACTAACTTCGGAGATATTATTTTGAAGGGAAATCATTCAAAAATAATCAAAATGCGGACAAATACTATGAACTTTGGCAGTGACAGATTCTATTAAATTCACTATCAACACATGCTTTGTAAATACACCAGAATTTAAGTTGGACATGTATAATCAAATATAGATCGAAGAAAATGATGTTTTCATCGGAATATGCTGCGCATATCAAGGTGCCATAGATGTGGTAGACAATTAACACTGTCTAGTAGATTCCTATTCAGCTGATATTTTGACAAGCTCTGCGCAACTAGTTTTGTGCCTGTGACATTGAGTTCCGGAAGCTTCAGATATAGGTCCTTCTAGAGGCAGTATCTACCATGCCCAAGAACCTGACACACTTCACACTGTGGCGATCTCTGGATCATAGACAGTAAACATACACTGATGCCTAGCCTTATAAAAAAGATTTATGGTGATGACTTTTGCCTTGTTGAGTTAATGAAATTAGAATCTATCAGTGATGCTTTTTAAGAATGTGTGCATAATAAAACCATAACCAAAACACTGAGGTACTTTGATTAATTGTTCGGGTATGATTTAGTTTAGGCCTATAGTGTTTAGGTAAAATTTAGTTTATAATGTTTTGGTAAGATTTAGTTTATAATGTTATGGTAATATTTAGTTCATAATGCTTAGGTAAAATTTAGTTTAACAAAAGTTTAGCTTATAATAGTTAGGTAAGATTTAGATTTTAGAGTATAACATTTAGCTAAGATTTAGTTTATAACGTTAAGGTAAGATTTAGTTTGATAACGTCAATGCAAGCTTAAGTTTATAGTGATAAAGTAAGATTTTGTTCATAATGTTTAGGTAAGATTTAATTGATAATGCTTAGGTAACATTTCGTTTCTGGTTTAGATACGATTTATTTCATAATCTTAAGATACAATTTAGCTCACAGGTGGCACTTGATACCAATTTTATAATTAATTGTGGGATAATACAATCTGTGTAAAAAATGACGATTAAATAATAATATGACATAATATAATTTAAATACTTCTCAATGCAAATATGGCCCTTCCTGCCGACACAACATGAAATCACCATCAATCAATCGAATCAATCAAATCTAGTACATTTGCTGGGGCGGTTGACAGAAAGAAGATATTTTGGCTGTTTTTTGTGTGTTTTTTTTTGCGCGATTATTTGTTGATCTGTGGGCTTCTGTGACGATTATTTGAATATCTGTTGCGCATGTTGGCGGAGGCTAACATGTCTAATTTGCTAACGAGGCAACTGTCTGACTTCCTTTCCTCGTTTCCGGTTTCTACTTTTCTACCTCACTTCTTTTCCGCCTCCAACCGTTTCACTTCGCTTCCCCACCCTCCCACCCTCTGTTTCTGGGGGTGAGCGCTGACATCTTCTGCCTGCCTTCGATAATGATGATGATGCTCCTGATCAAGCGAATACGTTCATGTATGATCCTGTGTTGATACTGCTGTGTTAGGGTCCGAGTCACCCGCTTGCTAGCCTGCATGCCAGGCCCTGCTATGTGTTTCATTAAACTCTACAAAGGTTCTTGACTCTGTTGCTTCTCTTACTGTTCATATCGCTCATTTCTCTGTGCCGAGTGAAGCGAATTGCTGGTACTCACTGTATTCATATCAACCCTACAACTACAGCAGTAACAATCTTGGCACGGCATCGTCAGGAATATTCAATTATATCAGCACAGAAAAATACATCCATACCAAGTAAACACACTTCCTGGAATAATGGTGTCAGAAATAACATCATTAGCACTTAATGGGAAGGACCTTACTTATTGGTTATTATTAAATGTGCATAGTCCGATGAACCCATAGTGTTTTCGAATTAAAATACTGACCTAGATTTGTCCCCAAATACCCAACTGGCATAATAGTACACTTATTAAGCATTTATTGTAGCATATTAGCGATACTAAGTCAATTTAATATTAAGCTTATCCCGGATAAAACCCGTGATGTCCAGCATTTTGGTAAACGCATCAAAAGTAAATTAGCATATTTTCACTTCAAATGTCTCAAAAGTTAATTATTTAAAATAACGGTCACCCTAATTTAAAGTAAATCCTATCCTAACTAGCAATTTTGGCATGGAGAGCAACAGTAACATATCGTAATATCACTTCAATATCTCCAAAATTAACCATTTAAAATAAGAGTTACCTCAAATTGAACTAAAATAGATTATAATGATCAACCGAATATATATAATATATATATATACATATATAGGGTTCTGTACCCCAAGCATGGAAGGAAGCCAGCATTGTAACCATCTACAATAAAGGTGATCGAACAGACTGTGGGAACTATAGAGGAATCTCTCATCTTTCCATAGCAGGCAAGATCTTCGCCAGGATCCTCCTCAACAGACTATCTATTCACATAAAACCTGATGTAGTTCCGGAGTCACAGTGTGGCTTCAGAGGTAACCGGAGCACCATGGATATGATATTTTGTCTCCGACAGCTCCAAGAAAAGTGCATTGAGCAGGACCGTCCACTGTGTTGGAGGGGAAGTCTCCGAATCATTCGGGGTTACCAATGGGGTCAAGCAACGTTGTATACTGGCCCCCATGCTCTTCTCCATCTTCCTATCAGCAATGCTAGACGAGGTTTCCCAAGGCATGGGGGATGGCATTTATATACAGTCCAGACAGAGCGCTGACTTATTCAATGTCGCAGAAGACCAAGACTACTCGGATACTGGTGAGAGAGCTGCTATTCACAGATGACAGTGCACTGGTTGCCCACTCTGCTGAAGAGATTCAGCAAATGGTGGACGCTTTCTCCGATGCATCAAAGAAGTTTGGCCTGAAGATTAACATCAAGAAGACGGAGGTGCTGTACCAACCCAACTCTACAAGAACCCGAGAGGAGGATTTCATGGTTGTCGGAAACAAGCTGAACTCTGTTCCGGAATTCACCTACCTCGGAAGCACTATATCAAGTGATGGACGCATTGATGCTGAAATACAGAGGAGGATGGCCAAGGCTAGCGCATTTTTCGGCCGACTATGCCAGAGACTCTGGAACAACCACCATGTGTCCATGCGGGTCAAAGGCAAGATCTACCATGCAATCGTGCTATCCACCCTACTATAGACTAAAGCAGATCCTCTACTCGCAACTGTCTTCTGGTTACAGAAAGAGAGGGCGCCCTCGTCTCCGGTTCAAGGATACCATCAAGAGAAACCTGAAGCTGAGAGACATTAAGACTGACTCATTGACATCACTCTCATAGCAGAGAGCTAAATGGAGAGCGGCAATCAAGTAATGAAAGCAGTCTTTGTCGCATCGTGACCGAGAGCATGATGATGATGATGATGATATATTAAATATGGCAGAAACTAGAAATTATCAGATTATGCAACATTAAATACAGCATTCGTTGCGTAGAAACAGTCCCCGGAATAACATTTAATTTTCTTCAGTCCAGGCCAATTTAGTTTTGACGTATTTTCCAATCTAGTCCGATGTGCGTTTGTGCCGTGAGTGGAGCTGTAGTACTAGTAGTACAGCTGAGAGTCACATGACTTGGACCTACACGTAGCCGGAATGGCGGGACACTCCGTCAGGTGGCGTCCTGTCACAGTGTAAAATATTCTGATATTCGGCATCGGGGAAATGCAAATGTTCTATTACTGATCGGTGTACGTGACCAGGCACATGTATATATATATATATATAATGTATGTATGGGTTGGTGGCGCCTGAGTGGGATGTAAATAGACATAGTGGTGCTGGCAGGTCTGGGTGTGATTGCACCCACGATCTACCAGCACAGGAGACGGACACTCTAACTCATTCGGCCATCCCGTCTGGTAAAGATTCGATCAAATTTGTCTCTAATTAGCCAATTATTTTGTGGGTGATTGTGGTTGTAATTCACGAGCATTCTTCCTCATATATTATTGTTTATTCATAGGTTCTCTGGTGGATTGTCTCTTTCTATCTCTATCTCTATTTTGCCCTCTCTCTATGTAATTTCTATTTTATATATACCTTCTACTTCTGTGATAACATGAACAGGCAAGACAGTCGAGAGCCGGTTGCCAGTAAATGCTGCAGACATCTGATGTGTGTATTATCTTTGTAATATTTAGATACTCATAGAATTAAATACGAACACATGAACTAGGTGACTGAGTGTCACTTACATCTATCACTCATGGATGCAATGCAACTTCCCAGTTGGATCATCCTCGATAGAGGGATGCATTTTAGGGAACAACAATTTTTTTTTTTTCATACAGCCATTGGGAATTCTTATGTTCTTGTGCATTATCATACACACATACTTAAAACAGTTTAAACCGCCTTCTTTCCCACTCCTGCACGTGCACCCACACCCACACCCCTACCTACACCTACACCTGCACCTACACCCCTACCCACACCCACATCTCTTCCCACACCTGCACCTACACCCCTTCCCACACCTGCACTCACACCCACACCCCTACCTACACCCACACCTGCACCCACACCCACACCCATATACCCACACATCTACATCCAAAACCACACCCATGCCCCACACCCACACTGATACCTATATCCACATCCACACACCCAACCAAAACCACACCCACTCTCACACCACACGCCCAAACTCATACGCACACCTCAAAACACACCCAGACCCCTACCTACACTCACACCCACACGCATACTCACACCCAAAACCACACTCCACACCCCACACTCCACACCCACACTCACATCTATACCCACAACAACACAGCCTACACACTCTCACATAAACTGATTAGCAAGATTGCCTGGAGGAGTGAAGTGGCTACTACATCTGAGTTACCTCAGTTGAGTAGTTCGGACGCAGGAGGGCAGGCGGGCGGCAGCTGGGCGTGCACTGTCACCGGAAGCGCGGCCAGCAGACATGCGCGTTGGCACCAGGATGGGTTTACGGCGAGCGTAAAGCAAATAAACCACCACACTAAAACACCAGGCCGGGAAGCGAAACGCTCATCATATCGGCGTTAAGAGGCCATACAACAAAAAGTAAAATAAATAAAAACAGCAGCAAAAAAACACACAAAAACCCACCAGAGCAAACAAACAAAAACAGCAAAGAAAGCTAACATAAAAACACACACACTAAGAAACACCAACAAAGACAAATACAACACCAGAGCCAAACAAACAACACCAAAGAAAGCTAACATAAAACCTCCCAACAAAAATACCACCAAAGACAAAAACAACACCAAATCAAAAATCAAAAATAAACAAAAATACCAAACAAAGCCAACATTAAAAAAAACCCACAAAAGAAACTACTCCCGCAAGCACAAAGCACTGCTGAATACATTTGCTTTTATATGTCTATCTACGTTTTATGAACATGTTATTGAATGGAACATTATATTAATGCTAAATAACTATCTTATTTTGCTACTATGATGTCTTCCTCGGTTCTGAAGGCATCCAGTTGGAGCCACCTGGATGGCAGAGCAGCTTAGCTAAAGGTAGGCCAAGAAATATCTTTGCTGTCACAACCTAATAGAAACGTTACTCGGGCCTGAATTTTTGGACAACTTCATGTTGAACACCAAATAAAAGGTAACAACTTCAGAAAACCCACATCAGATCTGGTCAATGTCAAGACTAGATACCTAGAAGCTATTCGTCCAGCAATCTTGTAGGCCTAATCCCACGGGGCATGGGCTCATTTATAACCACTGCCTTGCCACAGATGTCCGATTCGAGGAAGGAAGCCATAGACTGCGTGGGAGGAAGGGGTGTTTATTGACAATTGAGGGAGGGCTACAGAAGGGGGGTTTTTCAGTCTAGTTCGTTCATGTCGATCGGGGTGTCCGTAAGCGCCGGAGACTCCGAGACCGCCGGAGCCGACCCAAAACACAATGCTAGGGCTTGGGGGGCCTTGGGGTGGGGCGAGCCGCGGGACGTAGTCGAACACCGCGGCATTATGGCCGCCAGATCGGCGCCACATGCGGCGGAGGCCTGGGAGGGCCCTCACCGGAGGCTGTGGAGGGTGTAGCGGCCGGCCTCTGGGACTCGGGCTTCCGCGAGCGCCTCCCTCAGCATGGGGGTCAGCATGTGCGGGATTAGGGGTAGGCCCATATGGCATATGAAGGCCGGGGCGTCCGAGGGCGCCGTGACCTGCCTCACGGCCCGGCACCAAGCCCGGACCAGGCACAAGGGCAAACCGCGGAGGGCCGGGATGAAGAGGGCGACGGCCTGCGAGGGGTTCCTGATGGTCTTGGAGGAGGAGAGGAGCACCCGCAGCCCGCCTGGTGCGGGGGTGACGTCGCCGCGCCGCACCGTGTGCGGGCCTCCCCAGCCGCCGTGTGAGGGGGAGAGGAGGTTGGACTGGCACATGAGGGTGAAGAAGCCCAGGATGACCGCCGCCCAAGGGACCACACCGCGATGACCTTGAGCGCGAAGATGGTCATATATGTGCCGGATCATGGGCGGCGTGATGGAGGGGGCGCGCCGCACCGGGACCGGGAAGAGCCCGGCGGACTCGCCCAGGGAAGGGCGCGTCGAACGGGGCGGGGTTGCCACCGGCATCCCGTAGCCAAGATCGTGCACCCGAGACGGCATTCACCACCGATGAGGGTGATGGCAGCAGCTGGTTGAGGTGGGCGATGAACATGCCCACGTCGTAGAGGGACGGCGCGAGATGGTCGACCTGCCACTCCAACATGAACTCCACGTAGCGGACTGCGTGCCTCGACCGGTTGCACCAGGCGCCCGGCACCAGCACCGCCCGGTGGAGGGTCATCAGGTGGGTGTGGTCCCGGGAGTCGAGATCTGAAATTACAGGCGATGATCGAAGAGGTCAGGCACGTGGTGAACGCGAATGTTGGGAATGTGGTTGGTGCTGCAATATTCACGGACATAGTCAAGGGCGACAGGGGAAGCGTGGGCACGGCTGAGGGCATCGGCAAAGATGAGCTCGGCATCAGGCTTTTGCCTGATGGTGAGGCTGAAGGAGCTGAGCGCCGCCTCGAGCCACAGCTCGCGGGCGCAAGCCCCCAAGGTGGCATCGGTGGCCTGCCCAGACTCAAGCGCGGCGGCGGCAGCATTGTCGGTGTTGACGACGACCTCCAGGCCGCTGGAGACCGCCGGCCTGAGGGACTTGACTGCAAGCACAAGGTTGACGGCCTGGAGCTCATGGATCGTGGGGTAGGCCCTCCTGAAGCGGTCGTCGTAGGCCTCCGAGAAGCACTTCTCGGAGGAGACCATGCCCCCCACCCATCAAGCCCGAGTCACATTCGATGACCCAGGTGTGGCGGACCGTTGCAGGCAGTAGGTAGAGGTCGTTCCCCCGGGCCGCGTAGTCAAAGAACCATTGGACATCCTTGCGGAGCTCGGGGTCCACGTCGACGACACCGGGCGGGGGGAGTGCGCGCAGGCTCTGGAGCAGGCAGCACATGAATTTGTGCGCTGACAGGATGCATCTGCTGATGTGCGCGAGCTTCCCGATGAGGCGCTGGAGGGCCTTCCTGATGAGGGATGGCCTGGACAACCACCTGGCGCACTCCTCGACGACCTGGTCGAGCTTCACCTTGGGGATGGATATGACCATGCGCTGGGAGCATATGTCAAATCCCAACCAGGAGAGCCTCACCGCAGGGGGGAAGCACTTGTCGGGCGCAAACTCCACGCCCAGGTTGGCGCAGAGGGCCAGGAACTCGTCGAAGGCCTGGCAGGCGCGAAGGTAGGAGGCCTCGCATCCCACGAAGTCATCCACGTACACGATGGAGAAGTAACCCGCGCACCCGAGGAGCCATAATATGGCGGACGTGACCCGGACACAGGCGGCGGCAGATGTCCTGCAGCCGAACGGGAGGGCAATGTCGATGTAGATCTTGTTGTCGACTGTGATGCCGAAGAGGGCGGCAGACAGGGGTCCGCGCGGAGTTGCCGATCTGCCCGGGCGACGTCCGCGGTCCACGAGAAGGCACCCCGCCCCTCTCGAACGAGCCTTCGTCCCAGGTCGGCGACGGAGGGAAGAGTGTAGGTGGCGGGGATGCCGAGGTACTCGCCCCGGGGGATCCCTGCGTTTACGCTTCTTCCAGGGGGGTGTGACAAGTCTACACTGACGCGCCTCTTGCCGGGCTCAGCCTTAGGCCTTGTCATGATCGGGCTGCACTGCACCCAGGGTGAGAAGGGGGGAACCTCGAAGGGGCCAAGGAGAGCGCCTAGCTCGAGTTCCCGGGCAACATAGTCGGTGACATAGTGGGCGTGGGCCAGGTCCTCCCGGTGGTTGTGGTAGGTTGGCGTGGGGGGGGGATCGCGGCAGAATAGTTAGCCGGGAACCCGAATTCCAGCTGGTCGACCAAGGTGGTGTCCGGGTGATCGACCATGGCCCGCCTCCACACGTCGATGTTAAGGCCCGAGGAGATGGGGACGTGGGCGGCCAAAAAGTTTGGGAGGGCTGTGGCCCCGGGCAGCGTCGGACACCGCCACGTACGCAGAGTACTGGTTCCAAGCGGTGCCGGAAGTCACTGGCCAGATCGCGTCGAGTGTTCCCATATATTGGCAGGGTGATGGGCCGCAGTGCGGCTCGACCGGGAGCGATTGTTGGTGTAGGCCGTCGATCACTGCCTCGACTGGCTCCGAAAGGTCCGGGGGGTGGGCAGCCGGGCCAGACGCCGGGTGGAGGGGGGTCGAGGCAGTGATCGACGGCCTACCCCGGACCTTTCGGTCCGGGGTAGGCCGTCGATCACTGCCTACCCCGGCAGTGATCGACGGGGTAGGCAGTGATAGGTCCAACCAGCTGGACAATATGAGCAAATATGTGGTACCCAGTTTCAGATAAAGTTGTTGTTGGATCGAGTTTTATGTCCTGGCAACTTCGAAGGTCATACCAGAACGGGTACCGACTTGTGAGAGTGAGCACTCATGGCGACTTCATAATGCTGCCCCACTGGGAGTCCAGGCCCCTGGCAGCAGGGTCCGATTTCCCACTCAGTCACATTATCCTGATACTGAGCTAACTAGTCCGAGTTATATCACAGGAGTGCTGTGCACCAGGCTAGGTAGCGACATGTATACATTTGGTAAGTCATTGGTTTGACTCAACTAGGAATCAAACTCCAGACCTTCCGCATTATTTGGGTCCCAACATATGGCTAACGTGCTTCCGGGCGCAAAACGCTCGAACTAGAGAACCCTAAAGAACATTATATACGTTATTCGATCGCCAGAATTACGCCTCATACGTTACATACAGCAAGACATGCTGGAGAAACACTAACCGTACTTTAGATGTACATTACACATACTTTATCCATACCTTGTCAGTATGCAGACTGTACGTTCCCACTCCCTTTAACATAGGTCAACATAGTGCAATGTAGTGAACAACGTTTGTATAACATATGTCTAACGTACATCGACTTACATCTAACATATACATAGCATACAGCCAACGTAAAATCCACACATTGTCGAACGTTGTTATACGTCAAAGGTTTTGTGCATGCACAAAACTTTGCCGATCCCTTGACGTGCAATGCCGTATCTCAACGAAAATCGACGTATACCAACGAGTGCCTAACACACATGTAACGCATAATGACGTATCTCGAAATATTGGCCAAAAATCACATACCTCGGCATACGTTGGCGCGATATGTCATAATGTGACAGCCCCTTTACATTTAAGCCAACTCATCCAACTAAGATACTGGTGCACATATTGAGCATTTAGTGCCACATAGAAAGGCACACTAAGTCAATTTAATAGAAGTTATCCCTGCTGAAGCCTATGGCGTGAGAGTTTTAGACAAACATCCCAAAATAAGTATATTTGCACTTCCAATATCTCATAAGTTAGTAATTTTAAAGCAAAGTTATGTCAAACTAGGGTAAGGTAGATTACAATGATTAACCTGATACAGTATAATCCCGTTAAACCAAACTTGAAGGGACCCTCATGCTTTATCCGAGCTTTGGCTTCGACTTTGACTTGGCTTTAGCAAAAACGCGGGTGCAATATGAATTAGCAATCGTGTATATTATACAATGTATGTGGACACTTTAATTATAGTTTTTGTTATGTATATACAGTCAAGACGGCTCACTCCCTATTTCTCCCATGGTAATGTAAATTTTGCAGTGCCATCTTGTGGTGGGTTTGATTGGCCCGGCTGCTGGCTGGTGTTTCACATGTAAGGTCCTTACCTCGCTCTTCCCCCACCCTTCCTCATTCCTCTGCCCCCCCCCACGCTCCCCCCCCCCCTTCCCGCCCTCCGCTCCCTCCAATCCTCCCTCCTCCCGGCTTCACCGCCCTTCCCCCTCCCTCCCCTTCCCTCACTCCCCTTCCATCCCCCTCCCCTCCTCTCTCCGTCTCACCCTCCCCAACCTCACCACCCTTCCCCTCCCCTCCCCCTCCCATCCCCCTATTCCCTCTCCCTATCTCCCTCCACATCCACCTTACCCAGTGCTCTCACACCATACGTGCCTTCCCTCTCCCTTTCTCCCCCTTCCTCCTCCTCCCTCCCCCTTCCCCCTTCCTCTCTGCCTCCCCTCCCCCTCCCCCTCCCTCTACTCACCCCCCCTCTCCTCACCCATCTCATTCGGTGCTCTCACACCACACCTCTCTCCCCCTTCCTCCCCCTTCCTCCTCCACCTCCCCCTTCCTCCCCCACACTCCCTCTTCCTCCCCCTCACTCCCACCTCACCCACCTCAGTCGGCGCTCTCACACCACACCTCACAACCTCCTCCCCTCCTTGGTGTAACCGGGGGGGGGGGTGGGAGGAGGGAGGTCCCCACTGGTTGCATGTTGCTACTCCTATAGAACTCCCACCACCACCGCTACCCCCACCCTGCCTCTCCACCTCTCCACCCCACCCACCCCTGCCACCATACACACATTCTGTGTGGTGGGGGTTGACAGTGTGTGTGGTTGGGGTGTAGCTGGGTATGGTGGGGGTGTAGCTGGGTATGGTGGGGGTGTAGCTGTGTGTGGTGGGTGAGTAGGGTGTGTTTGATGGAGGTGTAGGTGGTTTGTGGTGGAGTTGTAGGGGTTTTGCAGAGCGGCACCTCACAATCTTTAGCATCGCTAAACCCCCACCACACACCTACACATCCCTAAACATCCACCACACACACACCTAAATTCCCACCACATACCTATGCCCTCACCACATCCTTAAACCCCCACCACACCCCCACCACACACCTACAGTCCCACCACACATACACCACACCTACACCCCCACCACACACACCACACAGTTACACCCCGAGCACACCCACCCACAACAAACCTACACCACCAACACACACATCGGCTACCTACACCCTGACCACATCCCTAAATCCCCACCACACACCTATCAAGTGACAGCACGGTTTCTTCTGACACTCCAATGCTATCAAAATTATCAATCTCACCACCTGGTGCGCTGGCTGTTCTCTTGATTACACAGTACAGGCTGAGTGAGCCGTCTTAGTGTTATAGGGTCTTTGATACAGTATAACCCGGTTAAACCAAGCTCGGTTAAACCAAATGATCAGTTAATCCAAACTTTTTTCAGCGACCCACAAAATACTACCATTTATCATATAAAAAAGTTGGTCTCAGATGACCTTATAACCACATGAAAGTTTGGTTTAAGCGTACCGGAAGTGGCCTTGGGTCCGACAATTTTGTTTGTATTAACTGATAATTTGGATTAACCGACTTTGGCTTAACCAACTTTTTTATATGATGAATGGTATTATTTTGGTGGGCCGCCAAAAAAGGTTTGGATTAACCGATCATTTGGTTTAACCAAGCTTGGTTTAACAGGGTTATACTGTATATGTATCTCAGTAAAAGCATCAATTTGTCCAAAGCAAAGTATTTATGTGAATATGAACCTACATATCCAAATCAGACACTGGCGCACCCATTAAGCATGTGGGGGTACATAGAAGGGCACACTAAGTTAATTTACCTGTTCCTGCTGAAGCCTATGCAATCAATATTTTGACCAGGATATCAACATTAATTTGGCATGTTTACACTTCAAATATCTCCCAAGTTCATAATTTTAAATCAAAATTATTTCAACCTAGTGTAAGGTAGATTATAATGATCAACCTCATATATTTATCTCACAAAATGCCAGATAATTGAAAACCATCGGACTGTGCGCCTTTAACTTAAGGATCCCTTCCGGTGACAGTCGGATCCTGCCACCAGGCGGCGCCCCGTTTGAAGTGCCGCTACATGCTGCGTGCCCGGCGACGTGACGCGGCGCGATGATGAGGGTAGTGAGTTACACTGACAAGCGCCATCGGTGTTCACTGACGTGTGACGGAAGGCGAGCTGCCCATCTATACACCAGCGGCCGCCACAAGACACGGCAGGTAGAGTAAGCTGCTGGTTGGTTGTTGTTGTTTTACGTCCTGGCAACATCTAAGGTAATATCAGGACGGATACCGACTTGTGACAGTGCACACTCACGATGATTTTATAGCGCTGCCCCACTGGGAGACCAGGCCACCAGCACCATGACCTGATATCCCACTCAGTCCCATTATTTTGACGCTGAGTCAACCTGTCCTTGCCATATCCTAATAAATGCAGAGCACCAGGCTAGGAAGCGACACATCTTATTTTGTAAGTCATTGGTTTGACTTGACCAGGGTTCGTACTCGTGGGTTCGAATCCCACGATTTACCAAAGCATCTAACAAGTATACATTTTTAAGCCATTGGTTTGACTCGACCAGGGTTCGAGCCTGTCCCGTCTGGTCCATGAGTAGTACTGGTAGTAGCAACGGTGGGGGTGGGGGGTAGAGCAACCCCCCCCCCCCCCCACCCCCGGCAGCAGTACCCGCCTTCAGTGACCAACCTCTATGTCAGGACTGCATTGGTCGGGATGCAGAATTGTCCGTTGTAGACAGTTATTTCTCTACCGACGCTGTAGCCTTCAGTGATGTAGTTTTATTGGGGTTTTATGTATATACAGATCGCACCAGTACGCGCACCGACATGTGTGCGCTCACTGTGACATTATAGTGCTGCAGCCAATATGACACTATGTTCCAATATCCGCCCCAGTTCAATTATTCTCATACTGAGTCAGCCTACCCTAGTAAATACAACCAACACACAAACAAAGTAGCGACAAGCGTGGCTTTTATAAGTCTTTGGGTTGATTCCAGTTGCACAGTCCAGTGAAAGCATAAATTTGTCAAAATCAAAACATATATCTAGATATGAATCCACACACCTAACTGAAATACTGGTGCATTTGGTGCTAATAGAAAGGCACACTGAGTTAATTGAAGATAGCTTATTCCTGCTGAACCTATGGAATCAGAGTTTGTAAACACGTCAACATTAATTTGGCGTGTTTACACTTCAAGTATCTTATAAGTTATTCATTTTAATGCGAAGGTACTTCAAACAAAAGTAAGGTAAATTCTAACAATATATATATATATATATATATATATATATATATCAGAAAATGACAGAAATACAAAAGCCTGGGACTAAGCAACTTTCAGTCAAACATTGCTTCCAACCCTTTCTGCACGTGAAGCAGGTGTTCTACTCTACCCTGTCGGCCGTCCAGTCCGGCCAACCCTTGAGGTAGAATGTGCGATCTCCGTAGTGTGGTACTTAGACTAGCCGTGGCGCGCGTTCCATATACCCAGTTGTGGAAAGCCTGCTGATGGGGCTGTCACACTACGACGTGTGTCCCGGCGACCCGTCAGCGTTGAAAGTACTATGTTGCGCGTCGAGAAACGTCAAATTTTTCGGCGGTTTGGGGGAAAAGATCGGCGTCAGCGCGGCGCATTATGCGCGCGCGGACAACGTGTGTCGACGCGCTGGGGAAAAAAAAAAAAAAGTTTGGCGCGACGTCTTCATTTAACCTTAAATGTTGCTAGGGCATAAAACAAAAACGGCCCAGTTTGCCGCAACGTGTGAGCAACGACCCTCCCGCGCGCGCGCCGTCTTCCTTGCGTTCCCATAACGTTATTCCGGCGCGTCCAACGCAGCGCGACGCGCGCCTAACGTCCTCCTAGCGTTCTTACCCATTTACTCCCACGCGTTGCCGGTCGCTGGTGGTTTTTGACATGTTCAAAACACTCAGCGACCAATAACGCGTGCCGACTTTCGCCGCCGACCGTCAAGGTCAAACATAGTGTACCGACGTGTACCGACGCGCCCATAACGCGCCACCAGCGCTTCTCGATATTTCACCAAATATCGCCCAAAAACACCACACGTTGACAGGTCGCCGGCGAGAAGCGTCGTAGTGTGACAGCCCCATGAGCCTCTATTTGCATACACATAACAATGACATAGATGAAAACCAACAACAACCAACCAACAACAAAGACCACGAGGTAAACTCAGGAACATATTATTAGTCTGACTTGGCAATTTTATTAGATTGACATAATCAAATCACTGGTCTGACTTGCCCCTAATTAAATAGGAGCATTTAAACGGGAAATAGGGAAATGTGTAGGGTAAATTCCCCTTTATAATCAACGAATGTAAAAATAATAATAAAACAAATGATAAAATAAGACCCTCTATCCTCTCCAAATCAGCGGTCAGGCTCATTCCCTTGTTTATAATATGTGTGTGTATATATCTGTATATATATCTGTGTAATACATATGTATATATAAATATATATATATATATATATAGTTACTAGGAAAACAGATACAAATAGACTACATCGACATTCCAGTCGCGCGGTGCATTGTGGGATGCATGGAAGGAAAACAAACCCATGAGAAGCACATGACACATGCACTGGGTGCAGTTACGAAATGTGCTAGTTTCAGCTCATCTTAGCTCTTGTTTGAAACATAGAATACCAATTTAAAAAATATATATAATAAATTAAGATATTCATCGTTTATCCAGCATTGCATTTACATCAATATAATCAGCACAGTGGTGTTCTCTGTGGCAGAGTGGTTAGAGTGTGTGACTTTTTCTAGGTCAGACTCCTAATCTGAAGGTCAGTGGTTCGATTCCCTGTGCCCACACCTCTGCCAATTTGGATTTCCATGCTGTGTATAACTTACAGCGACATCAAAGGCCAGTTGCTCTCATACCATGTCTATGTCGTGTGGGAGGTTAAAAATCCCTTGGGTCGGTAAAAGTGTAGACTCAGGCTTTCTATCGACAAACTGTCTAATGGTGAAAACAAATCTATTCAGACTTATCAATGGTAGGCAGCATAAATCTTCAAGAAGCACATCTTATATCATCTGCATTTAGATTGAGAAATGCCTGGGCACTCAGACTAGTGTTAGAGCCATAGCCAGAGTCAGTTTTACTCATTTAATTCATGTTTTTTTTATTTATATCCTATGGTTAATAACATTTGTTGGGCTAGGAAATGTGTAGGGTTAATCAGACATTGCTAATATATTTCTTTGAAACAAGTTTTTGTTGACACATTTGACATTTTAATATTTAGAACCAATAATTACAGAAAATTTATGTCTAATCAACAATGGTGATGTAAACATCAGCCTGTAAAGTGACTGAAATTGTATGTTTCTTAGCTCAAAATGCTTAATTATGGAGAGGTGTGCCTTAAACGCATTCATTATATTATTATATTGCATCCATCCATCCATGTTTGTGCCAAATTATTATGTATTCTGATTAATTTTGAATATAATTGAAGTTTTACCCTATGCGTATCGGCAAACTCAATGGCAGTACGCCCTTGCTTTGCTGCCAACGCAGTGTTCAGCACATGCGATGTCGGAACGGTGATCTCGTCTATACTGGCCGCGGCGCAAAGACCGCAAGAAGTG
This sequence comes from Branchipolynoe longqiensis, assembly GCA_030323885.1. NCBI lineage: Eukaryota > Metazoa > Annelida > Polychaeta > Phyllodocida > Polynoidae > Branchipolynoe > Branchipolynoe longqiensis. Next base: position 38,566,698 of record CM059187.1, on the reverse strand, counting down.
ACGGTCTTACCTTGATTAGTCTTTGCAGCAATATCACAGGTGGGCGGGACGCGGTCACGCGTACCACATAGACACCAGAGGGCACCACCACCACCACCACCACCACCGAGCACGGCCGTCAGGAGGCGCCACAGACAGCGCAGGGAGCACACTGAGAGGGCACACGGGGAATTATGCAGCGCCCATCTACAACCGAGGAGGAGTAAGCATCCCGCAACCCTCCCACCAAAACTACTTTCACGCTGAATATACATTTAATGTGCACACTGCATGTGCTTCTCATGTGTACACTGCACGTACCTTTCACATGCACCCAATAACCTCGGCTTTCAACTGGAGGCGCCCTTAGTGGGGATTCCTTATATATATATGAAATTACCATCACCAGTGACATCCCACTTATAATACGCGTATCGCCGACAGAGGTCGGAGGATTGCCGTCGATAGCCCTGTGGGATTTGCGCGCCTTATTTCAATCTAAGGTAAGTTTTCTTATGTTTCTTGTTGGGTCGGTTGGTTTGTTGGAGTTTCACGTCCTGTCAATATTGAAGGTCATATCACTTTATCAGGGTGGGCACCGACTTGTGACAGTGCACACTCATGGCGACTTTATAGAGCTGCCCCACTGAAGGGGGAAGGTGGAGGAAGGGGGAGAGAGGTGTGGTTTTAGAGCACCGAGTGAGATGGGTGAGGAGAGGAGAGGGGAGGGGGAGGGGCGGAGGGGAAGGGGGAAGAGGGAGGGAGGGGGAGGGAGGCAGGCAGGTATGGTGTGGGTAAGGTGGGTGTGGGGGGAGATAGGGAGAAGTCGCTTTAAGTTGCTAACTGTCACAAGTCAATATCCATCCTGATATTACAGTAGATGTTGTTTGGATGTTTAAAAAAAGCCACAAGATAAACCCCAAAAGCAAACGCTCCTATGTAATGCTGTTCTTGGTCTCCCAGTGTGGCAGCACTATGAAGTCGCCTGGAGTTGCACACTGTCACAAGTCAGTAGGCTACCTGTCTTGATATTACCATAGATATGATTAGGATGGAAAAAATCCTTTAAAACAACAAGCGCTTTGATATAAATGCTAGTATTGGTCTCCAAGTGTGGCAGCACTATACAGTCGTCTTACGTTGCACACTGTCACAGATCACGACCCGTCCTAATATTACCGCCGATTTTGTTAGGATAGTGTTTAGGATATAAAAAACACAAAAATCAAGCGCTACTCTACATACTGCTATTATAAGCCTCCCAGTGTGGCAGCACTATAAAGTCGCCTGAAATTGCACGCTGTCACAAGTCAGTACCCGTCCTGATATTACCATAGATATTGTTAGTATGTAAAAACAAAGTCCCCCCCCCCCCCCCAAAAAAACCCCCACCAAAACAAGCGCTTCTAATAGTTCTATATAATGCTGTTATTGGTCTCCCAGTGTGGCAGCACTATAAAGTGGCATGGAATTGCACGCTGTCACAAGTCAGTGATATTACCGTAGATGTTTGCATGTAAAATAAGAATAACCCACACACATAACCCCAAAACAAACAAGCGCTTCTATATCATGTTATTAAGTGTTGGATCTGTTCGGGGGCGACGCTTTGTGGCAATTATGACAGTGGATGTCAATAATGGCGGTGTTGGCATTTTGCGACACCTGTCGGGGTTTGATGACCGAGCTACAGTGAGATGTCCCGGGCAGCTGGTGGGTGCCCAGAGGCAACCGCGGCGACCTGTTCATGTCATAATATCGCAGTCGCTTCTGGCAATGCAATGCAATGGTACTGGAGGAACTGGTGCGGCCCACAGCCTCCGGGCGAGCAGAGGCCGGTCCTCCTGTACCCATCTTGTAGGGCTGAGCGATGCATCATCATAACGCACTGGTTATTACCAAGACATCAAATGTTGTTTAATCGGGCCCTCCCAACCTGTTAAAGTTGCATAGTCCGATGGTTTTGAGTTTCTGCCATTTTTCTGAGATAAATATATTTCATTGGTTGTTATAACCTACCTTACTTTAGTTTGAAGTAACTTTCATTTTAAATGGCTAACTTTTGAGATATTTGCAGTGCAAACATCCTAAATTGATTTTGACAAGCATGCCAAAACACCATAGGCTTATGCAGTAACAGGTTCTGTTAAATTGACTCAGTATGCCCTTCTATGTGGAAACAAAAGTGCACCAATATCTAAGTTAGATATGTAGAATAAAATCTAGGTGAGTGTTTTTGTTTTCAAAATTTGACGCTTCATCGGACTATGCAGCTTTAATGTCCAAGTCACAGTTACCACACTGAGTGTTGACATCCACGGTCGAACAGTAGTTAAAGCTGCACAGTCCAATGAAAGCACCGACTTTCCAAAACCAAAATATCCATCTACATTTGATCCCATGTCTATGCAAGTTACATACTGGTTCAGTTACTAAAATGTCTTGCTGCATGTAATTAGATACAAGATAACAGAGCCTATATTTTTTTAATGTTTTTTTTTTGTAAATGCCTTTTATTCATATATTAGCCTGTCCCAAAAGGTGATAACTAATATTTTTTTTGTTCGTTGTAATGAGTGACACAAAACAGCACGGAAATGGTTACACTGAAAACACAAAGACATTTGCTTCAAATCAATATGTATTCTATTGGGATTATGAAACACCATGTAAAAAACAAATCAGCTGATCCTGAGTAAATGTTGATCGTTACAATGGACAAAGTTTTGTCCCATACTGGTTAGCACCTTTTGAGACAGTCTCATATATCTTTCGTCGGTGCCGTACCACTGGTCTTCCGACCGTAAGTGTTACAGGTATATAGGTATTTACCCACATTTTCTTACATGGTGTACATAGTAAATGAAGTGTGAAGTGAATTATGAAATTTAAGTGTATATCTACACAATGCAATAATAGTTACTGCTCAGCATTTCGATGTGGGCGCCAACATAATTTGGCAAGTTTTCAGTTCAAATATCTCCAAAGTCAACCATTGTTGGGGGGGCCGGAAGGGGGTAAATATTTATTCAGCAGAATATGGTGTTCTCTGTGGCGGAGTGGTTAGAGTGTCTGACTTTTTTCTAGGTCGGATGCCTGATCTGAGGGTCGGTGGTTCGATTCCCTGTGACCCCCACCTCTGCCAATTTGGATTTCCACCACTGTGTATAACTTACAGCGTCATCAAAGGCCAGTTGCTCTCATACCATGTCTATGTGGTGTGGGAGGTTAAAAATCCCTTGGGTCGGTAAAAGTGTAGGCCCGGGCTTTCTATCGACAAACTGGCCACAGCAGGAGCATCCACATCGCGGCCCTGGGTATCAGCTATCTGATTGCAAATCCTGCTACCACCATCCACCACTGAGAGCACGTCCCACAAATAAAGATCATACCTCTGCTCGAAAATCCCTTGAGATAACTGGTGGAAGGACACGATGAAGAAGATCAGAATATGCACTTCTTTCTAGTGCTAAGAGTAAGATACTGGTCTTCTGGCCATTGTAGTATAAACACGCAGAGAGGAATTAATAAACATTTTTACCTTTTCTTCTATGTCAATTAAAAGATTCCAGTTTAGAGCAACGATATATTTTATACGATAAACATTACTTTAAAGGTAGTGTATAACAACCAACCTAATATATGTTTCTAAAATAAATGTGGGGAAAACTTTAAGTTGCATAGTGCGATGGTTTTGAGTTTCTAAAATTGTCTGAGATAAATACATTAGGTTGATCGTTATTATGCACCTTACCTTAGCTTGAAGTAACTTTTATTTTAAGTGGCTAACTTTTGAGATATTTGAAGTGGAACCATGCACTTTTTGGCAAGCATTTCAAAACTTTGACCCATAGGCTTCTGCAGTAACAGGTTCTATTCAATTGCCTCGGTATTCCTTTCTGTGTGGTGACAAATGTTTAAAAAGTGCACCAGTATCTAAGTTAGATATGTAGAATCAAATTTAGATAATTGTTTTGGTTTTGAAAATTTGATATTTTCGTCGGACTATGTAGCTTTAAAAGCACCGTACTATGTGACTTGAATATAAATTCGCGCTTAATACTACTATCCTGCCACGATTGGGTGGTCCTGCGTTAGAGCGTCAGATTTGAGGCGTTTATTCTATTCGGAGAATAGCCTGAATTAATAAATATAACAAGACTTGATAACAAAGAAGTGGGTATTCTGTTTATACATTTGCACATATGCACAGGTAAAATTGGTGGTGTGCAGCTTCACAAATTAGTGTCACTCCCAGACCAGGTTGGTTAGTTGGTTGATGGAGTTTTACGTCCTAGCAATATCCACAGACGATGTGATCATGGTTAGTTATTCTCCAAGCAGTGAAGTCCTGTGCTTTAAAACAAGTAAGATCTTCACTAAAACTTTCCTTCTCTGATAAACTGCATAGGATGGTCTGGTGATGTGCTGGGGGAACATGGCTTTAAAACAACATAACAAGAACAGGAAAGCAGCAGGGTGATGGGGATAGTGGTGTTGGAGGTCATCATCATCATGCTGACGGTCGCGATGTGACAAAGACTGCTTTCATTACTTGACTGCCACTCTCCATTTAGCTCTCTACATTTCATGAAAGCTGCCTGCAAAAGTGTTGAAGTGCTGCTGGCTTTTGCAAGTTACCAGCGGCACTCTCTCGGGGAGCAAATAGAGGTTGCACACCATCAAGAACATGTCCAGACAGGCACAAAACTATTTGTCCCTGCAGTGGCTGGTCGGGAGATGTTGGGAGTTCCATACATCAACCGCCCTTAATGCTGCCACAGTGACATGTTTTTCTGTTTAGGGTTTGCTCCCTTAGCCTTCGGTTCTGTCAAGAACCTGTACCACAAGGCAGTGGTTTACAATTCTGCAGGGCAGGGGCGTCAAACTCCCTGAGGTATTGCAATACCTGCAATACCTGCAATACCTGCAGTACCCAAGGTATTGGTGGATATTAGTGGTGGAGGCAGTGGAAGCGGCGATTATTTGAGGCTGATGCTTATTCGAAGTTCAGCAGCAAGTGAGATAGCAGTGGTTAAGGAGCTACCCCCCCTCTCTCTCTCTCTCCCTCCCTCTCTCTCCCTCTCTGCCTCCATATTTCCCTCCCTCCCCTTCTCTCCCCCCTCAAAAGCACGGCAGTTCTCACGTGCCTGCCATACCTGGACGCACACCACGTGTTATGAGAATGTGTGTTCCTTTAAGTTTAAGAGGCACCAACAGTCGCCGACAGCCCCCCCCCCCCGCCCCCCCCCCCCCCCCCCCCCCCCCCCCCCATGTTCAGCTGCCCCGGCTGAGGCCCGGGGCGTCCCGGCCTAACCAACAGCGACCTGTCGGTATGCGGCCTACGGAACAACACACCGCCTGTGCGGGCGAATCGAAGCAGTTCCCGCAGGTCCCTCACCACTGCCCGCTATGTGTCCCTACCTACCGTGCACCCCCGAGCATCCCCCGCCCCTCCCCCCCCCCCCATCCCCGTCCCCCTCCCTCCTCAGCGCCAGGGGACCGATGAGACCAGTTCAGACCGCCTTGTTAGTGGCCGCCGTGCCTGTCGGCGCCGGTGGAAGCCGTCACTCCCGCCCTCTACCCCGTCCCCCCCGTCCCCCCCCCCCCCCCCACGACCGCCCGCCCGCCCGCTCCCCGGCCACACAACCCCGCCCAGATCCCACCTGCGATAGGGGCCGGGCCAGGCCGGTGATCAGGCGGGCGGCGCGCCGCAACCCGCCTTCCCCTGGCTATCAGTATCACTTTACGAGCGTGTCGGTGGAGAAGGTTGTGGGTGGGCGTGGGGGATGGGGATGGGGATGGGGATGGGGATGGGGATGGGGATGGGGATGGGGATGGGGATGGGGATGGGGATGGGGTCTATGGGGGGGGGGGGGGGGTAGCGGCGGACCTCCGCCTGGGGGATGGGTCAGCGATCCTCCGGTAGAGTTTCAAGGTGCACATAATTTATGTCTATTTCATATATCTGTTTACATAAGAATGTGTATATAGTTGATTGGTTGTTGGAATTTTATGTCGTGGCAACATCTAAGGTCATATCAGGATGGGTCCCAACTGATGACAGTGCACACTCATGGCAACTTAATAGTGCTGCTCCACTGGGGAATCAGGGCACCAATACCCCACTCAGTCACATTATCCTGACACTGAGCTAACCAGTCCTTGCCATATCCTATTATTATTAATGCTGAGCGCCAAGCTAGGAAGTGACAAGTGTCAACCACACGGGAGGCCTGCACTCTACCGATTCGGCCACTGGGTCTGGTTTGAATTTGTATATATTGTAATATTTCTAGTTAATGAGTAATGCCCCGTATATACGTAAATATCAATATGTGTATGTATCTATATATTTATATGTGTCTGCACGCTTTACATAAGTTCCACATTAAACAAGTATTTGCATTCTCGCTAAAAGAACTCCATACTCACCACAATTGACCTACAGTTCAGGTAAATATTAACAATTGGAATCTCATTCTATATATATGCATCCGTCCTCCCACAGGTTATGCGAGCTGTGCTTCAGACTTCATAAGGCAAACCCCATAACATGAATTGAGTAATATTGATATTTCCCGACAATTGTGAGTTATTGCAGTCGAGTACAAGAGTCGGCGTCCCCGACAGGCGTGATCCTGGCCGACATTGCCGTGAATGGGGATGAATGCATGCATGGATGCACATGAATGGTGGGAATACATTCACCGACATATGCACTAAATGTGGTGGCATATGTCATACATTGACATCAGGTGATTCTCTTCTTTAAATACCTTTTATTTCGCCAGGGGCGTCAAACTACCTCAGGGAGTTTGACGCCCCTGCCTTGCAGAGTTGTAAACCACTGCCTTGTGGTACAGGTTCTTGACAGAACCGAAGGCTAAGGGAGCAAACCCTAAACAGAAAACCATGTCACTGTGGCAGCATGAAGGGCGGTTGATGTATGGAACTCCCAACATCTCCCGACCAGCCACTGCAGGGACAAATAGTTTTGCGCCTGTCTTGACATGTTCTTGCCGGTGTGAAACCTCTATTTGCTCCCCGAGAGAGTGCAGCTGGTAACTTGCAAAAGCCAGCAGCACTTCAACACTTTTGCAGGCAGCTTTCATGAAATGTACAACCGCTCAAGGAGAGCGGCAGTCAAGTAATGAAAGCAGTCTTTGTTGCATCGCGACCGACAGCATGATGATGATGATGATGATTTCGCCATGGTCAAAAAATATCGCAACAAAAGGATGGTAGCCACATACATACTCAGATTTTGAAAACCAAGTAGGAAATGTTCAGTCTAGTAGTACTATAACATTTATTTACATCATGTAAGACAACATAGTAATTAAAGTTGCATATCCGATGGTTTTGAGTTTCTGCTATTTTCTTAAGATAAATACATTAGGTTGACCATTATACTGTACTGTACTTTACTTTGAAGTAACTTTTAGTTTAAATGGCTCACTTTGGAGATATTTCGAGTGAAAACAGGAAAATTATTGTTGGCAAGCACATACAAACTCTGACTCCATAAGCTTCAGCAGTAACACATTACAGTAATACCTCTCTATACCGACTCCTCCAGAAATCGACCACTCCCCTATATCGATCGCTTTATTTGGGTCCCAAAAATACCATTGTAAGGATATTCTAACTCTCTAAACCAACCACCTCCCTAAATGGACCACTTAAAGTCGGTCCCATGGTCGGTCGATTTAGAGGAGTTTTACTGTATATTATATTGGATCATTATCTCCTTCTATGTAGCAACAAAAGCTTACTATTAAGTGCAACAGTATATATCTTGGCTCTGTAGGATTAAATCTAGGCAATTGTTTTGGTATCGAAACGTTGATGTTTTCATCAGACTACCCATATTTAATTAAATTGGGACTCAATTAGTTATTTTGAATACACGATGAAATTAGAAAACCAAAGCTAATTAAATATGAATATCACTTGCCATACATGAAAGGATGTCACCCATGTGATTGGTTAACTTGAGTGATATTCATATCCTAAGATATTCATCTCCTTAGATATACATCTGCTGAGATATACATATCAGATATTCATCTAAGATATTCATCTAAGATATTCATCCCTCAGATATTCATCCCTCAGATATTCATCTCTCAGATATTCATCTCCTCAGATATTTATTTCCTCACGTGACTCATCCCGTACAGTTATATTATTTGTATCATGCCATAGTCGATATTTTGTTTAGTCTGCCTCATTTGTTAAATTACATTAATTGATTAAGCAGGGGACATTTTCAATCGCGGACAATTGCTCTTCCTCATTCCACTGCTCCTTGCCCTATCCTGGCAATGCTGAGTGCCAGGCTAGGTGGTGACAAGTATCAGTTTTTAACTCATTGGTTTAACTCGGCCAGGGTTTGAACCCCATGGGTTCAAATTCCATGTCCTGCCCCACAGGAAGCGGACGCTCTACTCACTGTGAAACGCAGTTGATATAATAATGACTTGCTAACTAATGGGCGCCTTGTCCACTTGTTTTAATTTTTTTATAAATATATATTCTTTTAACCACGATCTAGTCTTGGTGATACTGATAGTTTCACTACTTCCCATTTATAGCAATCTTTCCAGCTAATGCCCCATTGTATAACCGCCAGAATATGCAAAAAGGACGCAATTCTTGTCGGTTCTCAAGTTACACGGGAATACAGTTTATTGAGTTGTCGTCTATACATCCCCGCCCACCGGGCCTATACATCTCTTTTATCTCCACGACAGTATAGACAACAGCTAATATGCGCCAGTTGCGATAAGCGATTTCCCTCACTGTGCGATCCTTCAACAAATACTAAAATGTCATAGAGTACCTCAGCGTTGGTCTTGGTGTGGTCTTAAAACTCTGTATAAACGTATCGTCGCAGTGTCCTAGCATCACCGCCGCCCAACACACAGAGCAGGTTTGCTGTTTATTTGTTAGAGCTGTTCTTCCTGTCACTCTCACCAACTCGGCTCTGGTATGATTTTGGTTGTTAGTAAAGCTAGGATTCCTTACACGCGGTATGCGGCATGCGAATGCGAATGCGGCATGTGGCATGCGGCATGCGAACGGGTTGGGTCCTTTCACCCACACCCACACCCACACATAGTGTCAGGTTTCTCTAACACTGTTTCCTATGGGAAACGCAGCAGCATTCGCATTCGCATGCCGCACTGATGGCTACATGGACCGATTCAGTTGCCGCATTCGCATTCGCATTCACATTTGGATTCGCATTCACATTCGGACATATGGAATCACCCCCATTGACTTAGATGCTTTTAGATTTTTTGCCACATTCACATTCGCATGCCGCATACCGTGTGTAAGGAATGTAGTCTTTAGTCATGGAACCAAACCCCTTTCAACCAACCAACCTATCACTCAACCAACCAATCAATCAATCAAACAAACATGGGAGTGAATATGGCCTTCGCTGCCGACAGTGTAAAATCACAATCAATCAATCAATGAAACACTGATGCTATTCTTCTTGTCAGTATTGTAAGTTTTAGCAAGGGTCACCTTCCAACCGCTCCCATCCACCACCTCCAGCACCCCTTACCAGCGTAGGGATTCATATTTGTCAATTTGGAGCATATATCCCAGGCTAAATGCAGGAAGCATATCCCACAGAGTCACATTACCCGGACACTGCACCAACCAGGACAACCACTGCACACACACCACCACCAAATTCTGGCGTAGGATCCCTGAGTAACCAGCCATCTAATAAATCCCATGACTATCAGCCCCTCAAACATATTCACATAGATCTAGCGTTGCAACTTGCACTAAATCAGATGAAGGCTCACACTGGGCGCGGTGGCCGAATCGCTAGAGCGCGGGCCTCGCGTGCGGGAGATTGGGAGTTCGGTTCCCGGTCGAGTCAAACCTATCAAATTAATACTTGTCACTTCCTAGCCTGGTGCTCGGCATTAATAATATGATAATGATAGGACTGGTTGGCTCGGTGTCAGGAAAATGTGACTGAGTAGGATGGCATGGCATGGCATGCCGGTAACCTGAATTCCCAGTGTGCCAGCACTATAAAGTCACCATGAGTGCGAACTGTCACAAGTCAGTACCCATCCTGATTTGACATTAGATGTTGCCAGGACGTAAAACTCCAACAACCAACCAACCGATGGCTCAGTCTCGTCATGGCTTCGAGTATGTGACTGTGACGAGCTGTGTGTGGAGAGGTATTTGGGTGTGTGTATTTGCGCGGGAAGAGGTGGGAGTGTTTGGGGGGCGGGGGGCTTTAGGGTGTGGGGGGGGGGGGAGGGGCGGGGGGGGGGGGCTTTGCGGTGCTTATTACAATGTCCACAGGGCGGTAATTAGAAGCGTGGACAAGTTGCAGTTTGACTTCTTTGTTGTTGTCGGTCACTGTTGGCAAAGCGCGAAGCACCACACGCAATGGCCGCTAGGTGGAGGGCTGGATGTGCCAAGGTTGTCACCTCCATGTGATGCAAGCCCCCCCCCCCCCGCCCCCATCCCCTCCGCGGCCACCTCACCAACTGTTCACAGCCAGGATAAATCAAACCGCCACCAAGGCCACAACAAGATCACACAATGAACAAAATCACAACAAAAACACAACGCACATACACACAAATTTCTAGTGTCTAATGTCACACACATCGACGTTCATTTTGTTTGTATTTAATCACCCACATATATAGACCAGACGGGATGGCCGAATGAGTTGAGCGTCCATCTCCCGTTTTGGTAGATCGTGGGATTCGAACCCACTGGTTCGAAACCTGGTCGAGTCAAACCAATAACTTAACAAATTGATTCCTCGCCAGGCGCTCTGCATTTTTAGGATAGGGCAAGGACCGGTTGTCTCAGTGTCAGGGTAATGTGACTGAGTGCGATATCAGGTCATGGTGCTGGTGGCTGTAATGTCTCCCAGTTGGGTAGTACTATAAAGTCACCATGAGTGTACACTGTCACACGTCGGTGCCTGTCGTGACAAGACCTTAGGTGTTGCCATGATGTAAAACTCCAACAACCAACCAACCTCATTACATATGCTGCACACACTTGTTACTGGCACTTTGTAATTATGGTCACGCTCTTCACACAGGTGGGTGCGAGTTAGTTAGTGCTCGTCAGATGGCGCTTGTCTTGTCGTACCGTAATGCATATTCACGACGGCTCCTTCCAACGAGTCCATCTCCGCGTCCAGCAGAGGTTCCTCCGCGTGTCGTGCGCGTAACTCTCCCCAGGTGGCGACACCGATGATGATGAGCATGACGAGCGAGCCCCCAGCAACCAAAGTGAGGCCGGCGACCGCCATGTTGTCCAGGCGGTCCGATACGACGGAGTTGCGCAGCTGCAGAGCCTCGATCTGACGCGCCGGCTCTGATTGGTCGATCTCGTAGTCACGTGGCACAAGGTAGCCAATGAGCACGAGCACCACGCCCAGTGCGACGCACAGCAGCGCGAGCAGCGAGTACATTTCCAGGGACAGCAGCAGCAGCGCCCAGCAGGCGTCTGTGCGGCGGTCCACTTCCGGTCTGCCGCCATTTAATTCGGTGCGACCGGAAGTCCACGCGTCCGCGCTATTCCACCGCTCCTCCATCACAGCGATCGGGGTTCTCGTTGTTCTATATATATATATTTGTATATATATATCTGTGGGGGGAAAATACACAGAAGATAAATGGGTGGATTGCGGAGATCGTGCCAAACATACTTAATGCCCGCCTCATAGTAGCCGATATGCTGAACTTATTCCCAATATTCATAAACTTATATTCAGATTTTAGTAGGTTTAAAATATAGAAATATTTGGTGCGGTATCCTACCCACCACGAAATCCCTTTATCGATATCTACACCATTCCTGATACGATTTCCACCAACAGATTAATTTAATTAAACATGAAACCGGGATCATGGGTTCGAACCCTGGTCGAGTCACCCAATGACTTAAAAATTGATACTTGTCACTTCCTATCCAGGCGCTCGGCATTATTACGATAGGGCAAGGACTGGTTGGCTCAGTGCCAGGATAATGTAACTGAGTGGGATATCAGGTCATGGTGCTGGCGGCCTGGTCTCCCAGTGGGGCAGCACTATAAAGTCGCCATCAGTGCATACTGTCACAAGTTGGTACCTGTCCTGATATGATCTTAGATGTTACTAGGACATAAAACAACAAACAAAACAAACAATGAGAAGGACGTCTGCCGGTATGACACTAGTTATAGCATTTCAACCCCTAACGCCCTGATTCTGCGTCATTAGAGTCTTGCACCGTTCACCACTATTTCCTCCAGCCTCCAACCTCCAGCCTCCAACTTCCAGCATCCAGCCTCCAACCTCCAGCCTCAGCCCCAGTCCCGATATCCAGCCTCCAAGGGCTAAATTTATTGCCCCTTCTCGTGCCTCACCTCCTCAACCTCCACCCCCTTTCAGCTTCTCCCATCCTCCACCTCAACTGTCACTGCCCTCCCCCCCATGACCGTCACCAAACTCCACTCTGCCGTTGCCGCTTCCTGCAGATTCCCTCACCTTACACCGGACCATCACCACCCTCCACCCACCTCACACCTTCCCTCACCTTACACCGGACCATCACCACCCTCCACCCACCTCACACCTTCTCTCACCTTACACTGGACAATCATCACCCTCCACCCACCTCACACCTTCCCTCACCTTACACCGGACCATCACCACCCTCCACCCACCTCACACCTTCCCCCACCTTATGGCCCTGTCACACTATGACGTAACGACGTCGACGTAGGGAGAACATGAAGAACGTTGAACTTCTCGGCGTAGTATGCAAATTTGGGCACAAGTTGAACGTGGATGCAGCGTAGTGGACGAGAGCGTAACGTCGGTAAAGCGTAGTGATACCGTCATTCAATGAGAGAGGTCAACGTAATGACACTCACGGAACATTATGAACGTTATTCCATCGCCAGAAGAACATTACGTGATGTTAGCTATGTCATGAGACGTTGAACATACGTTGAATGCACGTTCTCCTGACGTTCTCCTGACGTTCTCCTGACGTTCTCCTGGCGTTCTCCTGACGTTCTTCTGACTTTCCCATTACGCCGCATGGACGTTTCCACCGGTTTTAATGTGGGTCAACGAGTGGAACATAGTGGAACGTAGTGAGGAACGTTTGCCTAACGTCCGTTTAACGTCATTGACGTTCGCTGAACGTGAACAGAACGTATGGCGAACGTAAACCCTTACGTTCGACCTACGTCAAAACTTTTGAACATGTCCAAAACATCGACGTAACTCGATGTAACACAACGTAATATGACGTAGCTCGACGTCAGTCTAAAGTCATTATGACGTCATCATAACGTAATCCAAAGTACATCAACGTAATGACGAAATATCACCACGTTAGGCTCACGTTCGTTCATTACGTCGTAGTGTGACAGGGGTATAACAACGGACCATCATCACCCTCCACCCACCTCACACCTTCCCTCACCTTACACCGGACCATCATCACCATCCACCAACCTCACACCTTCCCTTACCTTACACCGGACCATCATCACCCTCCACCCACCTCACACCTTCCCTCACCTTACACCGGACCATCATCACCCTCCACCCACCTCACACCTTCCCTCACCTTACACCGGACCATCGTCACCCTCCACCCACCTCACACCTTCCCTCACCTTACACCGGACCATCACCACCCTCCACCCACCTCACACCTTCCCTCACCTTACACCAGACCATCATCACCCTCCACCCACCCCACACCTTCCCTCACCTTACACCGGACCATCATCACCGTCCACCCACCTCACACCTTCCCCCACCTTACACCAGACCATCATCACCCTCCACCCACCTCACACCTTCCCTCACCTTACACCAGACCATCATCACCCTCCACCCACCTCACACCTTCCCTCACCTTACACTGGACCATCACCACCCTCCACCCACCTCACACCTTCCCTCACCTTACACCGGACCATCATCACCCTCCACCCACCTCACACCTTCCCTCACCTTACACCGGACCATCATCACCCTCCACCCACCTCACACCTTCCCTCACCTTACACCAGACCATCATCACCCTCCACCCACCTCACACCTTCCCTCACCTTACACCGGACCATCACCACCCTCCACCCACCTCACACCTTCCCTCACCTTACACCGGACCATCATCACCCTCCACCCACCTCACACCTTCCCTCACCTTACACCGGACCATCATCACCCTCCACCCACCTCACACCTTCCCTCACCCTACAACCTGGACCATCACTGCCCTCCACCTATCTCACCCCCCCCCCCCCCCCCCCCATCCCCCCGCTTCCCGCACCCTCCACGCCGCCTCCATAACCCCCTACGGGCAGCCACCAATATAGGCTTCATTAGAGACTTGACCAGCCCGCCTAACGGCGCCTGTAGAGGTCGGTGACAGGCCCGTCTATTGTACACACCGCGCCCGGCAGCGTCAGGCGCCTCGTCTCGGCAGGTAGGCGTGAAATAGACCCGCCCGAGTCGCCAGGCGGCGGGGTGATATATGGGCCGGGATAGGGGGGCGGGGCGTCGGGCAGCAGGGGCGGGGTAAGAGGGGGAAGGGGGAGGGCGCTGGTCACCGAAACGGGTTCACCTACTTTTGTGTATGTGTATTCCCACTTGGTTAGGGCCGCGCCACTGGACCAACGCGTTAGTTTTTTGTTTGTTTGTTGTTTTACGTCCTAGCAACATCTAAAGTCATATCAATTATCAGGACGGGGACCAACACGCTTGTATTAGAGCATCACAGAGTTAGACAATTTTATCTTGCGGCATGCCATGATTACATGTCTTTATACAGGTTTATAAATTATAGCTGCATGCTATGATGAAAACATCAAATTTTCAAAACCAAAGCAAATATCTAAATTTGATTCTACATATCTAACTTGGATGCTAGTGCACTTATTCAACATTTGCCACCACACATGAGGGAATACTGAGGCAATTGAATAGGACCTGTTACTGCAGAAGTGTATATGATCAGGGTTTTGGCTAGATAAAGGATTCACCCGGTACTCGCAGTACACGGGTGAATACCAACCCTATATAAAAACGGTCGAAAAAACGGGTTAATGAAATGAGAGCCTAATTTCACAATCTAAGAAGCAACATTTATTCTTTGTAGATGTCTTCATATTTACCCGCTACTTTTGAGTTAGAAAATATAATAAAACATATACTTTAATGCAATTTAAAAGTGAAATCGACAGTGTTCTCTGACCGCCATCTTGTCTTTTTGCATTCTCTTCCATTTCACCAAATCTGTGCCAATATATGTAGCCATTTGATCAGGGAATTACAGTTTCTACTTCATGTTCCATACTAAAGCTATTTTCGCCCATATTTAGACTACGTTGTCGTTCACCCGTGTACTACAAGTACAGGGTGAATCTTTTATCTAGGTTTTGGCTAGATAAAAGAGTCACCCGGTACTCACAGTACATGGGTGAATACCAACCCTATATGAAAACGGTCGAAAAAGCGGGTTAATGAAATGAGAGCCTAATTTCACAATCTAAGAAGCAACATTTATTCTTTGTAGATGTCTTCATATTTACCCGCTACATTTGAGTTGGAAAATATAATAAAACATATACGTTAATGCAACTTAAAAGTGAAATCGACGGCATTCTCTTGCCACCATCTTGTCTCTTTGCATTCTCTCCCATTTCACCAAATCTGTGCCAAAATATGTAGCCATTTGATCATGGAACGACAGGTTCTACTTCATGTTCCATGCTAAAGCTATTTTCGCCCGTATTTAGACTACATTGTCGTTCACCCGTGTATTACAAGTACCGGGTTTTATCAAGGTTTTGGCATGCTTGTCAAAATTAAATTAGCATACTTACACTTCAAATATCTTCAAAGTTATCCATTTTAAAGCCAAGTTCCTTCAATTTCAATCCAATGTACGGTAGATTATAACAATCAACCTAATATATTTATCTCAGAAAATGACAGAAACTAAAGACAATCGGACTATGCAGCTTTAACTACTTTGTTTATGCCCACTGTTTTCTTCCGTTACCATCTAGCGAGAGATGCGAAAGCGTAATAACAAATTTACCAAAATTGTGTAGGATGTAACACTACTAGCGCCACATTGACAGGGATTGAAAGGTGTGCACCTGGGAAAGCAAGAATGTGGCTAGTTACATAGGGGTGGAGCTGGGCCCTGGGCTTGGTGTATGTATCGATGCGGGGTGAGTGTGTGTGTGGGTGTGTGTGGGTGTGTGTGGGCGGGCGTGGGTGCATTGGGGGGTATAGGTGGTGGCTCTACAAGGAAACCTCATTTATTAACAACATTCCTCACATAGCGCTGCCTTATTAATATATTACAATGAAAGTTGCATATTCCAATGTGTTTCAGTCTCCGGCAACTTTGTGAAATAAATACATATATAATTATTAGGTTGATTATTATGAATATAATCTAGCTTCCTTTGGCTGGGTTGAAGTATCTCTTATCATAAGTGGCACACTTTTGAAATATTTGAATGCAAAAATAATTGTTGGCATACACATCAATATTGACCCCAATAGCCGATGTCTACTTGTTGTCCTGGTGGGGGGGGGGGGGGTCGTTAAACAAACAAACACATCAATATTCTGACCACATAGGCTTCAGCAGTAACAGGTTCTATTACATTGACTCCATATATACCCCTCTATGCAGAAGCAAATGTTTAATAAGTGCACCAGGATCTAAGCTAGATAAGTAGGATTAAACTAAAGTGTCTTTTTTGGTTTAGAAAATTTGATATTTTCATCGGAACATGCAGCTTTAAGCACCAAAGGAGACAATCCCACACTCTAAACGGAGGATGGTACGGACAAAAAGAAAGCGAAATGGATGACTGCTATATATGGGCATATATATGTGTATATATACGCCCGTATTGATATAGTAATATATGGGCGTATATATATATATATATATATATACATATAGTACTATATCCGCCCGTATATAGTAGTTACCCATTTCACTTAGTTTCCTTTTGGATATATATATATATATATATATATATACCCCTCCACAGATCAACAACTCGCCGATCGCTTTATTTGGATCCCAACACTACCATTGTAAGGATATTCTAACTCTCTAAACCGATCACCTCCCGAAATGGACCACTTAAAGTCAGCCCCATGGTCGGTCGATTTAGAGAGGTTTTACTGTATATATATATACATATATGTATATATATATTATACCATACACATATCAGAAAACAATATCTGAATTTATAACCACGAGAAAAACAGGTCAACAATCGCATGTTGTACCACCTGAAGCCAGAGTCAGAATACTTATTTCAAGTCGCATCATAAATCAGGCAAGTCATTTGTTTTGTTCATTCTGTTAGCGTCGCGTAATTCAACCAACGCACGACAAGTACAGTATGAAGTGGCATTTATTCTTACTATTTCGTTGTTACATTTAAGCCATGAGATGTTTGATTTATTAAGATTTCGAGGATTTCAGGCACATAGCCCTATGAATGTCACTTGTAGTTTGGGTGGGAGGGACGGCAAATCCAAAGGAGAGAGTGCGTCCTGTCGATCGAAATGCTCTGGTCGAAGTGTCTATAATGAAACTGGGTCGCATCTTGTTATGCCAATTTACAGCAGATGGCGCCACAGTCAGAGCATTATTAATCAGAAGACTTTATAGATGGCGCCAGTAGTCGCCTCC
The DNA here is from genome assembly GCA_030323885.1 of Branchipolynoe longqiensis. Taxonomy (NCBI): domain Eukaryota; kingdom Metazoa; phylum Annelida; class Polychaeta; order Phyllodocida; family Polynoidae; genus Branchipolynoe; species Branchipolynoe longqiensis. Next base: position 38,548,962 of record CM059187.1, on the reverse strand, counting down.
ATATTAAGTATGTACTTTTACTTGCGGGTTAAATTACCCATGTTGAAATCAACATTGACAATTGTGTTGGTTGCACACATGCTGGGGGAGTTTTATTTTAAAGGCGATCATTTAGTGGCCCTCTATGCCAATATGAGAATAAGGGTTTAATTGGTAGCCGCTGCACACACACACCTGCAACTGGTATGTATTTTTCTTTACCAGACGGGATGGCCGAATGCGTTGACCGTCCGTGTCTTTTGGTAGATCGTGGGTTCAAACCCTGGTCAAGTCAAACTAATGACTTAAATATTGATACTTGTCGCTTCCTAGCCACATGCTTGGCATTAATAGGATAGGGCAAGGACTGGTTGGCTCAGTGTCAGGATAATGTGACCGAGTGGGATATCAGGTTAATATTGCTGCAGGCCTAGTCTCCAAATGGGGCAGCACTATAGAGTACCCACTGTCACAAGTCAGTACCCGTCTTGATATCACCTTAGATGTTGCCAGGACGTAAAACTCAAACAAACAAACAAAAGTATGTAAGTGCTCTTTTAGCAGAGTGACGGTTCTTTTTGGTATTTTAAGAATACAGCAGATTCTAGAGCTATAGCTTATAAATCAAAACTAAAAGTTGCATAGTTGATGGTTTTGAGTTTCTGCCATTTTTCTGAGATAATTATATTAAATTGATTCTTATGATCTACTTTACTTTCATTTCGAGTAACTTTGATTATAAATGGCTAACCTTTGAGATATTTGCAGTTCAAACATGGAATATTAATTTTGGCAAGCACACAAAGACTCTGACAATATAGGCTTCTGCCGTAACATGCTCTATTAAATTAACTGCGTATTCCCTTCTATGCGGCAACAAATGCTTAATAAGTGCATCAGTGTCTAAGTTGGATAATTATGTAGAATAAAATCAACATAATTGTTTTGTTTTGAAATTTTGATGCTTTATCGGATTATGCAGCTTTAAGCAAAACTTACCCCGCGTTTATATTCGTAGACAAGTATGGGTTACCTGCGAATTTTTGGGGCCATATTTATATTATTTCACCGTTTTTGCGGATGAAAAGAATTGGGGGTGCACATTCATCTCGGACCCACTGTTGTTGTTGTTGTTGTTTGGAGCGAAACCTACCCCTCCCCCGGCCTCCGCACAAATTTCATCGCTCCCTCCTCACCCGCCCACACACAACAATGATTGATTTCAATCCACATATATATGCTCCCCTCTCCGCCCTACCCACCACTGCCACAAACATACACATGCACGCACCACGACAACAAACACTCCACATCGCGCGAGAATGATGATACAAGCACGATTTGGGGGTAAATCTATACAACTCAGTTAAATGAGACATTGACGATTGCAGAAAGGAATAAACTCAAGTTCGATTCCTGCTGTCATCATCATCATCATTTCATGAAAGCTGCCTACAAAAGTGTTGAAGTGCTGCTGGCTTTTGCAAGTTACCAGCGGGACTGTCTCGGGGAGCAAATAGAGGTTTCACACCGGCAAGAACATGTCAAGACAGGCGCAAAACTATTTGTCCCTGCAGTGGCTGGTCGGGAGATGTTGGGAGTTCCATACATCAACCGCCCTTAATGCTGCCACAGTGACATGGTTTTCTGTTTAGGGTTTGCTCCCTTAGCCTTCGGTTCTGTCAAGAGCCTGTACCACAAGGCAGTGGTTTACACCTCTGCACGGCAGGGGCGTCAAACTCCCTGAGGTATTGCTATACCTGCATACATTCCTGCTGTAGGCGCACCACATTTCTAATACTGGCATGACCGAACTTGCTGCATTGTGGGGTTGTTTGTTTGTTGGGGTTTTGCGTCCTGACAAATTCTAAGATCATATCAGGACGGATACCGACTTGTGACAGTGCACACTCATAGTGACTTTATAGTGCTGCCCCACTGGGGGACCAGGCCACTGGCAGCATGACCCAGTTTCCCACTCAGTGACATTTTCCTGATCCTGAACTAACCAGTCCTTGCCTTATCATAGAAATACAGAGCGCCAGCCAGTGATAAGTACCAATTTTGTAAATAATTAATTTGACTCAGTCAGGATTCGAACTCTCGCCCTTCCGCACAGGAAACCTGCATTCTTACTAAATCGGCCATTGCGTCCGCTGTTGCTTGGTGGGTACCCTGGTAAATTTTACTAAGGAATAGGTGGGGGGGGGGGGAAACCAACCCCCACCACATTTTTCAAGTAGGACATTATCTACTGGTCAGATCAGCAGGGACCAATTCCAGTACACATCTCTATTTATCATACTTAATGCGCTGCCTTTGTATGCAGCTTTTATATCACTAGACCTTTGAAGCAGACCATGTGGTATAAGCATCTACTAAAATAGTTCTTTCCACTGCAATCAAAGAACAGGGTGGCAGTGGAAATCCTCTGCAACACATTTTCCTTACAGGGAATGTTGCATACTGAGCTGCTATCCACAACATTAGCTATTCCCCTGATATCTGGGCCTGTATGTACCAATTGGGGTTAGGGCCTTAACTGTGGCTAAGGTATCCCCGCACGTCTAAATGTGAAAATTTGGTATGCACCAATCGGAGTTAGCGCTAACCGCAGTGGGTTAACCTCGGCTAAGGTAAACCACCTTGTGAGGTGCATTTAGGGCCTATCCGGTGCGGTTAGTGTCCGTGTATGGGCGTCAATCTATTCAATGCAATCATATTTGACAGATTTACATATGCAATAAGTGAAATTTAATCAAATTAACCCTAAATGCGAAGCGATATTAATGCTACCGCCGCATTGGTGGTGATATTAATATTAATATTTTCGAATCAACGAACGTAAAGTAAACAAATCGCCGCCGCCGCCGCATCGACGTCGCTTTCCATACTGGTGGCGGCGGCGGCAGTTTGTTTACTGTACGTTCGTCGATTCGAAAATATAACTATTAATATCGCCACCAAGGCGGCGGTAGCCTTAATAATGCTTCGAATTTAGGCTTAAATTGATAAAATTTCACTTATTGCGTATGTAATTCTGTTAAATATGATAGCATTTAATATATTTGAGCCCAATATATGGGTACAAATGCAGAGGGAATTCCCAAATCTATAAATAAACTCACGGTTAGCTATCCGCAGCAGCTAAAACATTGGTGCATACCGATTTACACATTTCTCAAACCCCCGCTACCCTGAGGTAGCTATCCGCGGCTAGTGCCTTAACTCCGGCTAAGCATAACCCCGATTGGTACATACAGGCCCAGAGGGGCAAGTTGGTGGTAGAAATCCGTTATAAGACCTTTTCCACGAGGCATGCTGCACACTGGTACCAAGAACATTAGTTCTTCCACTGATGTCAGAGACCAGACAGGATGGCCAAATGAATTGAGCGTCCGTCTCCCATGTTGGTAGATTGTGGGATTTGAACCCACGGGTTCGAACCCTGGGCGAGTCAAACCAATGACTTGAAAATTGATACCTGTCGCTTCCTAGCCAGGCGCTCGACATTATTAGGATAGGGCTCAGTGTCAGGATAATGTTACTGAGTGGGATATCTGGTCATGGTGCCAGTGCCCTGATTTCCCAGTGGGGCAGCACTATAAAGTCGCCATGAGTGTGCACTGCCACATGAGTTGGTACCCATCCTGATATGACCATAGCTGTTGCCAGGACGTAAAACTCCAACAACCAACCGATCTGATGCCAGAAGGCGGGTTGGCGGTGTCAAATCGTCTGTTGGCAGGACGCGACTGCGAGTACCGCTCGAGCAGCCAGGACACTCAGTACCCCGCACCCAGACACGCTCCCGACCCACACAGGGCCCGGACGGACGCTGGCCCGCAGGTTGAGTACTTTGGCTGGTAACTGACCTGGCATTGAACGCTGATCGCATGTCACCGAGGAACCGGCGTTTCACACGTCACGTGACCGTTCGCTGGTAGCTGACTGGACGGCCATTCATTTTGCCGTGTAATAAAGCGCGCCATAAAAGGTGCAGACGTGAGGCTCGGTGTCTAAACACAGCCTCGTTCTGGCATTTCGCGCGTCACGCCTCTCGTTATGAGGAAACAATGCGAACATGACAAAGCCAGCGTAGTACTGTGGGCATAAATGGACGGGTCATTTATGACAAATAACAGGTTTGTCCCCTTGTTGTACATGAGTTACTATTAATGTATTGTGACGTGTAATGGCTACAAACTGGACAGTGCGACATTGCATTAATGCGCACTTAGTACATTTATATATATATATATCGGTTTATATAGGCATATCTATGTCAGACGGTTTATGTAGGCCTATTTATGCCTGGTGGTTTATGTAGGCCTATTTATGCCTGACGGTTTATATGGGCCTATTTATGACTGGCGGTTTACATATGCATATTTATGCCTGACAATTTATAAAGGCATACTTATGCCTGGTGGTTTATATAGGCCTATTTATGCCTGATGGTTTACATAGGCCTATTTATGCCTGGTGGTTTATATAGGCCTATTTATGCCTGATGGTTTATATAGGCCTATTTATGCCTGACGGTTTATATAGGCCTATTTATGCCTGATGGTTTATATAGGCCTATTTATGTCAGACGGTTTATATAGGTCTATTTATGTTGGACGGTTTATATAGGCCTATTTATGTGACGGTTTATGTAGGCATATTTATACCTGATGGTTTATATAGGCCTATTTATATCTGACGGTTTATATAGGCATATTTATGCCTGATGGTTTATATAGGCTTATTTATGCCTGGTGGTTTACATAGGCCTATTTATGCCTGGCAGTTTATATAGGCATATTTATTCATGATGGCGTATATATAGGCCTATTTATGCCTGGCGGTTTATATAGGCATATTGGCCTGACAGAGAAAACATTACGAATCCAATTATCTTGCTATTTCTGATGACATATCGCTGAATATCTGCCTTTTTCACCCCAAGATCAATGTCATTAGCATGTACATCATGTCCCCAAAGTAACGAGATTTCGTCCTAATATGACCTTAGATGTTGCCAGCACGCAAAACTCCAACAAACAACCAACTAACGTAGACACACAGTGACTATCCCCGATTATCGCCCTCCTCACTCCCACCCAAGCACACACTGTGTCGATTAAATGAGTCGAAAATCTAGTTTATTTGTCATATTGTGTGTAAGTGATAACGCATCTGCGTGCACACACTAATCTAGGTAAATTACCTATTATTAACACATCAATAGGGTTTCTAATAGCCCTGTCACACTACGATGTATCTCGCCGGCGTGCCGCCAATGTGCAAAATGACTTTTAATCGTCGAGACACGTCAAACTTTTCGGCGTCAGCGCAACGTATTGGTAGCATGTTTTGGCGCGCCGTCCTGATTTGACCTTAGATGTAGCTAGGACATAAAACAACAACAAATTGTTTAAGCAACAGTTTGGTGCAACGTGTGGAAACGACCCTCACGTGTGCGCGGCATCAGTGGAAAAAAGTATACCTACCTCCAACGCGCTTCTAACGTATCTCGACGACCCCTTAACATTGCCATAATATTGGCACCCGCGCGTCGTTGCGCATTGTCGCACGCCCAAAGTTTTGTGCAAGCACAAAACTTTGGCGATACCCTGATGCACCTTGCCGACCATCACCTTCCATCAATGAAATCTAACGCGTGCCTAACACGCACGTAACGCTTCCAGACATCCTCTGACGTTTCGCCAAAAAACTGACACACGTCGACGCGCGTTGGCGAGAAAGGTCGTAATGTGACAGCACCATAAAATATAGCCTGAATACAACCATCACACAGTAGTGAGTAATCGCGTGGCTGTGGCAGATCTTTAGGGTTTATCAGTCGCTACTGAAGTCATTTAACTGGCAAAATCTAGCTTTCACCCTGCCACTTACAACCGGTTTGTTATTTTGTTTACTTGTTAGTGTTACATTCACTGGTTGATTACGTGTGGGAATTTCAATCACCTACAACTGGATTTCCTCAATTCGCTGCTTGTTGTCCTATCCTAGTTATATCAAGTAATAGTCTAGGTAATGTAATAGTTGGCGCTGATCTCTCAGACAAGGAGCCACATTGACAGGCAGGCATGGATAGTGGGAAATGGTTAGCATGCTGGCTCTGAAAGGCAAGACACGGAGGTGCAAATCCTGCTCTAGATTCAATATTTTCCATTTTCATCACCCCCATGACACTGGTTCCCATGACCTGGATTCTGTACAAGCTCTACACTGCATGGTTGATGAACCTACCCTATGCTAAGTGCACTACCTGTATGGATTTAATTGTAAGCACTCAACGACTTATGAATGAAACCCATTTAAATGTCTTATGATTCCAAGGAGGTGAGTGTAGTCAGCTGCACTGACCTCTCAGGCAAGGAACCACATAAACCAGTAGATGTGGATAGGGTGATTGCACCAAGGAGCCTAGGTAGTGTAATAGTTAGCAGGCTAGGCCAAACATGGCAAATTTCCCATTTTCATCAACCCCATGACAGTAACAACAAGTGCTCGCTTTAAAGACATTGGTTTGATTCAGCCAGCGTTCGAACAACCACAACCTGCCACACAGGAAAACAGGCACCCAACTCATTTGGCCATCCCGTGGTAGATTTATTGTAACCATTTATTCTTTGCACTGACCCCGTAGTGAATTTGAGCTGTCGTGAAGTATTCTGTGTATAAATGTGCGTCTAACCCTGCAATCGGTTGTATGTATGTATCTATGTAGACACGTATGTATGCATGTATGCAGGTATGCATGTATGTACACATGTATGTATGCATGTATGTATGTATGCATGTATGCGCTAAACATGTATGTATGCATGTATGTATGCATGCATGTATGCACTACACATGTATGCATCCATGTGTGTCTCATGTATGCATGTATGTACACATGTATGCATGTATGTATATGCATGTATGTGTATATGCATGTATGTATGCATTCATGTATGCGCTACAGATGTATGTATGCATGTATGCATGTATGTATGCATGCATGTATGCACTACACGTGTATGTATGTATGCATGCATAAATGTATGCACTACACATGTATCTATACATGTATGCATGCATGTATGCATGCATGTATGTATGTATGTACTATGCATGTATGCATCCACGTATTATGCATGTATGTCTCATGCATGCATGTATGCATGTAATGATGTATGCATGTCTGCATGTATGTATGTATGCATGTAATGATGTATGCATGTATGCACCTTGGGTGTTTTCTGTTCTTTTCACACAAATCGTTCAACTTAGTACATGCACATCAGCCGCATATACATTCATGGCGACTGAACTCCTTGACATGGCTCGAACTCCGAAGGAGGGCCACTAGTAAATTCCAATTCCTATGTAAATAAGCTTATTTTGAAACTCATCCGTGACCATTAATCCTCCGGACTGACAGCTGCAAAGGGGTCCCAATAAAGGAGTCCTGCAGTGACAGCAGAGTCCCGTCAAGCGCTGCCTCGTCAGGGTTATATACCGCGCCACTCCTACCGCAACGCCACACTTTCACATCAGTTGAAAATGAGATAATCGCCCACCCACTCTCCCTCCAAAAATAATGTGATGTTTCTATTTGCGTGCATAGGTTGTGGATAGGTAACCAGAATCGGCATCCTATAAGAATTAAACACCCCTATTTCTCTTCCCCCATGCAGCACTATAACAAAAGGAAAGTTTGTTTTATTTAGCGACACATCTAGAGCACATTGATTTTTATCATCAGCTATTGAATGTCAAACATATGGTGATTATGACATAATTCTTTGGAGGAAACCCGCTGCCGTCACATAGGCTACTCTTTCCGATAAACAGCTAGGGGTCTTTTATATGCTGCAGCACTATAAAGTCATCACGAGTGCGCAATGTCACAAATTGATACCCGCCCTGATATGATGCAAAACCACAACAAACAAACCCATTCGCACATTCTTTTCATAGCTAACCACCTGCCACCCCAAACCGACCCTATCCCCCAAAACAGTCGCATCCAGGACAACGCCAACAACTATATCTTAGTGTTTATGTAATCTGATATAGCCAAGGCATATCCATAATGCATCACTGTCCATGAGGTGTGTGCTTCTTGTTGACTATCCATGCATATCCCCCCCCCCTCCCTCCCTCCCTCCTCCTTCCCTCCCTCCATCTCACAAACAACTCACATGGACAGCAGATAATATTTCCCCCTTTTAAAGTAGAACAAATATTTGGCAGCAGAAGCACTTTGCCATTTGATAGCGCCACCTAACGAAGAAGGCTGCACATCACCATTGGCCCAGTGTTGGGATGTCTCTTCATGATGCGCAGGTGTCGACCATGGAGGCGCTATTCAATTCCCCACAACCCATCATTGCACATCGACATTATAGGCACAAACCCGTGACGCTGCAGGAGGCTTCAACCACACGCTGAACAACACATATGTGAAAACACCCTATTGTCACCTAACACGTGTTCCCTTCTGGACAGACACACAGGGCAACAACACACACCACACCAATAGTTTAGTGATTTATTCTTCTCCTTTCTTAACCAGCTGCACTTTCTTTTTTTCTGCACCAGATGCCATTGACATTGTGTGTACAATAGACACAATAGACATCTTAAGCATTTAGTCTCCATGCGCAGTGTTAACCCAGCAACTGCCACCCTGGCATTCTGCATAGTGGTTTTTCTTCACCTCTCTAATATATATATATACACATATATATAGATATATATATTTGGATATATATATATAGATATATATATAGATGGCTATTATTATGAGTTCTTTGATGTTACACAGGGAAAGGGAGGGTGCATTTACATAGGTTGTAAGGCATACTCAAATGGCTTCAAAATTATTGTGACATTCCATAGCCTACGTCATCAAGGACAGTCATCAGGGCTAAATAACACAAATAGCCACAACTTGACCACAGAGTTCCATCAGATCGTGTTTGAGTCTACATAACTCCCTGAGAATATATTGTTTCAAGCTGTATAAATTATAACTGTTCACAATAATGTTAAATAAGTGAAGTTGGTTCGGTCATGTTACAGTCCCTTTAAGTGTTTGTCTCCGACCGGTTGTTAGAAGTGTTAGCTGGCTGACTTTGTGAGATCCAGGTTACCCTTGTAGGTGGGCCAGGGCTGGGATGCTGTCCCGATTGGGTTTCACCACCGTTCCACACCTGCACCACCAGGGAAGCACTGACACCACAATCAGGGTCACTTGCAGTTAAATGCCCAGCTGCAACCGCGCCGACCGGCGTCGTTATTCGGGTGAGGCAACAGGCGACCGCAATTCACTGCAGACTGCGGCATGAAGCCCACATTCCTACTTCATTAATTTGTCGTCATCCATTAGTCCCTTCACCGAATCTATCATCGGAGACTAGACAATGGACATCTATTGACAGTTGAATCACTTTGCCATTTGATAGCGCCACCTAACGAAGAATGCTGCAGGTCACCATTGGCTCAGTGTTGGGATGTCTCTTCATGAGCAGGTGTAACCAGAATGTGACCAAGTCTGGTTTAATCTGCCCGGTTAATGCTGAGCATAACTCGAGTAATGGAGGCAGTGTGGGGGGTGGTGGTGGTGTGGAGGGGTGGGGGTTGGGATGGGTTAGAGGAAAGTGTCGAGCGAGTGTGCAAATGGTTAATGGTGGCGGGTGAGAGTGAGTGCTGGATCTCTGCTGGTATTTGTTCGGTGTGAGCCGCCAGGAGGCGCTGCGACAGTATTATGTATGTACTGGGTCCGTGGAGGGTCTTCAGGGCGGATGCTAATGGTGGTGGGGGGTTGCAATGTTGATGCAATGGCTGCCAGTTCCAGTGTTTTGTAGAGCTCACTGAAATCCTAGCCATTTCAAACTTACCATCACTGGCAGCGGCAATCACATCACACCAGCAAATGGCAATCACATCTCACCAGCAAATAGCAATCACATCTCACCAGTAAATAGCAATCACATCTCACCAGCAAATAGCAATTACATCTCACCAGCAAATAGCAATCACATCTCACCAGCAAATAGCAATCACATCTCACCAGCAAATAGCAATCACATCTCACCAGCAAATAGCAATCACATCTCACCAGCAAATAGCAATCACATCTCACCAGCAAATAACATTCACATCTCACCAGCAAATAGCAATCACATCTCACCACCAAATAGCAAACACATCGCACCACCAAATAGCAATCACATTTCACCACCAAATAGCAATCACATCTCACCACCAAATAGCAATCACATGTCACCACCAAATAGCAATCTCATTGGAAATCACCTTTTTACTTTTGTTGAATTTCTTTAAACTGCATAGTCCGATGAAAGGAAAACATTTTCAAAACCAAAATACTGACCTAGATTTGATCCTACATACCTAACTTAGATACTGGTGCACTTATTAAGAATTTGTTGCTGCCTAGAGGGTACTACTAAAACAATTTAATAGAATCGGTTATTGCTGAAGCCTATGGTGTCAGGGTTTTGGCATGCTTGCCAAAATTAATTTGGCATATTTTCACTTCAAATATATCCGAAGCTAACGATTTAAAATTAAAGTTATTTCAAACTAGAGAAAAGGAGATCATAACATGAATCTATTGTATTCATCTCAGAAAATTGCAGAAACTCAAAAACCATCGGACTATGCAACTTTAAAGTTGTCTTTATTTGATTAGTTATTTGTTTTTAGCTACGCAGATCGCAGGTTTCAATGAGCATCGTCGCATATCTACTAATCTAGCTTTTTTGTTTGCGTGTGTGTTTGATTAATTGTTCAGGTCATATCTGTGTTAGGATGAGAGATCCGTCAATTTTGATGGAGTGATTGCGAAACTTCAAAGCAGTTTTTGGCAACCTATAAAGTTATCATTTTGCAACTGGTCGGCCAACCGCGCCGACCAGCTGCAACCGGTCTGAGCGGTTGCAGCTGGGCATTCAAATACTATTACAATGATTAGTAATAGTATTTGACGAGGCGGTGTTTTCAGTGCTCTTACTTATTCACTACTGATTTTGGTGGGCTTATAAAGCCTGCATCAGTCTGTCTAGGGCACATCGTACTCACAGGTCACCCATCAAAGTACTGACGAGGCTCAACATCACTGAACTTCGCTGATCAGGCGATTACCGGCGTTTTCAGTATGGCTGCTATTTGCTGGTGAGTTTTGATTGCCACTGCCAGTGTGTTCATGTCGGCGCAATTCAACTGTGTGAAGGCCCGGTCACATGAACACTAGTGGACGGAGTTGAACGTAGTGGAGGCTAACATAGTTGAACATAGTTGAACATAGTTGAAGTAGTTGAACGTAGTTGAATGTACCGGCATCCATACTTCTCCATCATGCTAACTTGATAATAACGTGGTTGGGCTGTGAGTTCCGATTTAATCTTTTGACATGTTCAAAAGAGCGGTACATTAGAGGCTAACATACTGTGGAAAAGTCTCCTTACTCTTAATGTACTCTAGCATACTCTAGCTTACTCTAGCATATTCTAGCATACTGTAGCATACTTGGATGTAGTTGAACATAGTTGACCATGGTGGAGGCTAACATACGTTGAACATAGTCTAACTCATTCAGCCCTCCCGTCTGGTCTAACGTAATATAGATTAATATGGGTCAAACGTGGTGTAAGTATGTTAAACTATAGTGAAAAACGTTAAGGTACGGCAGGTTTTGGTATGGATAAATACATTACGGCATGGATGTCGGTACGTTCAACTACGTTGAACTAGAGCGTCCGTCTCCCATGCTGGTAGATCGTGGGGTCGTGGGTTCGAGTCCCGGTCGAGTCAAACCAATGACTTTAAAATTGATACTTGTTGCTTCCTAGCCAGGCGCTCGGCATTATTAGGATAGGGCAAGGATAATGTGACTGAGTGGGATACCAGGTCATGGTGCTGGCAGCCTGGTTTCCCAGTGGGACAGCACTATAAAGTCGCCATGAGTGCGCACTGTCACAAGTCGATACCGGTCCTGATATGACCTTAGATGTTGCTAGGACGTAAAACAACAACAAACAAATCTATACTACGTTCAACTACGTTCACTAACGTGTATGTCACCAGGGCTGATGTGTGTAATGAGTGTGTGTGTTTACTGGCTACATTACACAGGGTGATGTAAATCAATGTAATGGGGATTGTTTGGCAAACCATTTTGCTCGTCATACAATCGTCGATTGCCTCCTGAAATAAACTACTCTGACATTTGATAACCAACTCACCAAAAGGTGATGTTCCTAGTATGGGCTTTGACAACCACTGTCGTCAGAGTAAAAGAATAAGAGGACCCTGTAGAGGGGAAATGGTTTGTTTATCATTTGAATTAATATTGATCCCAATATGACCCTAAAAGACGTAAAACACTCAACAAACCTGCACATAAATAGCACAAAATTAAATGAACATGTATGCTATAAAAAATACCAGGGAAAACAAAAACTATTTATTGTGAATATTTATAAAAAAAATCGTGAGTTGCGTCATTTACTGGATTTTGGAATAATATCAACATTAGACTTACATACACGACGAGATTAGTTATTGGATTGTCATAGTTGCACTGTGGCCGAGTAAGGGGGAGTGTGAACGCCAGGTACGTGGGTGTGTGGGTGTGTGGGTGTAGACGCCCGAGGTGCGCGTTATACAAGGTCCGGGTGTTGCTCGTGCAGTGAAGGTGTGAAGAAGGTGTGGCCGGGTGTGACAACGATAGGGGTGAGGGTGATCACTCAGCGTCTTCAGGACGGGGGTGGTAGTGGGGGTGGGGGTGGGGGGTGGGGGGGGGGGGGTTAGCTTTACACACGGAAATGGACTAAACGTTCGAATTTGAGAAGACCGAGGGGCCTGTAATCAGATAACCAGAGACGCCTCCTGCTCTCCTAGCAGGATCACGTGGGCTAATATGATACCCGCACCAGTGTAAGGTGTCACATCACGTTATTATTCTTATTATTATTTTTTGCACATCAAGCGGGAATTGAATCAAATCGCTGCAAATGCTTTCCGTTCGAGGTGGGGATGGTTATTCTTAGGTTGAGTGTGTGCTGTCGAGTAAGTTGGAATTGTGAACATAGAAGAAGCCGATACAATAATACGGTTAGTCTGCGCTGACCTTTCAGCCAAGGAGCCATATGGACAGGTGGGTGTGGATAGGGTGATTGGATCAGGGAGTGTAGGGAGTGTAATGGTTCGCATGTTAACTTCAGAATGGCAAAAAGTGTTGGTTCGAATCCTGCTCGAATCCAGGCACAATATTTCGCTGCATATGCTTCTCACATAAGTGAAATTATTATTCACCATGGGTGGATGAAAATGTGAAATATTGTGCATTTCACAACAAGCAAAGTTAATTTAATTTTTGGATTGCCGTTTACGGGGATTTGCGCCAGAACTGTTCATATATCAAATTAATTGCTATAATGTACCTTACTTTAGTCAGGCATGTGATTTCTCCGGTTTTAACTGGAATTCAGTTTTTTTTCTGGCCGCCGAAACCGGAGTTCCGTTTGTTCTTTGTATTCCGTTTTTTTTGGCTGCCGAAACACCTCTGAAATACACAATTTGCATTCCTCTCACGACTCAGTGGGATGCCGCGTGTCTCCATGATAACCAAACACAATTTCAGGTTTCTTTTCCTCCACCCAATCACCTGCCTGTTTAGTTTAAATTAATTTTTATTTTAAATAACTAACTTTTGAGATATTTGAAATGCAAGGATGTGAAATTAATCCTAGCATGCATGCCAAAACTCTGACGTCATTGGCTCCCTTCTATGTGGAAATACATTTTTAATAAGTGCATCAGTATCTAAGTTAGATATGTAGAATCAAATCTACATAATTGTTTTGATTTTGAAAATTTGATGTTTAATCGGACTTTGTGGCTTCAAGTAAGTACTCCAAAGTGGGCGTATACGGTGTTCGCCGCGCGAAATTTGACCTATTTTAACCGTTTTAAAAAGGCTTGAATCTCCATTAATTCTGTTTGGTTTGAAATAGAAATTAAATCAAATTAAAGCTTGTTCTTTTGTCTTTTAGGATGTCTGATCTTTAATTATCATTATGAAATAAATCACAGTCAATGGACACTTGTTGGCGGGTACCATCGCCAGCTCTGAGCATGCTCGCCGATTTTGTTTTCATCCAGTCTGAGCTACTCCCTTCCCTAAACTTGATACCTTGGTGAGTACAGTGACCTGAGCTAAAAATAACCAACAATGAAAGTCATAGAAGAATCTAGGTTTCATTAGCATATCAAGCATGACTGTTTTTGAGTGGGAAATTTGATTGAACTGAAGGAGTGAAAACATTAAGACATTAATCCTCCTTGAAAATTGATCAGGATCGTTTTGAAAATTATATCATCAGAAAGCTTAAGTCTTCCTCTACCTAACCAGACCAATATTTGGTTGAGCTTTATATCATGCGCATCAAGGTTGGTCTGAGAAGTGACTGCTGCAAGAATGTGGCTATTTGTCAGCTCGCGATGCCTAAAAGTGAATGTTGTCTTTCTTTCTCTGATCAGTTAGAAAATGATGTCATCGTGTAAAGCTTTTAATTCTGGTTATTTTGGTATAACGATTGCAGTGATAGGACAATTAGAACAGGAGTTATGCTATTTTTCTTAATTTTATTGTCAGCTTGAGATGCCTAAAAGTGAATGTTGGCTTTCTTTCTCTGATCAGTTAGAAAATTACGTCATCATGTAGAGCTTTTAATTCTGGTTATTTTGGTATAACTATTGCTGTGATAGGACAATTAGAACGTGAGTTATGCTATTTTTCTTTATTTTACTGAATTTATTATTGGTGGTTGCTGAAAATTAAGGAATTTAGCAAGTTTGACATGAAATTTCAGAAAGAATACAAACAGTGATGGTCTGTAAACAATTGAGCTTTTTATATGTACGATAGAGATTGAGATTCTTTAATATTGGACAGATCATATGCAAAATAGCTTCCAGGTGGGACCCTAAAAACCAAGATTTGGCTAATTTGGAAATGTGCACAAATCGGGGTAAAAAAATAAATCTGTAAACGCTCATAACTTTGCAGCTATTCAATCGATCTAAATGATTTTTATATCATTGAGATCCGATTTAAAAGATCTGTACAGATATATAACTTGTAATACTGACCTGTTGAAAATAGAGATCACTTTGGAGTACCTACTTCAAGGCTACATATTTAGCAATTTGAGGTTATAGGCAACTATTTTTGTAGTCAGTTCTGTATGTCGTATATAATAGTACCTGTCTTCAGCGACACCATGTGATCCACGAACTCCTGCCAGAGGGGGACAATTTTTCAAAGTACAAACTGTGTTTTGTTTGATGTCATTCATTGTCCCATGCCCTCCCCCGATGACAGGACACATTATATCTCATGGCAATATCATTGTGGGGTAGAGTTTGTTTGTTTGTTCTTGTTTTACGTCCTAGCAACATCTAAGGTCATATCAGGATGGGTACCGACTTGTGACAGTGCGCACTCATGACGACTTTATAGTGCGGCCCCACTGGAAGACCAGGCCGCCAGCACAATGACCTGATATCCCACTCAGTCACATTACCCTGACCCTGAGCAAACCAGTCTGTGGGGGTAGACATGTCCGTTGGTACTATTGTGGTATGAATCACTATATAGAGTTAGTTGCACCATATTAATGCAATGCACTCAGGTTCCTTTTATATATAATGCATGGTGACCTCAATTCCACCTCAGTCAATAGTCATCATATTCTGATTGACTGCTTCAAGTATCAAATACCAAGTCAAACTCTAAAAAAACTGCCGAAATATTTTTATCTACAAGTAGTGTTTCAATAATCCCAAGGTAAACATGATTAGCATATTCTAGTAGGAAGCGCAGCCAATTCATTCTTACATATACCTCTTATAGTACAGGACCAGACGGGATGGCCGAATGAGTTAGAGCGTCCGTCTCCCGTGCTGGTAGATCGTGGGGTCGTGGGTTCGAGTCCTGGTCGAGTCAAACCAATGACTTTAAAATTGATACTTGTTGCTTCCTAGCCAGGCGTTCGGCATTATTAGGATAGGGCAAGGACTGGTGTGCTCAGTGTCAGGATAATGTGACTGACTGGGATACCAGGTCATGGTGCTGGCGGCCTGGTTTCCCAGTGGGACAGCACTATAAAGTCACCATGAGTGCGCACTGTCACAAGTCGGTACCCATCCTGATATGACCTTAGATGTTGCTAGGACGTAAACCAACAACAAACAAACAAACTTATAGCACAGTAGAATCTGGTTCTGGCTGAGTTTACCAGCCTCCACACCCACCTCACCACCACCAGTATCACAGGGTGCAGGTTTTTGCAGATTAGTTCACAGACACCGCCGCCAGCTGGGCCTAATCGCGACTAACCGGCGGTAAATTCCACTTAGAGATGTTAATCTCGCAAGAGGCTGCGCCATGTCAACGCGTCTTTATCGGGCAGCCCAGACACAAAACCCATCACTACCACCTCCAGCCTCCCTCATACAGCTCCAATTATCTACCATCACCTCACCAAGGACACAAAACCCATCACTACCACCTCCAGCCTCCCTCATACAGCCCCAATTATCGACCATCACCTCACCAAGGACACAAAACCCTGCACTACCACCTCCAGCCTCCCTCATACATCCCTAATTATCTACCATCGCCTCACCAAGGACACAAAACCCTGCACTGCCACCTCCAGCCTCCCTCATACAGCCCTAATTATCTACCATCACCGCACCAAGGACACACAACCCTGCACTACCACCTCCAGCCTCCCTCATACATCTCCAATTATCTACCATCACCTCACCAAGGACACACAACCCTGCACTACCACCTCCAGCCTCCCTCATACAGCCCCAATTATCTACCATCACCGCACCAAGGACACACAACCCTGCACTACCACCTCCAGCCTCCTTCATACATCTCCAATTATCTACCATCACCTCACCAAGGACACACAACCCTGCACTACCACCTCCAGCCTCCCTCATACAGCCCCAATTATCTACCATCGCCTCACCAAGGACACACAACCCTGCACTACCACCTCCAGCCTCCCTCATACATCTCCAATTATCTACCATCACCTCACCAAGGACACACAACCCTGGACTACCACCTCCAGCCTCCCTCATACAGCCACAATTATCTACCATCACCGCACCAAGGACACACAACCCTGCACTACCACCTCCAGCCTCCCTCATACAGCCCCAATTATCTACCATCACCTCACCAAGGACACAAACACCCATCACTACCACCTCCAGCCTCCCTCATACAGCCCTAATTATCTACCATCACCTCACCAAGGACACAAAACCCATCACTACCACCTCCAGCCTCCCTCATACAGCCCCAATTATCGACCATCACCTCACCAAGGACACAAAGTCCTGCACTACCACCTCCACCCTCCCTCATACAGCCCCAATTATCTACCATCACCTCACCAAGGACACAATGTCCTGCAATACCACCTCCAGCCTCCCTCCTACACCCCCAATTATCGACCATCACCTCAGCAAGGACACAAAGTCCTGTACTACCACCTCCAGCCTCCCTAATGTAGCCCCAACTATCTACCTTCACCGCACCAAGGACACACAACCCTACACTACTACCTCCAACCTCCCTCATACAGCCCCAATTATCGACCATCACCACCCCAAGGAAACACAACCCTACACTACCACCTCCAGCCTCCCTCATACAGCCCCAATTATCGACCATCACCTCACCAAGGACACAAAGTTCTGCACTACTACCTCCACCCTCCCTCATAGAGCCCCAATTATCTACCATCGCCTCCCCAAGGAAACACAACCCTACACTACCACCTCCCACCTCCCTCATACAGCCCAAATTATGTCACCATGACCTCACCAAGGACATAGCCCTACACTACTACCTCCAACCTCCCTCATACAGCCCCAATTATCGACCATCACCGCCCCAAGGAAACACAACCCTACACTACCACCTCCAGCCTCCCTCATACAGCCCCAATTATCGACCATCACCTCACCAAGGAAATACAACCCTGCACTACCACCTCCCGCCTCCCTCATACAGCCCCAATTATTGACCATCACCTCACCAAGGACACAATGTCCTGCACTACCACCTCCAGCCTCCCTCCTACACCCCCAATTATCGACCATCACCTCACCAAGGACACAAAGTCCTGCACTACCACCTCCACCCTCCCTCATACAGCCCCAATTATCTACCATCACTGTAATGTATGTGTCTTCCAGTTGTGTTGTTATCCGAACACCCCCAGTGTGGCACAGAGTGAGGTCACTACAGAACGTTCTATAGTGACCTCACTCTGTGCCACACTGGGGGTGTTCGGATAACAACACAACTGGAAGACACATACATTACATCTCCCTTTCAATGGAACAGAGGAACAAAATTCAATGGTAACATTTTGTATATATAAACTACCATCGATACCAACAGGTCCTTCTTGTGTTATTATAACTAATGTCATAACGCCATATCCCCCTCTTTAAAATAGTTCCTATCCATAACAGAATGGTACCAGGTATTGCGAGGATAAAATGCCATGCTTAAATTTACTAACATTCCAGAACAATGTAAATGGCATTGTACATGAAGACCTAATACATATAGAGATATTATACATACTATGTTTAAGAAGAGAACCATGAAACATGTAAATGGGAAACTATCGAATGTAGCCCATCATACAAAAACACGACCCATAAGTAATACAACGAATACATAGTCAGGGTGAGTTGTCACTTCTTAAGTGTAGACTTATTTTGTCTCTTCTTCATATGACCTGAACAATGAGCGTATTATTACGTAACGTTGTATGCAATTCATAACTGAACATAACAAGGCACTTGCTAGGCAGAACAGAAAGTGGCATAGCAACAACAGTAAACGACTTATATAACATATGAGATTCAAATATTCAATATAGTATTTCATGCACAACATTTCCCAAAATGTTCAAATTAAACTCATGCTTCATATAACAATTTCATCTGTGAACATTTCGTCATATTTTTGTTTTGTTCGTTTATAAAAGCATTGAGTCAAAATTCATTTGATAACATCTTTGACATGCAAGACAACTTAAAAAACATGTATAAACATACAAAATGCATACACAGCTGGCTGCATGTGTCATTTCTTATGTTATCATGCGTTGTGTCCATTCATTGTTCGAACTTAAGTATGTGGCGTAACAAATTATTGTACAGCTTTTCCAGCACGTTACTTATTTAACTATAACAATTTCAACCGTGAACATTCTTTTATGTTTGCTTAATAAGCATTGAGTCAACATATATAGTCAAGAACATCCATGACATGAAGAGCAACTAAACATAGCATTTATAAAAACATACAAAATGCATACTCAGTTGACTTCATGTGTCGTTTCTTATGTTTGCATGAGTTGTGTCCATTCTTTGTTTGACCTGAACTATGTGTCGTTATTAATTATTGTACTGCTTTTCTGGCATGTCAGTTATTTAATTATAACAATTGCATCAGTGAACATTTTGTTTGTTTGTTTAATAAGTATTGAGTGAATATTTATTGGATAACATCTATGACATGTAAGACAATTTAAAGCATTTATACCAACACACAAAATGTATACTTAGTTAGCTTCATGTGTCGTTTCTTATCCTTGCATGTGTTGTGTCCATTCTTTATTTGACTTTAATCATGTGTCATTCTTACTGTACTGCTTTTCTAGCATGTCACTTGCTTAATTATTACAATTGCATCAGTGAACATCACCTACAATAACAGTAATGAGTCAACAGCTATTTGACAAGATCTATGACAAGTACGACATCTTACAGCATTTACAGAACATCACCAAAAAGCGTACTAAGTTACCTTCATGTGCCATTTCCTATGTGTGAATGTGTTCTGTAAAGTCTTTGTTTGACCTCAAATGTCTGATGTTCTTCATGTATTGTCATGGTAACATACTGAAACAATTTAAAGTTGCACAGTCTAACCAAACCATTCCTAATTCAAAACGTCATAATCGACATACTATGTCTTTGTTTGCATTCTTTGACCTTTTCCACATATATATATTTCTATTACATATAGATATATTTATTAAATATATTTATATACATTATTTTATTTTAATGCATATGACATTAAATTCAATGTTACAATATCAGTATATCCGGTAGATTCTGCATATTCGGCTTACTCTGGTTTCTATATAACCAATATTTTATACAACTGCAGAATTTATAGGTTACATAACTGCATGTTGTGATAACATTTTGTGAAACAATTATGTGTTCAACAACAGGCCTTTCTCATAGTGAAAATATTGGCACACACTTCACCATGTAACTCTGACATCCTACAATATAGTCATTTTTCTCTTCACACTAACATTTTGTTATATATATATATTCCTTTGTAATATATATATTGCCATTCGTTCAACATGGGAGTGTCATACAATAACAGTACTGTCACCTGCATAGTATAAATATATGAATGTATGTACTACTTTTCATACGATATAGCAGATTTAGGTTTTATTTTTCCATCATTAATAACTAGTCCATAACAATATTAAAGGATGGAACCATACATCAATGTTGGGTATTTAAAAAAGAAATAATTTATATATATTTGTTATTGAGTATGCAGCTTTAACAAAGCAGACTACCAACTGCTACTTTGTCGCTTTCACTGATTTGAACTACATTCTTTCATGACGTGGCCTCTCGCTGCCTTGGGGGTGTTCGGATAGCAGCACACATTACTTTGACAATTTGATGTACGTAAACGTATATGCTACACGTCATATAATACATAATCAGTTGTATTGTCTTTCAACTGACAAAAACAATTACCATCACTAATAACTAGTCCATAGCAATATTAGGATGCATCTCGTATCATATTTCATGCCTTTCACATACCTCAAGTGGTGTGGCGTCTGGTGCTTGCTTACCAGCGCTCCGTGTACTGCTGTAGCTTAGCTGGCTTGACGTCCTGTGCGTCGTTGTTACGGCCGTTTTCGTTCATCTCTGTCGATGATCCGTGCATCTGTGCTTCGTATCATCTGTGTCTGTACCTCTAGGTATCTGTGTATCTGTGTGCCATCTTCTCAGGCATCTGTGCATCGTATTGTCATTTATTCACTCCAAGCAATGTTGTGACGTCCTGCGCGTCCTCATTCCGGCTGTTTTCATTAGAGCCGTTCGTTTCCACCGACGATCCGTACATCCGTGCTTCTTGGCACCTGTGTAGTCGTGTATGTGCCTCCATGCATCCGTGCATCCATGTGCCATCTTTCCAGGCATTTGTGCATCGTCTTGTCACTCGTCACATTAAAAGCAGTGCTGCTTCTGTTGTTGCCCGGGAAGTCGCTGGCCGGTGCGCTGCAGCTACTTCAACTTGAATTTCAAGTACTTGTTTCTGTCTCTGCGACCAGGGTGTCGATCCTGGTAAAATGATCTTGCAACATTTCATGTTGGTTGGTGTCCGGGGTGCTGTTGCCCGGTATCCACCAGAAGCAATGGGCCTGAAAGCACCATTGCCTCCACATCTGACACCATGTAATGTAAAGGACGTCTGAACACAATGAGTTCTGTACTGTAACTAACTTTATTTAGAACGTTCTGTAGTGACCTCACTCTGTGCCACACTGGGGGTGTTCGGATAACAACACAACTGGAAGACACATACATTACAATCACCTCACCAAGGACACAATGTCCTGCAGTACCACCTCCAGCCTCCCTCCTACACCCCCAATTAGCGACCATCACCTCAGCAAGGACACAAAGTCCTGTACTACCACCTCCAGCCTCCCTAATGTAGCCCCAACTATCTACCTTCACCGCACCAAGGACACACAGCCCTACACTACTACCTCCAACCTCCCTCATACAGCCCCAATTATCGACCATCACCGCCCCAAGGAAACACAACCCTACACTACCACCTCCAGCCTCCCTCATACAGCCCCAATTATCGACCATCACCTCACCAAGGACACAAAGTCCGGCACTACCACCTCCACCCTCCCTCATACAGCCCCAATTATCTACCATCACCTCACCAAGGACACAAAACCCTGCACTGCCACCTCCAGCCTCCATCATACAGCCCCAATTATCGACCATCACCTCACCAAGGACACAAAGTCCTGCATTACCACCTCCACCCTCCCTCATACAGCCCCAATTATCGACCATCACCGCACCAAGGAAATACAACCCTACACTACCACCTCCTGCCTCCCTCATACAGCCCAAATTATGTCACCATCACCTCACCAAGGACATACCCCTGCACTACCACCTCTCGCCTCCCTCATACAGCCCAAATTATGTCACCATCACCTCACCAAGGACATAGCCCTGCATTAAAACCTCCCGCCTCCCTCATGTAGCCCCAATTATCGACCATCACCTCACCAAGGACACAAAGTCCTGCACTACCACCTCCACCCTCCCTCATACAGCCCCAATTATCGACCATCACCTCCCCAAGGACACAAAGTCTTGCACTACCACCTCCCACCTCCCTCATACATCCCCAATTATCGACCATCACCTCCCCAAGGACACAAAGTCTTGTACTACCAGCTCCCACCTCCCTCATACAGCCCCAATTATCGACCATCACCTCACCAGGGACACATCCATGCACTACCACCTCCAGCCTCCCTCATACAGCCCCAATTATCGACCATCACCGCACCAAGGACACACAATCCGACACTACCACCTCCCGCCTCCCTCATACAGACCCACCAGGGACATAGCCCTGCACTACCACCTCCAGCCTCTCTCATACAGCCCCAATTATCGACCATCCCCTCACCAAGGACACAAAGTCGCGCACTACCACCTTGACCCGCCCTCATATAGCCCCGATTACCGCCCATCACCTCACCAATGACACAACCCTACAGTACCACCTCCAGCCTCCCTCATACAACCCCAATTATCGACCGTCACCTCACTAAGGACACGCAACCCTACACTACCACCTCCAGCCTCCAGCCACCCCTCATACAGCCCCAATTATCTCACCATCACCTCATCTCAACCCCACCGTCCAGACGCTAAATCTGCACACAACTGGTCTTAAGATTATAGTCTTAAAGCGATAGGGGTGTACCGGTATATAACTATATGTATATAGATATATACATATCATAGAGGGTGTGTGTTTTGTGTTGTTTGAGTGTGAAATGCTAGACTTACTCCGTGGGACGACATCTGCCCGTCAGCCATCGATGGTGTTGGGAGAGTTTCAAGTAGACACCCATTTGGATATGATGTCCCTCCGTGTCTGTCTACCTGTCTACTCCCAGGCTCGCACTGCTAGGTTCCTACCAACTATGGCAACCGTAGACTATCAGCGGAGACAAGAGTTAACATCTCAAACCGCCTGGTCACCCACAGATAGGTTTCATGATTGTGGGAATACAGTAAAGTTCCTTTTTAAATATGCAATCATCATATGATGCATATCGAATTATGCGAGTATAAATGTATGGAAGATCATATATATTCTGTATTGTATTCACAGGGGAGAAGTGTTGCATAGTTACAGTGATTCAAACTTATAATGATTGAGGTCAGTTGATTCAATTTCCCAATTCAGTGTCAGTACAATTCAGTGTCAGTAATGCGGAAGTAACATGGCCAACGTAACTTTACTTATCCACAAGTTCCGCTCCAGTTTTGGTAGATCATTGGATTAGAACCCACGGGTTCGAACTCTGGTCGAGTCAAACCAATGACTTAAAAATTTATGCTTGTCACTTCCTAGCCAGGCGCTCAGCATTATTAGTATAGGGCAAGAACTGGGTGGCTCAGTGTCAGGATAATGTGACTGAGTGGGATATCAGGTCATGGTGCTGGCAGCCTGGTCTCCCAGTGGGAAAACACTATAAAGTTGCCATATGCGCGCTGTCACAAGTCGGTACCCGTGCTGATATTACCTTTAGATGTTGCCACGACGTAAAACTCCAACAAGCAACAAACTTATCCAAACGTATCATGATCGAATCTGAGAATACCTATTTGGTTTCTTTTGAAACTGCATATTCTCTGTGACTTATTTATGACCCAATTAAGGTTGAGGGCCTGTGACTATTCGCTGTGATTATTGCGGTGATTTAGCCTTCATGACCCTCCTCAACTGCTACCGTGATGTAGGTCATGGACTATTTACACAGTTGGATAGATTTTCTCTTGGAACCTGAACCGAAACATACTTAGTCTTTTGGATCACTAACTATAGCACATTTCTGCAATAGTATAAAGGATCCGGAGGAAAGTATAACAAAGCCTAATGTGATTAATGATGGATTTGAAGCCTTTTACTTTATGACTTATATCCCTTCCCTACTGGACGCCGTGACCGAATCGGTAGAGCGCAGGCTTCTCGTGCGGAAGGTCGGAAGTTCGAATCCCAGTCCCAGCCGAGTCAAACCAATGACTTATAAAATTGATAATTGTCGCCAGGCTTTTGGGATTACTAGGATAGGGCAAATACTGGTTAGTGCAGTATCAGGATAATGTGCATGTGTGGAATATCGGGTCATGGTGGTGGCGGCTAGTATCCCAGTGGGACAGCACTATAAAGTCGCCATGAGTGCGCACTGTCACAAGTCAGTACCCATCCTGATATGACCTTAGATGTTGCTAGGACGTAAAACAACAAAACAGATATCCCCTCCCTATCTGACGTGATAGGTGGACTACTTGCGCTTCAACCCAGCAAGTAGGCACTGATATATGTAGGAGTATAAAGGCCCTGTCACATTACGGCGTATGACGGGAGCGTATTGAAAACCTACGTAGGTCCTGCGCGTGCCGGCCTATGATGACATTTGGTGACCTTTCGGGTGGTTTTGAGCGTATGTGTAACCTATGAGGAGCGTACGAGGAGCGTACGAGGAGCGTATGAGAGCGTACTGTGACATTTTTTGACAGTTTTGATTGGCAGCGTATGCGTAGCATATGCGTGGCGTATGCATAGCGTATGAGCGTATGAGTAGCGTATGAGTCAAGATCGATGTCGAGACCTATGGCATACGCTTGGAATACGCTGTGCATACGCGGTGCATACGCTGTGCATACGCTAGGAGTACGCTCCCATACGTAACTCGTAGGTTATGCGTACGCTACATACGCTAGAGATACACCGGTGATGTAAGTTGAGCGTATGCGTAACCTATGCCGGCGCACCCCTAGTGTACGAGGAGCATACACCGGCGTACGAGGAGCATACACCGGCGTATGGGTAACGTATGAACCATACGCTCCCATAGGTCGAGATTTTTTGAGCATGCACAAACAAATTTGGACGGACGGACGGGAGAAAGCGTATGGCGGCGTACAACGGCATACGCCGGCATAGGCCGGCACATGACGGCCTATGCGTAGCGTACGCGTAGCGTATGCGTAGTGTATGGTGGCGTATGGCGGCGTATGCCGACGTATATGACGTAATGCGCCTACGCTGCCGTACGCTCCCGCAAAAAACCCTAATGTGACAGCCCCTTTAGACTGAGTACCCCAGGGCGATTCTTAGATGCAATAATGTAAATATTTCTAGAATACATACACATAGTCAACAGTCATTCAGTGAACATGTGTTAACATTAAATGGCCATGACGTTCAAATTCCCTGCCACACCATATCACACCCTGCTCCACAGCCGTGCATTGTGAATGTATTGCTGTTCACACATACAGACAGGTAAACCAATCCGGGGTTATGTGCCAGCAGATAGATCCGAATTAATCATTCACCACATGACGTCCCAAGACCAATTACACCAACTGTAATTTAGAATCAGAATCTGAAATAAATAAACAATCAAACAACACAAACAAAAAGCAAACAAACAAAAGTGAACAAAAACGTCAAGTGGAAAGTTTTCCCATCATCGACTTTCCTGTTCATGGCCGGAAGTGCAGCCGAACACACTCACACACACACACGTACTCACACACACTCACACACGCACTCACACACACGCGCCCCCCACACACACACCCCTACTCTCTCACACACACTCACATGCGCACACACATTCACCCCCCTACTATCTCTCACCCACCCACCCCCTTCTCTCTCATACACACTCACACTCACACACACTCACACACGCACTCACACACACGCGCCCGCACTCACACACCCCTACTCTCTCACACACACACTCACACACACTCACACACGCACACACATTCACCCCTACTATCTCTCACCCACCCACCCCCTTCTCTCCCATACACACTCACACTCACACACACACTCACACACACGCGCCCCGCACACACACACACCTACTCTCTCACACACACCCTCACACACACACTCACACACGCACACACATTCACCCCTACTATCTCCCACCCACCCACCCCCTTCTCTCCCATACACACTCACACTCACACACACTCACACACGTACTCACACACACTCACGCGCCCCACACTCACACACCCCTACTCTCTCACACACACACTCACACACGCACACACATTCCCCCTACTATCTCTCACCCACCCACCCCCTTCTCTCCCATACACACTCACACTCACACACACTCACACACACACTCACACACACACCACACTCACACACACTCACACACACTCACGCGCCCCACACTCACACACCCCTACTCTCTCACACACACTCACACACACTCACACGCGCGCACACATTCACCCCCCTACTATCTCTCACACACCCACCCCCGTCTCTCTCATACACACTCACACTCACTCTGACTTATTTCTAGGTCGGACTCCTAATGTGAAGGTCGGTGGTTCGATTCCCCATGCCCCATCTCTGCCAATTTGGATTTCCACCGCTGTGTACAACTTACAGCGTCATCAAAGGCCAGTTGTACTCAGACCATGTCTATGTGGCGTGGGAGGTTAAAAATCCCTTGGGGCGCTAAAAGTGTAGGCTCGGGCTTTCTATTGACAAACTGCCTAATGGTGAAAACAAGCCTATTCAGGCTTATCTATGATAGGCAGTATAAATCTTCAACAACAACAAAAAAAAACCTCCAGGAAGGATTTGCCCATTTCCGAAAAATTGGCGTGGCCAAAAAGAAAGGCTAAAGTCGTGTAGATAAGGCCTAATGTCCCCTCCCCCCATCCCCATCCCCCATAACCCGGCGGTTACACAGGAGCGGTCTGCGTGTGTAAAACAGCGGCGACGATGTGTAAAGGATAACATCTTGGAAACTTTGTGTGCAGAAGGGCGGGCAATCACGCCGTAATAATTCACCAGATGCACATACCGGAGGTGGTGTCACCCGATACCTCTACACACCTCAGCCAGGCGGGACTAACAATTCCACACATCTTTGTCACAAAACTCAATTATATATTCATGTGGGTATAATATATATATATATATATATATATAATATATATATATATATATAATATTTTTTTCATGCAATCCAATTATTTTTCTCCACTTTGCTTAAATATGTACTTCACATTGGGCTTATGGGAAGGGAATAATTATATATATATATACATATGTATAATTAGATATATACAGATATATAATTATATTCCAGATATATAATTATAGATACATACATATACAGAAATATCTAGTACACATATATTATACAGATATTATATATGCATATATATATATACATATACATATATATATATATACATATACATATATATAATCTATTATGGGCCCGTCCTGATATAACCTTAGATGTTGCCAGGACGGAAAACTCCAACAACCAACCAACATATATTATGGGAATATAAACAAGGACACTACTACTTATCAGTTCCCTTCTCTATATTAGTTATTTTCTATTTTCCTACTGTCACAATAGTTCCTGCTTCTACCACACTGACGCCACCTGCGATTGGCTCCTCGCCACCCTGATACCAGCTGTGTCTGGTCACTGCCGCCTCCAGACCTGCGCGGTCGGTCCGATTTAAAAAAAAAAATATATATATATACAGATTGTTAAAAGCATATATATATACTCTTACGCGATATATATCTATGTGCTTTATTTCTGTATATGTATGTGTTTTATAATCTGTATATATATATATAGATAATACAGTACATATATGTGTGTGCTTTATAATTTGTAAATACAGATTATAAAGCATGTAAATTGTAATATGCATATGTAGATGTATATATGTGTGTGATTTATAATCTGTATATGCATATTAAAAGGCATGTAATTCAGGACACGAGACGGAGCTATAGTATGGAAGTTTATTAGGTTAAGGGTTAGATTAGGTCATGAGAGTTGAGGTGTGATATATTAGAAGTCAGGTGAGTACATCAATGCAATAGGTCAATTAGTACAATCAGGTCAAGGAACAGTGATGTGAATTGTTGGGGTAGGTGTATAAGGTGAATAGAAAGGATCATTAGGACAGTAGGCCCTCTCGTGAAGAAGACCATGAGGAGAACGAAGGGAGAATAGGCGGTAGGGGAGGAGGTAGGTCAATAGGGAGGGAAGAAGGACAAATCGGGCCTTAAGTTAATAAGATCAGTAGGATAATCAATAGTACAATAGGGCCGTCAGTTAATCAGGTGAATAGGGAAGAGTCAATGGAACAATAAGTCATGAGTCTGTGTGGAGAGTGCCCGGGTGGCGACGGTGAAGGCATCCGGTCGTACGTATTGGTGGATCGCCGCTGACCGCCAATGACCAATGTCTTTGACATCTTGGAGGGGTGCCCCGGCCCGGGCACAAGCCTGGGCTGCGCCCCTTCTGAGGCTGTGGAGGGTGTAATCGTCGGCCCCAGAGAGTCCAGCATGCATGAGAGCGGCCTGCATCGCGGTGGTGAGCGTTCAGGCTGACAGTGGGCCATCGTCCAGAGTGATGAATGCAGGGCCCCGGGACGGGAGGTCAGTCGTCCTGGCGTACCGCTGCCAGGCACGAACAGGGCAGCAGGCAGAGGCAGTGGTCGGTATGCGGGGGATCTGAGAAATAGGGAAAGGTGTTGGTGGTTCGATGTCTGGAGGAGAAGTGCCATTGGGGCGGCGGAAGTGACGTCATAGGGGTCACCGGGTACAATCGGCAGCTCCAGCGCGGGTGCAGTGTCGCCACCTCGGGGGGGGGGGCCTATGAATAAAAGGGGGAGAGGGGGGTGGTGTGGGGGATGGTGGTAGGGATAGGGTGGGTCAGCTCCGACTCGGTCCCGAATTACCCACATTGCCAATCAATATGGACAATTTGTAATATGCATATGTAGATGCATATATGTGTGTGATTTATAATTTGTATATATATATATATATACATATTATAAAGTTAGGCTACTCTTATATCAAACACGACAACAAAAGTATGGGTTGATCACTTTAATGTAAGATCTTGGCTAGCATAATGCCTAGCCGGTTATAAATTTGAAAGCCCGGCACAGAATGGCCGAGTGGAAGTTCAAGAAGCACCAATACGTGGTGGTGCTGCAGTAGCGCAGCCCGGGATTGAACAAGTCGGGCAGCAATTGGTCGATATACATATTAATCGCAATTAAATAGCAACAATATTACTGCGTAGTAATAATCCAAATAACAATAATCATAGAGTCGTTCCACCTTTTTATATAGTGATAATAAATTATCCTGTCTATAAAGTTAGGCTACTCTTATATCAAACACGACACAACAAAAGTATAGGTTCATCACTTTAATGCAAGATCTTGGCTAGCATAATGCCAACAGGAGCCGAGCCCCGCGGATCACCCCAACCCATACCAGTGCTGAGTCGAGGACAATGTTGCAGCAAATCGCATATCATTATATATAATGGTTCCCATATTATTATATATCTTACCCTCCCATAAGTCAAATGTGTATATATTATATGTGTGTACTCTATGAATGATATATCATAAATATATAAATATAGGTTTTTCTTTCTATATCCTTACTACTAGAATTATTATAATATATATACATATATACTTAATTTATATATATAGGGAGAGAGGCGGGTATGGTGCCCTTCTACGCTACGGTGGTGTCACCTGGGTAGACTCAACTACATATGGTAAATGCTACTCATTAACGTTTACACACATATGTGTACATATATTCTGTGATGTATAACGTATTATGCGAGTATAAAGCTACGAAAGGGAATTATACTTATTATTATGATTATTGTTATACTCCATGAGATGGAACGCTGTACCGGTGGCACCATCTCGACCCACCTCTCCTGAACCGGATGTTGACCAGTGTCCGTCGCATTGGATGATTTTTTCTTAACCCCATACGCATACATATAGACACACATATTATACCAATTTGGATAGAAGTACTGGAATATATTACAGGTATTTCCATCATTTAGTTAGTGTGGAAATGGTTGAGCAACAGTATGTAAAACGGCCCCCGTCAGCCCTGGTGGGTCCCACCGGCTGCGACTTTGGATCCTGACATTAACACCTGGTTACTAACACAAAGCAGACAATTTCATCATAAATTATCCACATGAAAAAGTTCTATGCGTGCTGTGATGGAGGTGTTATTTATGAAACCAAACGCGATACATGCTTGCGAAATAATATAGGGACGAATGAGAACATTACATATAGAGATTATGACCTGCGGCTCAAAAGGCTTTATGTTGGTTTTATTTGCATTGTTGTGGCAATAATGCTCGATTATTCATTATTGCCACGGCGATAGACTGCCCGTGGAGGACATCGGGTGAACCCCAAAGGCTCTCATCACTTACAACTATTCATCCACTGTCAGTAAAATATTCATATGTCCAAATACCTTCTGGTGAGAAACAACACATCATAAACCAACACAGCTTCGCAATAAATATAATGCATGTAGAAGGCATAGCGATGTATGGGAGTGGATCCAAGTAGCTTCTTTTCAGTTTGCTGTGGTTAAATTGTCATTTCTATGTGTATGGTTGGTGGACTACACCGAATACATTGGGTTGTTGTAATCTGCCACAGGGTAAGTTATGTGCAACGCCCTATAAGCCCTAATGGGCGGACACCACTATTGAGACTGGCAGCTGTCTGTCTGTGTGTCTGTCTGTGTGTCTGTGTGTTTGTGTGTAGGTGGGTGTGAACAGGGATGTGTGACTGCTGCGGGAGGTGTGACAGCAGGGTGACTATCTGAATGTGAACAGGGAGGTGTGACAGGAGGGTGACTATCTGAATGTAAACAGGGAGGTGTGACAGGAGGGTGACTATCTGAATGTGAACAGGGAGGCGTGACAGGAGGGTGACTATCTGAATGTAAACAGGGAGGTGTGACAGGAGGGTGACTATCTGAATGTGAACAGGGAGGTGTGACAGGAGGGTGACTATCTGAATGTGAACAGGGAGGTGTGACAGGAGGGTGACTATCTGAATGTAAACAGGGAGGTGTGACAGGAGGGTGACTATCTGAATGTAAACAGGGAGGTGTGACAGGAGGGTGACTATCTGAATGTAAACAGGGAGGTGTGACAGGAGGGTGACTATCTGAATGTAAACAGGGAGGTGTGACAGGAGGGTGACTATCTGAATGTAAACAGGGAGGTGTGACAGGAGGGTGACTATCTGAATGTGAACAGGGAGGTGTGACAGGAGGGTGACTATCTGAATGTAAACAGGGAGGTGTGACAGGAGGGTGACTATCTGAATGTAAACAGGGAGGTGTGACAGGAGGGTGACTATCTGAATGTCAACAGGGAGGTGTGACAGGAGGGTGACTATCTGAATGTGAACAGGGAGGTGTGACAGGAGGGTGACTATCTGAATGTAAACAGGGAGGTGTGACAGGAGGGTGACTATCTGAATGTAAACAGGGAGGTGTGACAGGAGGGTGACTATCTGAATGTAAACAGGGAGGTGTGACAGGAGGGTGACTATCTGAATGTCAACAGGGAGGTGTGACAGGAGGGTGACTATCTGAATGTAAACAGGGAGGTGTGACAGGAGGGTGACTATCTGAATGTAAACATGGAGGTGTGACAGGAGGGTGACTATCTGAATGTGAACATGGAGGTGTGACAGGAGGGTGACTATCTGAATGTGAACATGGAGGTGTGACAGGAGGGTGACTATCTGAATGTAAACAGGGAGGTGTGACAGGAGGGTGACTATCTGAATGTAAACAGGGAGGTGTGACAGGAGGGTGACTATCTGAATGTAAACATGGAGGTGTGACAGGAGGGTGACTATCTGAATGTGAACATGGAGGTGTGACAGGAGGGTGACTATCTGAATGTGAACATGGAGGTGTGACAGGAGGGTGACTATCTGAATGTGAACATGGAGGTGTGACAGGAGGGTGACTCTCTGCATGTGAACAGGTGCTCGTCCGTGTGGAAGTAAACTGTGGAGATATATACCTGTATAAGCGATATCTTAGCCAGGGTGTCTTAATAGATGCATGATTGATTAATTAGATGTGGAGAAGGGGTGGTGGTGTCAGAGTGGAGGTGTGAATGGAGATGTGGGTGTGTATGTGCACATACATCACCTGACAGTGTGAGATGAATGGGGCTGTGAGCCTGTCCTTGTCGCTGTTCTCTGTGTGACACATGACGCCTTATAAATGGAGCCATTCACCAAATATTGTACAGGTTATGATGCCTTTGATCGTCAAGGGACATTACATACCATATGCTATAAGCTAATATAGCCATATATACACACATATATACATGCATATACATATATACATACATATATGTACATATACAAAGAAAGAAATCCTCCGGTGCGACTGACACTGGTCTATATCCAGTGGAGGTGAGGAGGGTAGGTGGAGCCACCTGTACAGTGTTGGTCTTACGGAGTATAACAAATAAAGTAATAATTAACCCCTACGTATCTTTATACTTGCATAATTCGTTATACATCACATGTATACCTAATATACACACATATATACATGTATATATACACATATATACATTTATATATATGCATATATATACATATATATATACATATATAAATATATACATATATATACATATAAAAATATATTTACATATATATACATATGCATATATACATACATATATGTATATGTATATATTATGTATATCTATATATATGTATATAGTTTTGTTTGTTTGTTGTTGTTTTACGTCCTAGCAACATTTAAGAACGTATGAGGACGGGGTATATATATATATATATGTACATATATGTATTTATGTATATATATATGTACACAACTTCCGAGCGAGTGGAGTGTCAAACCCCGCGCAGGAGGTGGAGCGGTGCATGCCGGTACCCCTCACCGCCCAATCATGGGGTAGGGGGGTAGGAGAGGAGGCACTAGAGAGCTTATTACAGGCGATAAGGGGCTTATCACTATCCATATATGTGTATATAACATTGTTTCATTGAACATCATTTCGTTAGTGACATCAGTAAGGGGGGAAAAGATGCATAAGAGTTTGAAGAGTGGTTTACGGGATATTTCTTTTGTTGTTGAAGATTTATACTGCCTATCATGGATAAGCCTGAATAGGCTTGTTTTCACCATTAGACAATTTGTCGATAGAAAGCCCGAGCCTACACTTTTACCGACCCAAGGGATTTTTAACCTCCCACACCACATAGACATGGTATGTGAGCAACTGGCCTTTGATGACGCTGTAAGTTATACACAGCGGTGGAAATACAAATTGGCAGAGGTGGGGGCACAGGGAATCGAACCACTGACCTTCAGATTAGGAGTCCGACCTAGAAAAAGGTCAGACACTCTAACCACTCCGCCACAGAGAACACCACTGCCCAATTGTCAAGGAATATTGTAGGAGAAATAATCTTGAACACAAAACAGATAATCTTGTAATGTTCCAGGTCTCTCACCTAACCTGAATGACATATCACGAAGTAATTTTTCCGGTAAAATCGGTTTCATTTCACACTGTTTCAGTTAAAGTTGTGCTTTTCAGGAACCTAACCGCGATGTTAATGCGAGAGCTTGCGTAAATGTTTCCACATTTCAGATTAATATTAGGACGTATCCCCTTTGTTTTTACAAGTGTGCATATTTAAGTGTTTAATCTTCAATATTTTAATGAATAAATTATTATAGGCTGAGTTAAGGGATATTAATGTTTTGAGTAATTTTGAACACATTTCTTCTGTATCCACTTGCATTATTATTTTCCCTAAAAATAGTTATTTCACATTTGAGTGATATAATATGAATTGCAAATTGACTATACAAAATATTGTTGATAAAAATCCAATGCAAGGTAAACTTCAAAAATTTGGAACGGGTTTCGATTTTAAATATCATCATTGTCGTCTTTTAGTAACAAAATTTCAGAATAATATTTCACATGTGAAACTGGCACTGCTTAAAACAATTGTCAGCTCAGCATAATATTTATATTCCAAAATCAAATTCACTTAGTTATCTGCAACTGCTTGGCTAAAGTCCCCATCTCGATATACTACTCCTAACACAAATCATAATGGATGATAATATCTATACCACTATGTTGCTATATATTTTGAAAACAAAGCTTCAACTAGTCACCATCTTTGATTTCATAGACTGATAGAACCTGGAGGAACCATACGCGGTGGCCGAATCGGTAGAGCGCAGGCTTCCCGTGCGGAAGGTTGGGAGTTCTAATCCCAGCCGAGTCAAACCAATGACTTATAAAATTGATACTTGTTGCTAACTAGCCTGGCACTCTGCATTAATAGGATAGGACAAGGACTGGTTTGTACAGTATCAGGATAATGTGACTGTGTGGGATATCAGGGCATGGTGCCGGCGGCCTGATTTCCCAGTGGGGCTACGCTTCAAAGTCACCATGAGTGTGCACTGCTACAAGTCAGTACCTGTCCTGATGACCTTAGATGTTGCTAGTACTTAAAACAACAATCACTCAACCAACCTAGAGCGACACATATAATGGGACTCGGTGCAGAATGGTGTGATTATGTTGAGAGTTAACTTGGAATTTGGAACTTGCAACTTGCAACTTGCAACTTGCAACTTGCAACCTGTGGAAGAAGTGGATACCCATATATACAGATATTCTAGACAAACAAGCAGCAGGATTCAGTAGGTTTCTTGTCTAGTTTTAGTTGTTGGGGTTGTACGTCCTAACAACATATAACGGATAAGTACCTATTTGTGGCAGTACGCACTCGTGGCGACTTTATAGTGTTGCCGCACTGGAAGACAGGGCCGCCACCACCATGGCACAATATCCTAGTCAGTCACATTATCCGGATCCTGAGCAAATCAGCCACTGTCCTATCACAGTAATGCTGATCGCCACCCAGGACACTTAGGAACTCAACCATCCCGTCTAGTGAATCCTTTAGGTCTTTGAATTCCCAACATCCGATGAGATGTCCAGATGGATATAACCCAGGCTTCCCTAGTGAAAGGTTGAGGGTTCGATCCTTGGCTGAGCCATACTTGTCGTTACATCGCCTCAACGAAACTAGGAAGCTATTCTTAAAATAAGCAGTTTGTTTGTTAAATAAGCAAGTATTTTGATATTGGTTTTAAAGTTGCATAGTCCGATGACAACATCAAATTTTAAAAACCAAAACAATTATCTAGATTTGATTCTACATATTCAACTTAGATACTGGTGCATTTATTAAGCATTTGTTGCTGCATAGAAGGGCATACTAAGTCAATTAATAGAACCCGTTACTACTAAAGTCTATGGTGTCAGAGTTTGGGCGTGCTTGCCAAAATTATTTTGGCATGTTTTGACGTCAAATATCTCCTAATTTAGCGATTTAAAATTAAAGTAACTTCAAAATAAAGTAAAGTAGATTATAACGATTAGTGTAATATATTTATCTCAGAAAATAGCAACAACTCAAAAGCATCGGACTATGCAACTTTAAACTGCTATTCCGGTTTTGGGGTGTGATCTAGGGTATTCTGGATCAAGGGGATAGAGCTTTGGTATTGACCAATTTCATGTGACGTCAGCACGGGTATCTAGGTCAGTGCTGGCTGCAGGATGACACACTGTCACACTGCAAACTCAGTGGCTATGAGCAATCTTCATAGAGAAAAGGTGAAATATCTCTAAAAACCACACCACCTAGACACAAACCGCTTGAAACACATTTAGAAAACATATTCAACGAATAGATTATATTAAATTTATATGGTTGGGGTTCTGGATTTCTATTAATTTTGAATAAAATAAGGGTTTTGTACTGCACGTAGCAGCAAATTCAGTGCATTGTCAATGGCCGTGAGCAATGTTCTTACAGAAAAAGTGAAATATCTCTAAAACTACACCACCTAGAGACAAACCGCTTGGTACACATATAGAAAACATATTCAACGAATAGATTATATTAAATTAAAAGGTTGGGGTTCTGGATTTCTATTAAATTTGAATAGAATAAGGGTTTTGTACTCCATGTACTGGCAAATTCAATGCATTTTCAATGGCCATGAGCAATCTTCTTACAGAAAAAGTGAAATATCTCTAAAACCACACCACCTAGCGACAAACCGCTTGGAATACATATAGAAAACATCTTCAACGGCTAGATTATTTCAATTTATATGGTTAGGGTTCTGGATTTCTATTAGTTTTGAATAAAATAAACGTTTTGTACTGCGCGTACCGGCAAACTCAGTGCATTGTCAATGGCCGTGAGCAATCTTCTTACAGAAAAAGTGAAATATCTCTAAAACTACACCACCTAGAGACAAACCACTTCGTACACATATAGAAAACATATTCAACGAATAGATTATATTAAATTAAAAGGTTGGGGTTATGGATTTCTATTAAATTTTAATAAAATAAGGGTTTTGTACTGCACGTACCGGCAAACTCAATGCATTGTCAATGGGAGTGAACAATCTTCTTACAGAAAAAGTGAAATATCTCTAAAACCACACTACCTAGAGACAAACCGCTTGGAATATATATAGAAAACATATTCAACGGCTAGATTATTTTTAATTTATATGGTTACGGTTCTTGATTTCTATTAGTTTTGAATAAAATATACGTTTTGTACTGCGCGTACCGGCAAACTCAGTGCATTGTCAATGGCCGTGAGCAATCTTCTCACAGAAAAAGTGAAATATCTCTAAAACTACACCACCTAGAGACAAACCGCTTGGTACACATATCGAAAACATATTCAACGAATAGATTATATTAAGTTAAAAGGTTGGGGTTCTGGATTTCTATTAAATTTGAATAAAATAACGGTTTTGTACTGCACGTACCGGCAAACTCAATGCATTGTCAATGGGAGTGAGCAATCTTCTTACAGAAAAAGTGAAATATCTCTAAAACCACACAACCTAGAGACAAACCGCTTGGACAACATATAGAAAACATATTCACCGAATAGATTACATTAAATTTATATGGTTAGATTTCTGCATTGCTATTAATTCTGAATAAAATAAACGTTTTACACTGCGCGTACGTGCAAACTCAGTGGCAGTGTGCCTTCGTTCTGCAGCCGAGCTGAGCGTGCATACACGATGTTTACAAACATTGAAAGGCATCTATGCAGTAGAGGTAAGATCCAAAGACAGCTGATTGAACAAACCACAATGGGTTAATAATAGACAATTTGCACCACTGCCACCCTTTCCTCCGCCTCACTGGAAGAAGTACTTATTCACTATGCATATCACTTTGCATCATACTCCGTGGAAAATGTCTTATAAACGATTTCCACCAACAACTTGAATTCGCTGGTGGGAATGGAAGAAATAATATCGTGGGTAGCAGCTCGCTGTAAAGCATACTCTTCGGAAAAGGTATTATAAAAGGATTTCCACAACCATATCTTGTGGATATGGAAGAACTAATGTTGTGAGAGGCAAATCACTTTGCAGCATGCTTTGTTGCAATGGGTTTATAAATCTGCCACCCACCACCCCTCTAGTGGCAATGGTGATAGTCTTTTGTGTGGGCACCAGCTCACTGTGTATGCCTTGCGGAAAAGGTTTATTCTATTTCCATAAGTACATATTTAATTGATATTGAAGTTGTGTGTTTAGTGTGACAACCACTGAAATAGTCACTTTCCTTTTATCGAATTGCATCCATGTTGTTGTTGCTACTAAAAGGGACCAGATATAGGTCCCTGAGACACTACCTGTACTTCGACAAATGCTCTCAAAGCATACATTTGCCAGTTTTCAGTTTATGCAACTACATATGTGGGGGGAGAGTGCTGACATTGGTTGCTTCTGGTGTGTTTTATTTAGTCCAGCAGCACTGACACATTTAGACAACCATATAGAGAAAATAATGTTAGAAATTGGAATCTGAAATGATAAATATAAAGGTCAAATGTTTATTTATCATAACCAGCTACATTTTGTGTGAATAATTGATTAAATCATGTAGATTAATAGACTTTTAAAAGTTGAATTGAGAGCTTTCTGTGGCTGCCATCTTGGTGGTTGCCATGGCTTGTCCTGTGTGTGGGGAACCCCTCTAGGTCATGTGATGAGGGAATTCCACCTATGATGTCATTCATACATCACATACCTCAACTCTCCTCCCACATGTTCAGTGGCGTGAACTGAACAAACTAAGCAAAGGTATGTTTGGAGAGCTTTTGATGCTGGATTCGTTTGTATCTGGGTGAGGTATAGCCAGTGACTTTAAGACCTCCACATTTCTAGAGCCTGAGAAAGATCCATTCTACCCAAGTGCATTCGATCGTTTGTAAATAAAACGATTGTAAAAATAAGATGAGGTGAGAAAAAAAGAAGGTAGCTTAAGTACCCACTTACCACACCACCAACACTCCCGGACCAGCACTGTCAGACATAAACAGGCCACACACGCAGTCCCTCCACCCTACACACACACTCCCCACTGAGACACAACACTCCCGGACCAGCACTGTCAGACATAAACAGGCCACACACGCAGTGCCTCCACCCTACACCCACACTCTCCACTGAGACACAACACTCCCGGACCAGCACTGTCAGACATAAACAGGCCACACACGCAGGTCCTCCACCCTACACACACACTCCCCACTGAGACACAACACTCCCGGACCAGCACTGTCAGACATAAACAGGCCACACACGCAGGTCCTCCACCCTACACACACACTCCCCACTGAGACACAACACTCCCAGACCAGCACTGTCAGACATGGACAGGCCACACACGCAGTGCCTCCTCCCTACACACACATTCCCCACTGAGACACAACACAGGTCCGTCCGCAGGGAGGTTTTCGAGGATTCCGCACGCCCCCCGCCCCCCCCCCCCCCCTCCCGCTGCAACCAGTTCTGAAATCAGACCCCCCCCCCCACCAACCTAAAAGTTAAATTAAGGGATCTAATAAGAAATAGATCCCGCCAGTTAAGCTAGTGACATCTATCGGCAGAATCTGGAACCACTCTATTCGGGGACTCACCCCCCACCCGCACCCTCCCCGAGTGCCTGCGATTTCACATGCTATGTCTTCATGAAGAATGTGTGGAAAAATAATAAAATGCCTGATTATATTCAGAGAGTCATATCGCAACAGGCATCAAGCTCTTATCCTTGTAATATATATATTTTTTAAAGACAACTATATTGTATTTTTCTTCTGGAATTTCACCGCCGCTCTCTTCATGTGTATTACACCCCACCAGTTAAGCTAGTGACATCTATCGGCAGAATCTGGAACCACTCTATTTGGGTACTTTCCAGCTTAACCTGTGGGGTCTATTGTAATATGATTATTTCAGATTATACAATGGTTCTCTGTGCATATGAAACTCTTCCCTTTAGGTCTACACACTCCCACTTCCCACTGAGACACAATACAGGGCCGTACGCATGGGGGGTTCCCGGGGTTCCGCCCACCCCCAACCAGTTCCGGAACTCCCCTATTCCCCAGCCAAAATGTTATATAAAGGAAACTACCACCCACCCACACCCACACCCACTAACACATATGCCTATACTCACATCCACATCCACACCCACTAACACCTACACCCACACCCACTAACACCTACAGCCACACCCACATCCACTAACAACTATGCCTACACTGGCACCCACATCCACACCCACTAACACATACCCCCACTAACACCTACACATACACTGACACCCACATCCACACCCACTAACACATACACCCACACCCACTAACAACTATGCCTACACTCACACCTACATCCACACCGACTAACACCAACACCCACTAACACCTACACCTACACTCACACCCACACCCACTAACACCTACACCCACACCCACTAACACATGTACCTACACTCACACCCACACCCACACCCAATAACACCTGCACCCACACCCACTACCACCCACATCCACACCCACTAACACCCCCACACACACCCACTAACACCCACACACACCCACACACACATCCACACCCACTAACACCCACACGCACACCCACTAACACGTACACTCAAATCATCAACTGTCTGCATCACCCACCCAAATTTATCTAACACCTAGGATCAAGTAACCGTCTACAGTTCAGTTTCTTTTTGTAGCCATTCATGATTACGAGGCAAAATTAATGGCCAAAATAATGGTAATGAGGTAATCCCCCCAAAAGGAATTCAATGGCATGGCTCGAATTTGATCTGCAGCGACAAGAGTAGTCGACAGACCTGGACATAAATTAGACAGGATTAAAGCCGCACAGTCCGATAAAAGCAGCAAGTGTTAGAGACATAAAGCTACATTCAAGCCTATGATATGTAAATAGGAGTAGGCTAGTCTAGTAATAAGAGTAGAACAAGACAAAATACATATATGCCAAGAAAATCCAAAGAAAATAACATAGGCTACTAACCATACCAACCAATTATCTATCTGCTACTGAAATGCAGACAATCAAATTACTTATCAGCAGATACTGTGTGGTAAGATAACACCAACACTACAACTGGCCAGCATTGAAAACAAGCCTGGGTTCCCAGGCTTACATGCTATGGAGAGTATAAATACAGCCTCAATAAACAAAAAAGATTTAAAATGTAATCCTACATATCCAACTTAAATAATGGTTCAATCATTAAACATTTATTGTTGCATATAAGGAATCTTATGTGAATTTATAGTTGTCTAGTCTGATGCTTTTGAGTTTTTGCTTCCTTAGAGTTGCATCAATCAATCAATAGTTCCATCCTCTAGTCGAGGGTTGGATGCAATGGTTCTCCACTTGTCCCGATGTTGTGCTGTTCTGATAGACTGTGAATAATTCAAGCCTGTCCACTGTGAAATATTTGTAAACCATGATGTTCTTGGTCTCCCTCTCCCTCTGCTGCCATTCACCTTCCCTTCCAACAATGTACGGTATATTGAACTCTGACGAATGATGTGGCAAAAATAAATAAGTTTCTTTGTCTGTATAGTGGCAAACAAGCTTTTCTTATTTTTAATTTTTCTGAGAACTTCTTTGTTGGTGATCTTCTTTGTCCATGATATTTTCATCATCCTTCGATAAGTCCACATCTCAAATGCTGCTAAACGTTTGTACATTTTCTTAGAGATTGTCCATGTCTCTGCCCCATACATTAGAGTAGACCACACATAACACTGAAGAATACGCTTCCTTGTTTGTATTAATATCTTACTTGATGTTAACACTCTATTCATTTTGGAGAATGTTGTTCGGGCTATTGTTATCCTTCTTTTAATTTCTTCCTCACATCTCCCATCATTTGTAATCTTTTGTCCGAGATATATGAATTCAGATACTTGTTCTATGTTTGTGCCATCTATGGTTATATTGACATTTGGTTTATCTGTCCTTTTACTTATAACCATTGTTTTGGTCTTCCTGGCATTCATCTTCATGTTGAATAGTATTCCAGCTTTATTGATTCTATTCACTATATCTTGTAGGTTTTTCTCACTGTCTGCTAGTATTACACTGTCATCGGCATATCTAAGATTGTTGATGTTCATGCCACCTATTGTCACTCCCTTGCAATCTTCAATGTGTCTGAAAATCATCTCTGTGTACAGGTTAAATAGACATGGTGACAATACACACCCCTGTCGAACTCCTCGTT
Source organism: Branchipolynoe longqiensis (assembly GCA_030323885.1). Taxonomy (NCBI): domain Eukaryota; kingdom Metazoa; phylum Annelida; class Polychaeta; order Phyllodocida; family Polynoidae; genus Branchipolynoe; species Branchipolynoe longqiensis. Next base: position 38,506,852 of record CM059187.1, on the reverse strand, counting down.
TAATCATAACTTCATCCGATAGGCCCTGCTCCATTTTTATAAATGCACATTGTGTCCAGTATAAGTTCACAATTAGTTTAATGTCTTTGCCATTGACACCAATATCTTGTAAGCATTTGATTAACAGTTCATGATTGACTCGGTCGAAGGCCTTCTCATAGTCAATAAAGCAGGCATAAACATCCTGGTTCACTTCACAATAACGTTCACAAATCATTCTCATATTGAAAATCCCTTCACGTGTACCTCTTCCAGATATAAACCCACTTTGTACGTTAGTGATTTGTTCTTCAATTTTCTGTCTGTTTCTCAGTAAAATTATTTTCAGGATCATCTTCAACATATGACTCATCAGGCTTAGTGTTCTGTACTCAGTACACAATGTTGGTTTTAGCTTCTTTGGGAGTCGTACAAATATGGATTCATTCATATTCAATGGTATAAATCCAGTCTCATAGATGTCAGTTACTAGCTTATGAATGATTTGAATCCCCACTTCATCTAGTCCTTTTATCATTTCTGATGTTATCTGGTCACTTCCAGGAGCCTTACCTGCCTTTAGATCATTGATAGCCTTCTCAACCTCTGATACTAATATAATATTCCCATCTTCTTTCTCAATTGTGGGTGGGTTCCCTCTGTCATCATTGTATAGTTCGTTTACATATTCTTCCCATCTGGACTTTATTTCATTTTCTTCAAAGAGCATTTTGCCGTCTTTGTTCTTGATACATTTACTGCTTCTCTGTCTGTATCCTTGACCTGTTATCTCTTTCACTTTCTTGTGCATCTCTCTTGAACGATGTTGAGACTCAAGTTGTTCCACTACTTCACACTTCTTATTCCACCATTCATCTTTAGCTTTTTTGCATTCATCTTCTATTTCATTCTTCAGGTGTTTGTATTTAGGTGGATCAGTGGTTTTCACTTTCTTCCTTTCTGCCATCTTTTCTAGTATGGTTTGCGTCATCCATGATTGCTTTGTCTCTCGTTTTTTATTTGGTAACACCTCCTCTGCTGACTTGACCATGCTTTCTCTGAGAGCTTCTAGAGTTGCATAGTCCGATGAAAACATCAAATTTTCAAAATCAAAACACTGACCTAGATTTGATTCTACATATTCAACTTAGAAACTGGTGCACTCAGTAAGCATTTGTTGCTGCATAGAAGGGCATAGTAAGTCAATGAATAGAAACCGTTACTACTGAAGTCTCTGGTGTCAGAGTACTGGCGTGCTTGCCAAAATTATTTCAGCATCTTTTGACATCAAATATCTCCAAACTTAGCCATTTAAAATTAAAGTTACTTCAAAGTAAAGCAAAGTAGATAATGCTATGGACAGTATAAATACAGCCTCAATTAAAGATTTTTTTTAAAGATAATAGCGATTAGTATACTATATTTATCTCAGAAAATAGCAAACACTCAAAATATTTATCTAAGAAAATATGGCAAAAAACTCAAACCATCGGATTATACAACTTTAAAAGCACGGAGTGAAGTGGAGGGGATATTTAGTTCCATCATTAAAAAAAGAAAACTGTTTCTAAGTAGCTTTTATAGCAGTTTAGTCCCCGACAAGGCAGGAGTAGATTACGGTATCCCGCCGTGTAAGCAACACTACACTGAACACCATCAAGTTTGATATTGTCCACGAACCATTTCATTGTCGTGGCTATCTAAAAAAATGTGTTTCGGTACATAATTTGACATCAAAGCCCCCACTCCTCCCCAATATCTAGTGCTTATACAATTAGGATTGCCAACCTGTTCTTTGTTTAGATCCTTCTGGTTCTAAATGTGTTACTTTTTAAAATTAAATGCTCGTGGCGATTATAAGTTATATTCCTCCCTCTTTCTTCCCCTTCTCTCTCCTCTCTTCTTTCATTGTCCTTCTTCTCAAATTCCCCCTCTCTTCCTCCCTCTCATTCTTCCTCATTTCCTCCCCCCTGTCTCCTTCTCTCTTCTCTCCCTGTCTTTTCTCCCTATCTAATCTTACCCCCTCCCTGTCTTCCCCCTCTCCTCCTTTCTCCTACTCCCTCGTCTCTCCTGTACCTTTTCTCCCCCTCTTCCTCTCCCTCTTCCTCTCCCTCTCCATCTCCCTCACCCTCTCCCTCTCCTTCTGCCTCTGCCTCTGCCTCTGCCTCTGCCTCTCTTAAACCCCCCTCTCCCCTCTCTCTCCTCCCCTCTCTCCCCCTCTTCCTTCCTCTCTCCCCCCATTCTCTGTCCCGTCCGTTCACTCTCTCCTTTTCCACCTTCCCTCTCCATCACTCCTTTATCTCACCCTCTTTCTCTCTTCCTGTATCTCTCTCTCCCAATCCTTCTCCCCCCCCCCCTTCCTTCCGCTCCCCCCCCCCCCCACATTCCATGTCCCTTCCGCTCACTCTCTCTCCCTTTCCACCCACCGTTTCCCTCACTCGTTTATCTCATTCCTTTCGCTCTTCCTTTTCCTCTCTCTTCCTTTTTCCTCTCTTTCTTTTACTCTCTCTTCTTTCCATTCACACTCCCTCGTCTCTCCCCTACATTCTCTGTCCCCCTCTCTTTCTCTTTCCCGTTCTCACCCCTCTCCACTACTCCACTTCTCTCTTTCTTCCGCGCGTTTCTTACCAGACGGGATCACCGAATGAATCGAGCGTCCTTCTCCCGTTTTGGTAGATCGTGAGGGTTGAACCCCCGGGTTCGAACGCTGTGTAAAATATTCCGACTTTTTAGGTCTGGTTCATAAATAAATAATAATTTAAATAAATTCTAAAATATCTCCTTTTCATGAAACTCATATGTGAAGCATTAAAAAAACTGTTTTAATCATATTTAAATCATCCAGTTATTTGTATAAAGTCATTGTAATAATATTCCAATTATATAAGTAACCCTATAAAACCTCACTACTATAATAATACCTAATTCATTCTATCATGTAGGTAACTACATATGCATAATATTCAAACCAAGTTGTGAAACCATGGTAGATTATGTATATTATTATTATATGAAGTGATAATTAATATCAGATTGTTCTAAGGTTCTACATCAAATATAACCACTGGAGATAAGAACTCTGTAAAATTATTACTGTATTGGTATATTTACAGGTATTACTGAATTGAAGTTTGTTGGCATTATATATTGTATAAAGGGAGGTAAATGCTGAAAATAAGGACAGCATATACAATTGTGGCAGGCAGATGACCTGGAGACATCACAGCAGGAGGAGCTACTAGACTTTACCACACTTAATTTCTGTTGGATTACTATTTCTTGAAACTGATATAGTAAGCAGATATAGTAAGCAGATATAGTACGAGGATCATCACTTGAGTAATACCATACATTAGTACTTTCCGGCCTCCACACACAGAAGTTAGCGTTCTATTTCCTATAAAGATTCTACTATTTCTAGCATGTAAAATTCCGCTAGATAACACATGGTTGGGTCAAACCAATGAAATAAAAATGTGCCGCTCGGCATTATTAGGATAGAGCAAGGACTGGTTGGCTCAGTGTCAGGATAATATGACTGAGCGGGATATCAGGTCATTGTGCTGGTGGCCTGCTCTCCCAGTAGGGCAGCACTATTAAGTCGCCATGAGTGTGCATTGTCACAAGTCGGTACCCGTCCTGATATGGCCTTAAATGTTGCCAGAAAGTCATCACGCTGTCGGTCGCGATGCGACAAAGACTGCTTTCATTTCATGAAAGCTCCCTGCAAAAGTGTTGAAGTGCTGCTGGCTTTTGCAAGTTACCAGCGGCACTCTCTCGGGGAGCACATAGAGGTTTCACACCGGCAAGAACATGTCCAGACAAGCGCAAAACTATTTGTCCCTGCAGTGGCTGGTCGGGAGATGTTGGGAGTTCAATACATCAACCGCCCTTGATGCTGCCACAGTGACATGTTTTTCTGTTTAGGGTTTGCTCCCTTAGCCTTCGGTTCTGTCAAGAACCTGTACCACAAGGCAGTGGTTTACAATTCTGCCAGAACGGAAGACTCCAACAACCCACCAATCCCCACGCGCCCCTTTCCTCCGACTCCCTCCCTTCCACCCTTCCTCTCCTCCCTCGTCCACCCCCCCCCCCACCTCTCCTCCACCCCAACCCCTGACTCCCTCTATAATACATACGGAGTAGGTTTGTTTGTTGTTGTTTTACGTCCTAGCAACATCTAAGGTCATATCAGGACGGCGCATATTTAGGTCTCACCCACTCACTGTCCGCATTGACACACCAATACCGGCCCTGCCTTTCAAGCCCAGCTCATAGCAGGTAGTGTATGTTTAGCTGTCGACTCCTGTCTCATCCGTAACGGGAAGGATTCATGTATAACTTTGACATATTAAAACGTCAAAGTGCCCGGGGCGACGGGCCTTCGCAACGTCGACAGGCCGTCCGTGCCGTGGGTGGAACCGGGGGTGCCTGTCACCCCCCAGCATTCCTCGTCAAACTAACACATCACCAGCGGCAGGGCCGTTTCAAACTAACACATCGTCGACACTGTAATTAAATGCACTTTTGGTTGTATATACATATTATGCATTAGATGCCTACTGTTATTTGTTAACGACTTGTCACTGAGTAAACGGTTGGGGTTTTACGTCCTAGAATTACCTGAGGTCATGTCGGTATGGGACCCTGGACTTATTGATTTTTTTTTTGTAAATATAGTTTATTCATTGAATAAAGTCTTTTGTCAGCGCCGTGGCACTGGTCTTCCAGCCATGTGACAATAAAGTTATTTACAATATTTATTGGGGTTTTACATCATAAAAACATCAACGGTCAATTATCAGGATGGGTACCGACTTGCGACAGTGTGCACTCATGGCGAATTAATAGTGTTGACCCATGACCACTCAATCACATTATCCTGATACTGAGCAAACCAGTCCCTGCCCTACCCTTGTAATGCCGAGTACCAGGCTAGGGAGTGACAATATAAATTTGGTAAGTCATTGTTTTGATTCGGCCGGTTGGAACCCACGATCCGCCGGACGGGAAGCCAGCCATCGCGTTTACTGATTCGGCCATCCCATCAGGTCGGTACCGACTTGTATGAGTGGACACTAATGGTGGCTTAATAGTGCTGCTGAGACATAACACAACAGTACACTTCATTATTCAGACACTGAGCCACCCATTCCTTGCCTTATCCTAGTCGGTTGACGTGCTTGTTAGTTTAAATGTATTTTTCTACACATTGTGTGTGACAAATATATAGCCTCCAGTGTGTGTGGTGCGAGGGGGGGGGGGGGGGGGGGGGGGGGGGCTGCCCCACCAATTTCCCCGACAGCTGGGGGGTGTGGCACCACCAATGCGCCAAGGAGGAATATATATATATATATATACATATATATATATATATACAGTATATGTTCCCCATGCATTTATACTCGTATAATGCGTTATACATCACATGTACATGTGCCCACCTATACATATAAAAGTGTCGCACACAACTTTTCATATGCAATTATATTAACAATAAAACACGTGTCAAATATATACTGCAATACTATAATATTAATATTCTTTAATATTAACGTATTAATTACGATTGTTACATTATTATTCTTTAACAATATATATATATGTATATATATACATATATATATATATATATATATATATATACTATCAAGTATCACGTGATTCTGAACAGTGAATAGACTGCTGTGGCTGAGAACGGGAACTGGGCCACATATCACAGACAACTGCAGCGCGTGTGGGTATAGCTAATTAGTTGTGTCGGGTTTGACAATCATCTATTTGGACGGTTTGATTGTTGGCGGCTGGTGGTCGGCGCCCTCAGGCGGCAAAGTTCGCGGACGGAGTTGAGCGGTGGTATATATACATATGTACATACATTTATACATAATTGGTTGGTTGGTTGTTGGAGTTTAACATCCTGGCAACAGCTAAGGTCATATCAGGATTGGTACCGACTTGTGACAGTGCAGATGCATGACAACGTTATAGTGCTACCCCATGGGAAAATCAGGCTGCTGACACCATGACCCGATATCCCACTCAGTCACATTATCCTGACACTGAGCTAACCAGTCCTTGCTTTATCCTATTAATGCTTAGCGCCAGGCTAGGAAGTAACAAGTATCAATTTGATAAGTCATTGATTTGACTCGACCGGGAACCAAACTCCTGAACTCCCGATCTCCCGGATGTGAAGTTCGCGCTCTACCGATTCGGACACCACGCCTGGTATATATATGTCTATATATATATATATAACAGGTTTGTGGTATATAACAGGGCGCGTTCAGGGTCCGTCTCGGAGATGCCTCAGCGACGTCTCGGCGATGCTTTTTGGCTTATTTGCGTTCAGTGTGCGTCTCGGCGACGTCTCGGCGATGCCTCCCTTTTCAATTAGGAGACAAAAAGCGCCTCGAAAATGGCCACCATGTCCAGTGGTTTCATCCAATCACAGCGCAGCTTTTCCATTGCAAATGGCTGCTGCCTATGGGGGTGGCCATTTTTGAGACAACAAACTGCCTTTGCCATTCAGACCAGCGTGACGTCAGGCCCGTCGCTGAGGCGCCTCCGAGACGGAGCCTGAACGCGGCCCAGGTCTATGATTGACTGTGGAAAAACCACACGCACGGATCCCCGTGGAGACCATTCATAATGGGCAGTGACACCAGCATGTCAAACAGACGGTGCGAATTGGGGGGGGGGGGGGGGGGTGAAGGGCTGGCGGGAGGGGGCGGAGGCGGAGGCGGGGGGTTGTTTTGAAAGAAAGTCATCAGTCACACTTGTAGAAGCTGTGTCAGGTGTCCATCATCGCGCTCCAGGGTGGCGGGAGTCTGTTTTATGAACAGGAGTATATCTACTTGACAGAGCTGAGGAATTTATACTCACATGCTACATTATATAACACATAGGCATGTATATTATATATCATGTTATATATATGTTTATTTTGTCATATATTATGGACCAGACAGGATGGCCGAATGAGTGGAGCATCCTTCTCCCATTTTTGTGGATCGTGGGATTCGAACCCATGGGTTCGAACCTTGGTCAAGTCAAACCAATGACTTTCAGCAGTTGATACATATCGCTTCCTAGCCTGGTGCTCGGCATTAATAGGATATGGCAAGGACTGGTTAGCTCAGTGTCAGGATAATGTGACTGAGTTGGATATTGAGTCATGGTGTCAGTGGCCTGATTTCCCAGTGGGGCAGCACTATAAAGTCACCATGAGTGCACACTGTCACAAGTCAGAACCCATCCTGATATGACCTTAGACATTGCCAGGATGTAAAACTCTAACTACCAACTATCATGCATTATGTCCATATTATTAACAGCTAATTGGCATATCACTAATCAACCCTGCCTATCATCCTTAACGCGGGTCTGCGACAGCTGGTCCTCTATTACTGGTAACCATACTTGAGGTCGGAGGTCGGGTCGGTGGTGCAAATCGCCTATTGTAATTACACATTATTCTAGTTGAATACCACACACTCATTCCGTGTTCACACGGGCGATGTAAATCGATTCGTAGAAAGCGACTTGTATAGTTCGAGGTAGTTTACCTCTCGAGGTAGTTTACGTGAGGCGATTTCTGTGAATCGATTTATTTTGCTCGTGTGAACGCACTGAGGCGGATTAAGCACCTCACACGCATGCGCAGTCGACACCTTAGTTTGTTGACTTTCCGGTCGATCAAAAGCGCATATTATATAATTTGGTCTATGAACCTGCTAGAGGTGCACAGATATTTTTTTCATCATTTATTTTTAGGGTTTCACTGCCCAGCAGAAGTTTTGACCGTTCCAAACCAATACGATTCAGTACATACATATCTAGGTCGAACCCACACTCTCTCGTGCTGGCATCCACAAACCCAAAATGGCGCTGGTTAGTCTGGACTTGCTCATGCGCAGATATCCACTTCCGCCTTAAACCGATTCAAAGCACTGCCCGTGTGAACGCGAAACACTTTCAAACTAAATCGATTCATATGATTCGCCTTGTCTAACTCGCTTTATATTTTGCCCGTGTGAACACGGCTATTGAAGGCCTTCCTTCTCCACTACATTTATGAACAGAGACATCCTCACTTGCAATCCAAGCAAGGTTCAGAATAGTGAGAGAAAAAGGCTCGTCTTTTACTGTTTAAACAGAATCCATGGCACTGCCCGAGACAGACACTCATAAAGCACTTGAACCTAGCGCCAACAATTCGTACAATTGTTAGATACATCTTTAAAAAAAAGTCATGCCATTACCTAAGACAGATACTCATCTCCAAGGGACTTGTGGCCCACTTTAACTTATATGACACTGTGTCCTTCTAATGGGTTTTATAGTGCTGCTCCATTATAATGTCTTCAATATCATGCCACTACATATAATGTTCATATGGCATATATATATATATATATATATATCAAATGCCATTATATCTATCACATATGCGGATTTGTATCTTCATTACAAACACTGTTCCTATGTGGTACATTGACGGTATTGCCCGGCAATACCCGACACCTGGGAGTGGGGGGGGGGGGGGGCGCTCCACCAATGCGCACGAGGAAATATAGGATGTACATGTTAGCCTTGCGTTTATACTCGCATAATGCATTATACATCATATATATATATATATATCAGCATACAAGAGTACAAGATCCTAAAGCACTATCTGCATTACTTAGTGGTTTGTTGGAGTTTTGCATCATAGCAACATCTAAGGTCATGCTAACAATATATACAAACATGATAAATGTGCCATATTACAGCGCATATGCCACATGGGTATATATGCCACATATACCATGTTGTTTTGATAGTGGGGCCGATTTACCTTTGACAGCTAGCTATCTTGAACATGCTCATCACATTCAGACCTCATGCTGGTCCGGCTTTGAGTTTCTATCATATTTTGAGATAATTAAAATAAAAGGGTTCAGGCGTAAAAATCAATAAATCCATTTTAGTTGTTTTATGTAAAATAGAATTTATTGCTGTGTTTTCCTGTTAAAGTTTAGGAATGCTATGCGAGACATGCTATCCCACACTTCTTAGCTATACTTGAGGTAACTTCCGATTTTGAGATACAGATCTGTGATGAGAAGAAGTGTGATATAATTTGGGTGTCTCAAAACAAGCTGAAAATAAATTGAAAATAGGTGTGTCTGAGACATTGGGACGGGTTGAGAATATGCTGGCCGGCGTCATGGGCGAATATTGTGCTGGAATATTGCGTCAGAATATTATGGTATTAGTTATTGGGGAAATTAGTAGAAAATCACTCAAATATCCCCAGATATGACATTAGATGTTGCCAGGTCGTAAAACTCCAACAACAACCTCAATTTCCTCAGCTACATCGATACTCTTGCACACCTACGCACATACTTATCAAGTTTTCGGGTCCAAGGATAAGTAGCCACAGTATTCCACTATAGTAAAACCTTTCTAAATCGACCGACCTTGGGATCGACTTTAAGTGGTCCAATTAGGGAGGTGGCCGATTTAGGGAGTTAGAATATGGTTGCAATGGTATTGTTGGAATCCAAATAAAGCGATCAATATAGGGAAGTGGTCGATCTGTGGAGGTGGTCGGTTAGGGAGGTTTTACTGTATATACAACCCAAACTGGGTCATTCGGTTGAGTTGGGTACTATGCACCACCTGTGACAGAAGTGAATGACTACTGGAACACGTTGGAACATGCCAGGCGCCACCTGTGGTGGAAATGGACACAACTGGGAACATCCGCACCGATTCGTTTTAACTACGCCGAGCTAACCACACACGGCGCCTCGCCTAATAATAAGTAAACAAATTGGCAGCAGGAAAAAAAGACAAAAAAAACAAAATGAACAAAAAGAAGAAAAAGACGCCTACCCATAGTACTAGTAGCCCATAGGAACACTTCAACACCCGTCGAATGGTTGTGACCACGTTCTCTAACTTCTAAGGTGACACTCTTGTTTGCTGAAAGCTGCATTGTCCGATGGAAATATCCAATTTTCAAAACCAAAACAATTATCTAAATGTGATTCTACATATCGAAATTAGATACTGTTGCACTTATTAAACATTTGTCACCACACAGAAAGGGGTACCGAGGCAATTGAATAGAACCTGTTACTGCAGAAGCCTATGGGGTCAGAGTTTTGGCGTGCTTGCCAAAATTAATTTTGCATGGTTCCACTTCAAATATCTCAAAAGTTAGCCATTAACATAAAACTTACTTCAAGCTAGAGTAATGTACATTATAACAAACAACCTAATGTATTTATCTCAGAAACTTTCAGAAACTCAAAGCCATCGGAGTATGCAACTTTACACTAAAGTTAAAGCCGAACACTCCGGTGCAAGCATTACATTTTATCAAACAAAAAAGCTACCTAAATTGAATCCTACATAATACACCTAACTTCTGGTTCACTCATTATTACAGTTTTGTGCTCGTGTGATATATACTGATAATACCAAAAAACGTATAAACAATCCATGTGTATAGATTTTCGATGTGCACACCAAAATTACAATGGCATGCTTTTATTTCAACTACTTCCAAAGTTACCCTTTTAAAGATAAAAATTTACTCCAAACAAAAGTAAAGTAGATCAATCTACTATATCCATCTGAAGAAATCTGGCAGGAACGCAAAGCCACCAGATCATGGAACTTTAAATTAACATTGTCACAAAACTCTTAGTCTTAGCTGGAAATACTCTTCACCACTCAGACCAAATCAACCCCACCATATTTGATGGAAAAATATAAAATTAGATTAAATTCCCATACGATTCTGACATCACGAAGCATTCAGCGACTTGTTCTAAGCGGACACAGGTCATAGAGAAAACGCGGAAGAGTTCTTTGGTTGTTGGAATTTTACGTCCTAGCAACATCTAACTCTAAGGTAATATCAGGACGGGTACCGACTTATGACAGTGTGCACTCAGGGCGACTTTATATTATAGTGCTATCCCACTGGGAAATCAAGCTGCCAGTACCATAACCCGATATCCCCCTCATTCACATTATCCTGACACTGAGCTAACCAATCGTTGCCCTATCGTATTAATGGTCAGCGCCAAGCTAGGAAGCGACAAGTATCAATTGGTTTGACTCGACCGGGAATCGAACTCCCGATCTCCTACACAGGAGGCCTGCCCTTTACCTATTCGGCCAGCGGTGATACGGAAGAGACGTGGGTGCGTTGTGGTATGCCGGTGTCGCAGTTTGAGCGCCCATCCAGTTTCAGCTGACTGCATACACTCAAACTCAAGGCATTGTCAATGGTCGTGAGCAATCTTCATAGAGAAAATACAGAAGAAGTGAAATATCTCTAAAACCACACCACCTATTAACAAATCGCTTAGTACACATATAGAAAACATCTTTACCAAAAAGTTTATATTAAATTTATAAGGTTAGGGTTCTTGATTTCTATTTTGAATAAAACTAATGTTTTGCACTGCGCATACCGTCAAACTCAAGGCATTGTCAATGGTCGTGAGCAATCTTCATACAGAAAATACAGGAAAAGTGAAATATCTCTAAAAGCACACCACCTAGAAACAAATCGCTTGGTACACATATAGAAAACATCTTTACCAAAAACATTATATTAAATTCATAAGGTTAGTGACGATGATGTTAGATTTTGACGCATGCACATGAAACTGACAGTCAGCTGAAACTGGCCTGCTGGCAGGGCGCTCAAACTACGACACCGGGGTCATTCCAGCACACCAGTTATAGCCATTCAGTGTTGCAGGGCATCAATCCTTGTTTTCCTATCTGGGCACTAGGTAAGAAATTTGTCTGTCATTTATCGCCAGGGAGCTGGTCGGCATTAACCCCAGTGGAGACGTCGTTTCCGCTCCTGTGAAGTGTTCGGCGACAGGCCGATGAATGCGCACCTACCCCCGGCAGCCCCCTCCCCCGCCGCCCCCACACACACACACACCATCCACTCGCCCACACTCCTCCACGCACATACATACACCCCTCCCCCCCCCCCCCCCCCCCACCGCCCATGCGCCAGCCCAGGGAGACACTGCGCTACATCTGCAAGCACACATCCCTTCTGAGCCACTCACAGTCACACCCACACCCACAGAGGGAAAACCACACACACACACCTACAAAGTGGTAGCCACCCCCACCTCCACAGAACAACGCCCACCCCTACAGTACTCAGCCCCTTGAACCACCATCATTCAGACCAACACCTACTGACCCACAGAGCGACATTTACACCCACACTCACACAGAGCACGATATCCATAGACCGGCACCCACATCCACCCCTTTGGAGCAACACCACACCCACACCCACACCCGCACTCACACCAACATCTTGACATCTACAAAGCGACACCCACTGTCACACCCATGTCTACAGAGCGACGCCCACAACCAAGGAGCTACACCCACACCCACAGAGCGACACCCACACCTACATCAACAGAGCGACATCCACATACAGAGAGTGACACACACATCCAAAGAGTGACACCCACAGCCAAATCCACAGAGCAACACCCACATACACAGAACGACACCCACATACAGAGAGCCACACCCACATACACAGAGCCACACCCACACCCACAAACACAGAGCCACACCCACACCCACATACAGGGATATTTACGATCTGTGTTATATTCGTTTTTGTTGCTAGTGTTTTTACTTTACCTTCAGTTTGTTATCTGTTTTCCATCAATTGCTGTTGTTGGTTTTTTTTACTTTAGTTCTACTTTTCTACCTGTGTTCTACCCTCTACTGTTCTTAGAGTCCTTTCTGTAGTAAGTTACAGTAGTTACTGTATTCTGTGTTTGTGTGAACCATTGGTTGACTTTGAGTGTCACGTGAGGCGGGTGTGCAAAGGGTTTCGCCCGGAAGTGAGGTCAGGCTGCCTTCAAATAGAGTTTTATGGTTGCCTTAATTGAGGGGAAGTTGGTGACAGCGGCGGTAAGAGGCATCCTGGTTGATCTCTCAGTGCCGTGTGATCCGCTTTTACCTCAGGTTGCCTATTATACGGTTACCCTAATGCTGTCATGGGCGTGGGTGTGGGTGTGGATGTGGGTGTGGATGTGGGTGTGGGTGTGGGTGTGGGTGTGGGTGTGGGTGTGGGTGTGGGTGTGGGTGTGGATGTGGGTGTTGGTGTGGGTATGGGTGTGAGCTAAGGTGTGTATGTGGAGGGTGATGGTCATGGGCAGATGCAGGTGTGAAGGTGTACGTGTAGGTGACTATGGGTGTGGGTGTTGGTGTGGGTATGGATGTAAGCAGCACTCTCTGGCTGTATGTGTGTGAGTGTAGTTGTTGCTCTGTTGGTGTGGTTGTGGGTGTCGCTCTGTGGATGCGGGTGTCGCTGTGTGTATGTGGGTGTTGCTCTGTGTAACTGGGTATGGTTTTTTGTTACAATGGTATAGGGGAGTGGTCGATCTGTAGAGGTGGTCGGTTAGAGGGGTATACCATATATATATATATATATACAACTATATATATATATATATATATGCATAAATAGATTCCCGACAAAATGGAATGCAACAAGTGAAACAAAAATTGTCAGGCCTAAAGCTATATAAAGCACAATCCATCACCTTAAACCTTCCCATAATTCATATCATTAGCCACCAGTCACCAGTGTACCACAACCTCCACCCCCTCAACAATCACTGTGACACCTATAACAATCTAGCTGCCAGCTCCCTTATGTTTCCATCACCAAATGATAGAAAGGGATCGTAGAAAACTCTCCGGCCAAAAGGCGGCATAAGCTCAGTGAACACTAGCAATGTGCGTCGATGCTGCAACTATCAACACAAATCGTCTAAATCGAGAACGACATCAACTACCAACTACCAACAACAAAATCCATCCAATACAGACCACGATAAGCTAGATGTGCTTTTTAGCTATTTGTTGATATGCCCTTAATTGGTTGTTGGGTAAAGCTAAGATTCCTTACACGCGGTATGCGGCATGCGGTATGCGGTATGCGAATGCGAATGCGAATGCGGCAAAAAAATCGAAACGCCTTGAAGTCAATGGGCTACAACCCTTACACGCGGTATGTGAATGCGAATGCAAATGCGACAACTCGATCGGTCCCTGTAGCGATCGGTGCAGCATGTGGCATGCGGCATGCGGTATGCGAATAAAAACGTGAGTCGCACTTGTCCATTAGTTTTAGACTAGGAGAGGGAACTGACCATTACGGAACGGTCACACAGAGGGGTGCTGAGTGGAAACATCTGGTAGTGGTGGTGGTGGGGAAACGCTTGCCGCTTACCGCGTAGAAGGAATCCTCCCTTTCGCATACCGCATACCGCATGCCGCATACCGCATACCACATACCGCATAGAAGGAATCTCAGCTTACCACCATATCTCTGTTCGGAGAGTGTGGCATCAGCTGTCATTTCCGGTCTCCCCCTTGAGCAGTGCCGCCTCCAGCTACTCCTGGTGTGAAAGGTATGAGGTCAGTGATAACAGATCTACTCGCACCTGCAGTTACCACTATCACCTCAATTATGACAAAGTATGGCCTCAGCTCATTGAGGTGGGGGTTGCTGCTTGAGCTAACATTTCCAAGCTTCACCCATCCATCCTTATTAGTTTAATTCAAAAGAATGGGGGAGGGGGGGGCACAATTAATCAAATAAGGCATTCTTATTGTTGTAGCTGATAAATGCATGAACTTAGAAAACATTGATATTGTAGTAGTCTGCAGCAACATCTCAGGCAAGGAGCCACATAGACAGTTAGACGTGGATATGGGGATTACATGAGGGAGGCTAGGTAGTGTAATGGTTGGCGGAATGGCAAGATTGGTTGGTTCTTAGAGATTTACGTCCCAGAGAAGTTCACAACTATGATCGAGGCTCTACATACAGGAATGATGGCGAACGTTAGTGTTGGAGGGGAAGTCTCGGAATCATTTGGGGTTACCAATGGGATCATGCAAGGTTGTGTACTGGCCCCCATGCTCTTCTCCATCTTCCTATCAGCAATGATCGGCGAGGCTTTCCGAGACATGGGGGATGGCATCTATATACAGTCCAGACAGAGTGCTGACCTATTCAATGTCACACACTTCAGAGCGAATATCAAGACTACTCGGATACTGGTGAGAGCGCTGCTATTCGCAGATGACAGTGCACTGGTTGCCCACTCTGCTGAAGAGATCCAGAAAATAGTGGACGCTTTCTCCGATGCATCAAAGAAGTTTGGCCTGAAGATTAACATCAAGAAGACGGAGGTGCTGTACCAACCCAACTCTACAAGAACCCAAGAGGAGGAGATCATGGTTGACGGAAACAAGCTGAACTCTGTTCCGGAATTCACCTACCTCGGAAGCACTATATCAAGTGATGGACGCATTGATGCTGAAATACAGAGGAGGATGGCCAAGGCTAGCGCATCTTTCTGGCGACTATGCCAGAGACTCTGGAACAACCACCATGTGTCCATTCAGGTCAAAGGCAAGATCTACCATGCAATCATGCTATCCACCCTACTATACGGAGCTGAGGCCTGGACAGTGTACAGATGACAGGTGAAAAAGCTGCATGCCTTCATGATGCAACATCTGCGTTCAATCATGAGGCTAACCTGGAAGGACAATGTGACAAATAAGGAAATACTCGAATGGACGGGGCTGCCCTCTATGGAAGATCTTCTGATAAAAAAGAATCTCCGGTGGACTGGACACCTCATGAGGATGTCATCAGACAGGCTACCAAAGCAGATCCTCTATTCTCAACTGTCTTCTGGTTACAGAAAGAGAGGGTGCCCTTGTCTCCGGTTCAAGGATACCATCAAGAGAAACCTGAAGCTGAGAGACATTAAGACCGACACATGGACGTAACTCTCCCAGCAGAGAGCTAACTGGAGAGTGGCAGTCAAGTAATGAAAGCAGTCTTTGTCGCATCACGACCAACAGCATGATGATGATGATGACGTCCTGGCAACATCTAAGGTTATATCAGGATGGGGGAATGGCAAGAAGCATGTGTTCAAATCCTGATAGGTCAATAAGACAGCTTCCCGACACTTTTTCTTATGGGTTTTGTATCAGCCAGTGATACTGGAATAACCAAAAGTCGGAACAAATCTGGCGCGACTGGCCCAGTTAAAGCTGCATAATCCGATGTAAGGGTCACATTTTCAAGACCAAAGCAATGACCTAGATTTGATCCTACACATTCCACTTAAAGTTGCACAATCCAATGGTTTAGAGTTTCTCTCATTTTCTAAGATAAATTATATTGGGTTGATCGATATAATCTACCTTACATTGGTGTGAAGTGACTTTTATCTTAAATGGTTCAATTTTGAGATGTTTGAACTGCAAGCGTACAAAATTCATTTTGACAATCACACCAAAACTATTTGACACCTTATGCCAGGTACACACCTACCGTTTTTCCGCACCCACCTACCGTATACGATCTAAAACTGCCCAAAAATCGGGAGGTGTGCACTCCCCTAGCACACCTACCGATTGCGATTCGCGATTTTTTAGGGCTAAAACCGCTTCCTTACGATTGCGATTCGCGATTCGAAAAATGAATCGGCCCATTTTCAGTTTTAAGCGGGTCGGGTCGGGTCGCGATTTTTAGTGTGCGAATCGTATACGGTAGGTGTGTACCTAGCATTAGGGTTCTGCAGTAACAGGTTGTATTAAATTGGCTCTGTATTCCATTCTAAGTGTTGACAAATATTTGATAAGTACACCAGTATTTAAGTTAGATATCTACAATCAAATCTAGATCACTGTTGTGGTTTTTAGAAATTTGACGTTTTCAGCGGAATACGCAGATTTCAACATCGGTGCACTTATTTTCTTGTTACATAGAATTGTATACAAAATCAATTCAATAGAATCTGTTCCTGCTGATCCTATAGTGGCCAACATTTTGAGATGCATGCCAACATTAATTTGGCATGTTTTTACTTCAAATATCTCCAAATTTAGCCATTTACAATCAAGGTTACTTCAGGCTAAAAAGCAAGGTAATTTATTATGATCAATCAAAAGTAATTATCTTAAGCTATGGCAGCAACTCAAAACCATCGGACTATGCAACTTTAAAGAAGCCCATGGCAATCCTAGCCATCAGTTTGCGGATTCGTCACGCACATGGCCACTGAAAAACAAAGAAGATAAGAGGCCATCTTCTCCACAACCCACCCACACACCCACACACCCACACACCCACACCATACGCACACCCACCCACCCACCCACCCACGCACCCACACACATCCACACCATACCCACACACCCACACACGCACGCACGCACGCACGCAAACACACACATACCCACACACACCCACACATCCACACCATACCCACACACCCACACACCCACCCACCCACACACCCACACACCCACACACCCACACACCCACACATCCACACCACACCCACACACCCACACATACCCACACACCCACACACCCACACACCCACACACCCACACACCCACACACCCACACACCCACACACCCACACACCCACACACCCACACATACACACACACTCCCACACACACATCTCCACACCCACACCCCCACACACCCACACACCCACACGCCCACACCGACACGCCCACACTCCCACACACCCACACACCCACACTCCCACACACCCAGACATCCACACTCCCACCCACAAACCCACACTCCCACACACCCACACACCCACACATCCACACCATACCCACCCCAGCCACAAACCCACACACACCCACACCGACACACACACCCACGCCCACACCGACACCCCCACACTCCCACAAACCCACACACCCACACTCCCACACACCCAGACATCCACACTCCCACACACCCACAAACCCACACTCCCACACACCCACACACCCACACATCCACACCATACCCACCCCCACCCACACACCCATCGACCCACCCACTCCCACCCCCACACCACCACACATACACCCACACACCCTCACCCATCACCCACCCACACATCCACCTACACACACCCACTCACATCCACACACCCAACCATTCATCCACACACCAAACCACCCAATACGTCCCACACACCCACACCCACACTCTACCCCCACACTTACCCGCACACACCGCCACCCCCCACACCACCCAACCATGAACCCACCCCACACACACACCGTCCACCCAGACACCGACATCCCCACTCCCCCCCCCACACACACCTACCTCACACGCCACACCCGCACCCACCCGCATACACCCCCCCCCCCCCACTCACAGCCAACCATTCACGAACACAGACACGCTCCCACACACCCATACCCACACTCTCCCACGTACACGCTTACCCCACCCCCACGCCCATACCCCCACACTGCCACCTACCCACCCACATACATACCCACTCACACCCACTCACACCCAACCATTCACTAACACACACACGCTCCCACACGTACACACTTACCCCACCCCGACGCCCATACCCCCACACCCACCCACACACCCACATACACACCCACATGCACTCCCCGTCATCCTTGTTTCCTGTCCACCTCAGCTGACCGACCTGATGAATATGATATCTCCATCGGGTGTCGTGTAAATCACGAGACCCTTCTTTTATTAAAAAATATTTCAAAAGCATAGTAATTTGGCCGGTACAGAAAGGGACAGCCGAGGTCCCGATGTGACCAGCTTCACCAGCGATATTTGCACAGCGAGATTCCCGACAGGCACGTCCCGACCATCCCGACGGTAATTATAGGGCGAAGGTGGGGAGGGGGGGGGGGGCGTGACAATGGTTATAATAATAAAACACAATTGGAAAAAAAAAGACAGGCTTCAAAATTGTTTTCTTGTAACAAAGTGGCGGGACAGGGGGGGGGGGGGGGGGTCTTGACAAGTTGCAGTTGTGGCGGACGTGACTGCCGTACCAGAAGGGGGTGTCTGCCCGTCTTGTTCCCCCCCTCCCTTGTCCCCCCCCACTGTCCCCTTCCCCCCCCCCCCTCGCCCCTCCACCTTCTCCGCACGATGCCGCGGAGCGGTGTGGAAGCTGGAAGCTGGGAGAGGGTTGGGGGGTGGCCAAGGCCGGGGGCATGGGGGGCATGGGGGGCATGGGGGCATGGGGGGCATGGGGGGCGTGGGGGGCATGGGGGGCATGGGGGGCAATGGGGGCATGGGGCATGGGGCATGGGGGGCATGGGGGGCATGGGGGCATGGGGGGCATGGGGGGCAATGGGGGGCATGGGGGCATGGGGGCATGGGGGCATGGGGGCATGGGGGCATGGGGGCATGGGGGCATGGGGGCATGGGGGCATGGGGGCATGGGGGCATGGGGGGCTATGGGGGGCACGGGGGGCACGGGGGGCACGGGGGGCACGGGGGGCACGGGGGGCACGGGGGGCACGGGGGGCAGGGGGGCACGGGGGGCACACGGGGGGGCACACGGGGGCACACGGGGGGCACACGGGGGGGCACACGGGGGGGCACACGGGGGGCACACGGGGGGGGGCAACGGGGGGACACGGGGGGGCACACGGGGGGGGCACACGGGGGGGGCACACGGGGGGGCACACGGGGGGGGGGGCACACGGGGGGGGGCACACGGGGGGCACGGGGGGCACGGGGGGCACGGGGGCACGGGGGCACGGGGGCATGGGGGCACGGGGGCATGGGGGCATAGCGATATGGTCAGATGTAGAGATGGGATAGTCCGAGTGGGGCACCTTGACGATAAGACTGTCAGTTGCCAACTGAATGGAATCGGCTAGGTTTGAGCATGCATGACGCGTTACTGTTTTGTGTCCTGAGTTTCTTTCCGCTGGTCGCGAGTGAGGGACCGAAGTGCGATCCGCTCTGCTTACACCCGATTCACCCACCCACGCAGGGGCAGAGGGGGGGGGGGGCGAAGTGCATGCCGGACGGGGGTTGGGGTGGGGGGAGGACCACTACGGAGCTTATAATGGTGCTGTCACATTACTAAGCTTCTCACCAACGCGCGTCGACGTTTGTAATTTTTTGGCGGAAGGTCGGCATACGTCAGGAAGCGTTACGCGCGCATTAGGCGCATGTTGGTATTCGTTCATCCACTGCAACGGTCGCCGAGGGTCGGTGGTGTGTGTCATCGGATCGGCAAAGTTTTGTGCTTGCACAAAACTTTCGATGACCGACACCGCGCGACAACGCGTGGGTGCCAACATTATGGCGACGGCAGAAGCACGTCGACATCGCTGGAATAAAGTTATGCGAACGCTAGGCAGACGCTGCGCACGTGAGGGTCGTTCCCACACGTTGCACCAAACGGTTGATTTTTGTTGTTTTACATCCTACCAACATATCTAAGGTCATATCAGGACAGTGCGCCAAACTTTTACCACAATGTCGGCCGCATGCTACCAATACTTTGCGCTGATGCTGAAAAGTTTTACATGTCTCGACGATTAAAAGTGATTTTGCGCGTTGGTGGCATGCTGGCGAGAAGCGTCATAATGTGATTGGGCCATTACATATGATAAACTATCCATATACATTGTTCACTGATATTCTCAATAACGCCAGAAAACCAGTTCTTCCACAAGAACGGTAGTTATACAAAAATCAACAATGTTTTTCATGATAATGACTAGACTGGTGCTTGGGGTTTGAGAATGGCATGTTGACGACAGCAAGTTTGAGTGCTCATATATATATATATTAACAAACAATGCGAGGGTTTAGATAGAGAAGTGACAGTCATGATTATGATCTTCATCTCAATGTTGGATGCGTGCGCAGGTAAAGGTATGAAAGGTTGGGTGTGAACGTGAGTGAAGAGAGTTCCTGGTGTGGGCAGGTGTGTACGCAATGTGTTTAGTTCGTTGTGTTGGTTGGTTTTTGGAGTTTGACATCCTGGCAAAATCTAAGGTCATATCAGGACGGGTACGGACATGTGACAGTGCACACTCATGGCGACTATATAATGCTGCCCCACTGGGAGACCAGGCCATCGGCACCATGACACGATATCCCACACAGGCAGATTATCCTGACACTGAGCCAACCAGTCCTTGCCCTATCCTAATAATGCCAAGCACCTGGCAAGTAAGCGACTAGTATACAATTTTAAGACATTGGTTTGACTCGACCAGGTTTCAAAGCCATGGTCTACGAAAGTGGGAGACGGACGCTCAACTCATTCAGACAGACGCTCAACTCATTCTGGTAGGTGTGGCATACTCAGACGTGTCCCATGCTCAGCCGTGTCCATCACTTCTGCGCATGCATCAGAATCTAACAGTATCATCTGCGCATGCGTCAAAATCCATCCACATTCAAGCTGTCAGCTAAGACACTTCACTAAGACTTATTTGGATGTTCACTACAACCGTGGCCTAAGTAGGCTAATTCTAGACCCCTCCCCCCAGCCAAGAAAAGATAAATAAAAGTGTGGTGAATTCCTGCAGTAGGAAATAGAGATACAAAAACAATAATACATCCACGCATGCGCAGAAGCGATGGACACGGCTGAGCACAGGACACGTCTGAGTACGCCACATAGGGTTTGTTCTGTGTGTGTCTGTGTGCACGGGGCGGGATGGGGGGGGGGAGGTTGACGCTGAATTGAGGTCGGTGTGGTGATGTGAGGATGGCTCCTTTGGTGGTGAGGAGAGTGTATCATTACAGGCAGTGGTGCGATGATGGATGGGTGGGCATGTGTTATTCAGATGAGGACGGACGTGCTGTAGAAGTGTTTGTGACGGGCCAGATATGGGTGTATTGGGTGCTGGTTAACGCTGGGTGGGAGGCTCGGGGATGATAGACAGCTGATGAAGCCACTGGTCCCTGATTGCCGTGGAGGCCTGATATCCTAACTCAGAATACTGTTCCTTGTGTGTGTTGGTGTGGTTGTGTCCGAAGGTGTTAACAAATATCACTGTGTATGAGCTTCATTGATTAAAGCTGGATAGTTCGACGAAAACATCACATTTTCAAAACCAAAACAATTATCTAGATTTGTTTGAAGAGGTCTAACTTAGATACTTGTGCAATTATTAAACATTTCTCACCACGTACAAGGGAATGCTGGGGCAATTTAATCGAAGCTGTTACTGCAGAAGGCTATGGTGTCAAGAGTTTTGGCATGCTTGCTAAAATTAATTTGTCATGTTTGCACTTCAAATATCTAAAAGCTAGTCATTTAAAATAAGAGATACTTCAAACTAAAGTAAGGTATTATAACGATCAACTTAATATATTTATCTTAGAAAATGAGAGAAACTCAAAGCCATCGAACTATGGAACTTTAAGCAGGGTGCAAAATTGGTATTCCCCAATCCACTGTTCCTTGTCCTATCCGAGTAATGCCAAACATCAGGTTATACAGCAACAACTATCAATTGTTAAGTCATTGGTTTGACTCAGCCATTTGAATTCTATGGATTAGAATCTCACAAACTGCCCCACGCTCAACACATTGAGCCAACCCCCTGGTTGTGTGAGGAGTGGCTGGGAGCAAGCGCTGTATGAGACTGTGCTGGGGTATGGCACTAAGGAGTTGTTGTGTCCAGACCTCATTCTGGAATCGAGGACTCTCACCTGGGCCGTAATCGATTAACACAACCCGGGCGACTCTGGTCATCCGAGTCGTCAGAATTTCAAATTGAACACCGCGTGTGGAGTCGACAAATACACGTGCTGTGTGCAAAATGATCTGACCCCAGAAACCCACCTCTTGGCTGGGGTTGGCTACAAGCGATGATGTCACATTTGCGCTTGTACCATCCTGCAGGATAACAGCTACCAGTACCAGTCATACATTTTTTTTTTAAAGAATAACCTAGATTAATGAAATGGAAATACAGCTAAACTAGGCCATCATAAAATACTTTAAATCCTATTTTTCTGTACTTTTATCGGTTATTAAAAAAAAAAAGGGTTTGGGATTAAGCCATCATTTTTTTCCACCCCGAGCGTGGAGAAGCGTATTCGATTATTCTACCCGAGTCTGTAGGATGTGCGCATGCACCAAAAAGTGGCTCGGGTGACCCGAGTTGATTAATCAATTACGGGTCTTGGGCCCAGGTAAAAAGGTTTAGTTTATTGTGGTTTTCGCCCTATCTAATAGGTGTGTGGGGGTGGGGGGTGGTGTCCGGACATCTCCCGACTTGTGACAGCGCACAGGATTGATCCCATCCCGCAACCGGAAGTATGTGTCTGGCTGGTGTGAGGGTGGTGAAAGTGGAATCGGAAACAGGGTAGGGGAGGGGCGTCAGGTAAGTTCTACACATTACTGCGATGTGAGGCAACCCTGCACTTCACACTCTACTCCAAGCAGGCCACTCCGAAATATAACCACTTCTGATTGTCGCGTCAAAAGCACCGGTACTCCGAGAGGCGGGCGGGACGCGGGGAGTGTGAGGGGTGCGGTGGGGGGGGGGGGGGGTTCTAGGGGCCGAGGAGGCGGAAGAGAGGGGGGGGGGCGGAGGGGAACAGGGGGGACGACGATAGGACGAGGGGAGACGACGGAAGATGAGGGAGGACAAGCCGGGAACAACGGGACATGAGCGGGGACAAGGGGTGGGGACGAGGAGAGACGACAAGACCGAAGGGAGATGAAGGGGGCGACGAGAGATGAGGAGGACGAGTGGGGGACAAAGGGGGACGAGGAGCGGCGACGGGAGACGAGGGGGGACGAGGGGGGACGAGGGTGAAGGCAAGAGGAAATGTGGAGAATGGGAGTGAGGTGAGGGAGAGAAAGGGATATGAAGGGGGAAGGCGAATGGGGGCCGAAGGGGTGGGGGCGAAGGGGTGGGGCGAAGGGGTGGGGGTGGGGGTGGGCGAATGGGTGGGGGTTTATACCAGTCGTGGAGCCTCACCATCAATGTTATACTGATACTATACAGTTCCGACAAGAAAGCAATCTTTATCTCAATTCACATGTTATAGTTATTTTACTAACTACGTATTTGATTAACTATCCAATTGTTTGATTTTTGGAATTGATGAGCTAGCAACATCTAAGGTCATGTCCAGATAGGTACTGACTTCTGAGTGTGCACTCATACTGTAATAGCGACTGCTGCCGCACTAGGAAACTGGGCTGCTGGCACCATGACCTGATATCCGACTCAGTAACGTTACCCTGATCCTGAAAAAATATTATCCTTGCCCTCACCTATTACGGGTTCGCACCCACGACCTCCCGCACGGGAAGCCACCCAGCGCTCTTACCAATTCAGCCATTCCGTCCCGTAAAGGTATCATTTTAATGAGAGCAATAATGAGAAAAATGAAACTGATGCAAGAATGCTTCGTGCATTGGAGCAAATGCTCTGGATTCTATATCTGGGTTTGGATTTTGTTTGATTCTGTTTACCTTGTATTTGTATGGCTCCAGATCTACAAATGAAACACTAACTGCACACTACCAATCGGCACATATCCACCTACTGTAAAACTAAATGCGTGCTTTATAAAAATAGCCAAAAAAATACCTTAGGCACTTTTTTCTGTGCCTTCTGATTACCTAGAGTTATGAAAACACATAGCCTGAAACCACTGGCCCTGCCAATTTACGCACACCCCACTTCTGAGGATTATGGTATTGCCGCGACCTTCTTATCACCTTTGGTGTCTCTTCAGCCCCTCTGCCCCCCACCCGCACAGACCCTCCACTGCCCCGACCCCAATATGACCCTTATAAGTTATAGTATGTCTCTTACCAACCAATCTTAAATTTGTACAATACAATAGTTTTGAGCTTCTTCAATATCACTCTCTCTCTCTCTTTTTAGAGATAAATATATTAGGTGTATTCATATTATTTACCTCATTTAATTTTAAATAACTTACTTTTTAAGGGTTAGCTTTGGAAGTATTTCGAGTGAGAACTAGCATAATTAATGTTGGTGTGCATGCCAACATTCAACCATAGATGTTGCCAGGACGTCAAACCTCAAGAAACAAACTCAATAATACAAAGCATTTGTTGTTGCATAAAAGGGTAAGTCAATAGAATCTGTTATTGTTGAGACGGGTGGTGTCAGAATTTCGACACGGATGCACACATTAATTTAACATCTTTGTACTTCGAATATTTCCATAATTACCCTAAGTACTTCTATGGGTCCATGCATATAGTGTGCCACCAACAGCTAACTTATTACTGCTAATGCATCCAATTTAAAGCTGCATAGTCCGATGAAGTTTCAAATTTTCAAAACCAAACCATTTATCCAGAATTGATTCTACATATCTAACTTAGATATTAATGCACTTATTAAAGTTGCATAGTCCGATGAAAATATAAAATTTTCAAAACCAAAACAATTATCTAAATTTGATTCTTCATATCTAACTTAGATATTGGTGCACTTATTAAACATTTGTCACCACGCAGAAGGGAATACTTAGGCAACTGAATAGAACTTGTTATTGCAGAAGCCTATGGGGTCAGAGTTTTGACAAGCTTGCCAAAATTAATTTTGCATGTTTCCACTTCAAATATCTCAAAGGTTAGCCACTTAAAATAAAAGTTACTTGAAGCTAAAGTAAGGTACATAATAATGATCAATCTAATGTATTTATCTCAGAAAATTTCAGACACTCAAAATCATCGGACTATGCAACTTTAAGTATTTGTTGTCCCATAGAAGGGAATAACTGAGTCAGTTTAATAGAACCTGTCACTGCTAAAGCCTATGGTGTCAGAGTTTTGGTGTGCTTGCCAAAACTAATTTGACATGTTTTCACTTTAAACATCTCAAAACTTAACCATTTAAAATAACAAAAGTTACTTCAAGCTAAAGTAAGGTAGATACAAAGAATCAATTTAATATATTTATATCGGAAAAATGACCAAAATTCAAAACCATCGAACTATGCAACTTTAATGAACTATGCCGGCGTTATAACAGTGTTGAGACAATGGCTACACCACGTAAAGTGGAGTGGGGGGAGGGGGGACCACAACCCAGATCGGATGTGTAATAACCACAGTAATGCAGGTGATATTAGTGGAAATTAATGTTGAATTGCTACTACTAATGCTGCCACCTGTCGGCATCGGGCGGAATTGGCGCAAATCTGGTGCGATGATCTCGTCCCTTTTCACCGTCTTCGGCCTGACTGTAGCTGCGCGCCATGTCAGTGTGCGTGTGTGTGTGTGGGGGGGGGGGGGGTGGAGTACGAGAGCACCGGTTCGCAGCGCCCCCACCGGCCACGCTGTGTGTGCGGGTACCCGGCCACTCTCTCCTACTGGTACTTCCGCCGGCGGCACTGCGCCTACCACCCCACCCCCACGCCCCCTGGTGTCCGCCGCCGTAATTATCGACGCCGGCCACGCCGATGACCAGCGCCGCGGTGCATTGTGGTCGGTCATGTCAGCCGCTGATTTAGGGCTTCGTCTCGTAAACGGTCGCTGTGAGTTTTGTTCGCCCGACGCTTCAAAGGGCGGGAAAGGCACGTAGGCACGGCCGATGTTAGCGCTGCGGCGCGCCCGCTGTCATCGAACAGGCCAACAAACGAAACCCCCCTCGATGATTTGTAGGCGGTCCACTCCCGACTCCCCACCCCCAGGGGATGAAGGGGTGGGGGGACTTCAACATTATTTTGATAAAGTGTCGTCTGTAGTCGTGTAACTATCGCCATGACAACCAGTGTTCGATTGTGTGGCGGGCGGTAAGGGTTAATCAAATTTACATGATGAATTTGTGCTCCCCCCCCCCCCCCCAGCCACTCTCCCCGTGCCCACATTTTTGTTGCTTCGTTAGTTGTCGGTGTGATTAAACAGTTCTTGCCAGCATTCGGTTCTGCTAATTATAAAAACCGTTCACTCTCCAAGCACATCCCGTGGTGTATCCTTCAGGCCACCTGCGGTGTAGGCCTAATCCTGATGATTGGAAAGGCTGAGTTATTGTTTGAACCAGACATGCACAGTTAAACCTATACATTATAGTCAGCCCGCCTTGGCCAGTAACGTCATTCTACCCGAATTGGGGTGGGGGTTGGGGGGTGGGGGTGGGGGTGGGGGAGTGGACCACCTACCATCAGACTTGCTATCCGGACCGCACTTCATCCACACCTCTCTATCTCCTCTCTGCTGGCCTTGCTCCTCCTTGATAATGTCTGAAAAGAGTTCCAGGAGGGGGAGCCCACCAGCATTTCTTACTCTGTCCGTGTCTTTGGCTTGCCGGCTGGTCACCATGGAGCAAAGAGACAGGGTCCTTTGACTCAACTCTCCTCATTTCTCTGTCCTATACTCTCCCCCTTTTTTTTCTCCCAGGCTTACTTCTCCCCCTGATCAAGGGAGTTGTTTGCTTGGCTGGGGCCCTGTACCTTCTCGTTTCTCTCACTTTGTTCTTGGTGCTGGAACCTGCTGGAGCCACCTTTACCCATCCCTTCCTCCTGAACCCTTGCTGTTGCTGGATATGAGTGCTCTGCTACTGCCGGACCGGAGTGATTCAGGGTTGCCCCAACGATTCATCATTTTGAATGTTGTAAAGCCATCCCCAGTACAACTGTGCCACCTGAAGATTAATCTTCAACCAAAGTTTGGACCGATTTATCAGGGCCTTTCTATATTGCTGCAGTTTTGCAGCCAGTAACCGTCGTAAGGTTATGAACCCCCCAAAAGCAAGCCTACCAACATTGGCAGAGATAAGATGAAAACCTCATTTTTCTCATCACAGTTTGTCAGATTTAATTTAATTTGGTCACAGATGACGTTTTCATCTCGTCGGCAAATTTTAGTTTTATTTTGTAAAATTATTTACTATATAGCGGTTTTAGGAAAACAATTTTAATTAAGCTTATTACTTTGAAAAAAACACCTGGTGTTTTGAATGTAAATGCTGCGAGCTCATTTAAAACTAGTGAGTGAATAATTGGAGGTTTTGGTCCTATCAGCATCTGAGGTCATACCAGGGCGGGTATATTGAATTGTGACAACCCGCACCCGTGATTACTTCATGGTGCTGCCCCACTGACATGCCGGCCCACTCAGTCACATTATTCTGACACTGAGCCAACTAGACCTTAGCCATTCGTGGTATGGCCATGTATTTGGATATATTAAATTAAGAAATAATGATATTTTAATAATTGACAAATAATTAATAATGCAACAAAAATATATAACGGAATATGTAAAGCAGATAAGTTATTTGCAAAATAGACATGGGTACTTTAATATGCTTATTTAGTTTGATATATTCCTGAGCCTGGAACTACTTTCTTTCGGTGGGGATCCGCAGATTTCTTTTGCTTCAAGTTGACAGTGTTAATGAAGGTTTAAGTTGTGTTAATGGATTTCAAGAGCTTGCCAATTGACGCTTCATGTTATGATCGATCGTGATGTTCATTGCAATTTCTAGTCCGATAAAAAATGGCATTGGGCCAGAGCTCAAATAGAGCTCTTTCCATTATGAAATAATCAACTATGGACATCTATATTAAAAATAAAATACATTAGATTGGCTAGGTTGTTGGAGTTTTACATCCTGGCAACATCTAAGGTCATTGTGGTGGGTTTGATCGACCCAGCTGCTGGTTGGTGTTTCACATGTAAACACATACAGTTATATCATGCATGAGACGGGTAAGCGTGAATACACATCAATATGGGATTGTTATGAACAGGCACACATCCTCGTCGCCATCGTCACACATCATTCACATTCATATATAGATTTGTGCATATATTATAGCATCTGTTTAGGCAGGGGAACAGCCAGCACACACAAAGTGGTGGGCTTGATCATTTTGATTACACAGTACAGGCTGAGTGAGCCGTCTTGGTATTACAGGGTCTTTGTAAAAACATAGACACTAATAAAGTCTGTACTAGACTACTAAATGACTGAAACGTACAATCCTCCAAGCATTGTTTATCCCATCATTACTAACAACCTACTTACTCAAACTACTTCATGTAGTCAAAAAAAACACCTGAGGTATTAACCTTTTAAGCATAACCCTATAAGCTAACCACACTCTATCTAACAGAATAAACAAACCATTCTACTAACACTCACTCCATCTCAAAATGTTAACTCCAACAACATGATAGTTTTGCAATTCACAACATAGTAGGCATACAAACCTATGAAGGGAAACTATGCACCTAACGACTCCGTAATGTAAAGGTCTAATCAATACACATGTATGTATCAAGTGTGTAGGAATACAACATATAACTGCTATTTTTGTATGTGAATTGTCAAACTATACCATATGTAAGTCTTTGAATGTTTGATATTGTTATTTCAGCTGATTTGGGCTAGCTGCATATATTGTAAATAACTGTATTGTCACATGGCTGGAAGACCAGTGCCATGGCGCTGACAAAAGACTTTATTCAAATAATAAACTATATTTACACACAAAAAAAAATAAAAATCGGGATGGAAATACATTGGAAGTATCAAATAAGAATGCTTCCTCATTGCTATGAATTTACTATCAAAGTGTGCATGATATTCGTATCATATATCTAATATTGGGAGTAAAGCACCCAGGCTTGTCGAATATGCGGTCTTTGGCTTCACCTCCGTCAATACTCACCCGAGAGATGCTTGGGATTCAAACCCCATATCAATTTATATCACGTGCACGTGACTATATTGGTATGAGATGACGGGTGAACTGTTACCAAAACGGCCCCCCGGAAGTCACCCCTTTCAGGCGCTGAATAGACCTTTCAGTGGTTTCAAGTAGCAATGCACAGGTCGGCCTATTAACGCGTGCATGTCTCAAAACTGAAACCATACACTATAGAGGTGGTGCATATCCCTCTATATATTAAAGCTGCACTGTCCGATAGTTTTGACTTTCTACAATTTTCTGAGATAAATATATCAGGTTGGACGCTATGACCTAATTTAATTAAGTTTGAAGTCACTTTTATTTTTAATGGCTAACTTTGGAGATATTTGAAGTGCAAACATGCTAAATTAATTTTGCCAAGGACGCCAAAACTCTGACACCATAGACTTCTGCAGTAACATATTCTATTAAATTGCCTCAGTGTGCCCTTCTGTGTGGTGACAAATGTTTAATAAGTGCACCAGTATCTAAGTGAGTTGTGTAGAATCAAACCTTGATCATCTTTTGGGGTTTTGAAAATTTGATGTTTTCATCAGACTATGCAGCTTTAAACCTGCACAATCCGATAAAAGCATCACATTTTCTAAACCAAATCACTTCTTTAGATTTAATTCAACATATCCATCTTAATTATTGGTGTACTTATAAAGCATTTATTACTTAATAGAAGGGAATACTAAGTCAATTTAATATCTCCAAAGTTAGCCATTGGAAATAAAAGCTACTTCAAAAGGTAGACAATAACGATCAAATTACAATGGTAGTTCTTCTTACTTTGAAATAACTTTGATTCCAACAATAGCCTTTGGAGATTTGTTATGTGAAAACTTGCCTATCTAATTTTAGTGCACACATTGAATTGCTGGCCACCATAGCCTTGTATGACTTACAGAAAACCAGACGGGGTGGCCGAATGAGTAGAGTGTCCGTCTCCTGTTTTAGGAGATCGGGAGATCTGAACCCATGAGTTCCTGGGTTCAAATGCTGCTCGAGTCAAAGCAATGACTTAGAAATTGATAATTGTCGCTTCCTAGCCTGGCGTTCAGCATTATTCGGATAGGGCAAGGACTGGTTGGCTCAGTGTCAGGATAATGTGACTGAATGGGATATCCACTCACGGTGCTGGTGGCCTGGTTTCCCAGTGGGGCAGCACTATAAAGTTGCCATGATTGCGCACTGTCACAAGTCGATACCCATCCTGATATGAACTTAGATGTTGTTAGGATGTAAAACAACAACAAACAAACAGACTTGCAGCAATGACTTTTTCCCATTGCATTCACTTAGAAGTCATTCTATGCAACACAAAATATTTAATAAGTGTACCAATATCTAAGTTGGTTGTGTAGGATCAAATCGAGGTAAGTGCGTTGGTTTCGAATGCTTTCATCAGACAATACAGCTTTAAATGGGGTGAGGGTAGGTGAGGACACCAACCAGTATTTTGATCCTAAAGGCCTGAGGGTTGTCTTTTTAATTCCTCATTTCGGAGCGACTTCATTCTATATCCGTAACTTTAATTTCTCATGAAATAGTGTACAGTGCATTCTAAGAGGTTCATATGCCAAAGGTCTGTATACAGATATTTTTTTAATATAGGTGAAAATAATCTAGCATATAGCAAGTAATGATCAGCATATGTCGATTAATGATCGCTGGAATTCGTTGGGGAACTAGCGGACATCATAGTGAACTAGTTTTGTTATTGCATGGTTTTTACGTTAAAAAATACCACTTCTGGACAGTTGAGATTTTACACATCCATATCATCCACTTAATATCAGTCATTGCTGAACGAATATGGCACCGGGTCATCACACCCCATATCGTGTAATAACTGCTAAGTATATATTATTTGTTTCTTTGTCCTTGTTTTACATCCTAACAACATATCAGGATGGGTACCGACTTGTGACAGTGGGAACTCATGGCAACGTTATAGTGCTGCCCCACTGGGAGACCAGGCTGCCAGCACCATCACCTGATATCCCACTCAGTCACATTATCCTGACACTGAGCCAACCAGTCCTTGCCATATCCTAATAATGCCGAGCGCCAGGCTAGGTAGTGACAAGTATAAATTATTAAGTCATTGGTTTGACTCGACATGGGTTCGAACCCATGATCCCATGGGCTACCAACATGGGAGACGGACGCTCTAACTCATTCGGCCATCCCATCTGGTCAAGTATATATTCATTTAAACCTATAACATATGTTTTTATAAAGTGTTAAAAAACCCATACCCATATTAATTATAGCTGGGCAACCAGTTTCTGAAAAGAACATTTTGTTCAGAAGAATAAATATCTTAATTTTTAAGAGAAGAAGAGATGAGTGTAGCATACTTCCTAAAATGGACCCGATTTGACTTTGGAGAAATAACTCCTCACCCATTTACCAAACCCAGTTGTTCTCACAGTCACACACAACCACTTCCTGCCAACCGAACTCCATCCACCCCCGCCTTTTCCAACTGTCAGCCCAGTTCAAGCCATATATTGTGAAGTGACACATTGACCTTGGCTGATGTCACCCACCGCAACTCCCTCTGCTCCACTCAGGTCTCTCTGTGAAGGACCGACAACATTGGTTACCTCCTTGGCGCGGCCACTGACAAGAGAGACGCGCATCTCTATAACGGAAGGACATTTATTTGAATGCTTCGATATAAATGACGCTTCAAACTAGAAGGCGCTGAGATTACTAATTAATCACCTTCTATTCCCACCTCAAGTAAGATATTAATACAAACAAGGAAGCGTATTCTTCAGTGTTATGTGTGGTCTACTCTAATGTATGGGGCTGAGACATGGACAATCTCTAAGAAAATGTACAAACGTTTAGCAGCATTTGAGATGTGGACTTATCGAAGCATGATGAAAATATCATGGACAAAGAAGATCACCAACAAAGAAGTTCTCAGAAAAATTAAAAATAAGAAAAGCTTGTTTGCCACTTATTTATTTTGGCCACATCATTCGTCAGAGTTCAATATACCATACATTGTTGGAAGGGAAGGTGAATGGCAGCAGAGGGAGAGGGAGACCAAGAACATCATGGTTTACAAATATTTCACAGTGGACAGGCTTGAATTATTCACAGTCTATCAGAACAGCACACCATCGGGACAAGTGGAGAACCATTGCATCCAACCCTCGACTAGAGGACGGAACTATTGATTGATTGATTCCCACCTGTTGCAGTGGCCGAATCGGTAGAACAAAGACCTCAAATCCTGGTCGAGTCAAACCAATGACTTACAAAATTGATACTTGTCGCTACCTAACCTGGCACTCGGCATTAATAGGAGAGGGCACGGACTGGTTAGCTCAATGTCAGGATAATTTGACTGAGTTGGATATCGGGTCATGGTGTTAGGAGCCTGATTTCCCAGTGGGGCAGTACTATTAAGTCATCATGAGTGTGCACTGTCACAAGTCTACACTCATCCTGATATCACCTTATATGTTGCGAGGACGTAAAACTCTAACAACAAACCAACTTTCTTTCCTACCGAAAAATATGGCAAAAATACACGACTGGTGCGTGGGTGGTGAATCTGGAACTATGCCAACTCACAATGGTAGAGAGAGCCCAAACCAGTGCGATATCATGAGTGTTGCAAGTCGTGCAGTGCATAGGCAGCACAACAATGACGGCAACAGCGGGGTACCCCAGTGGGCCAGGCCTATAAAGCCACCATGAGTGTGCAGTATCACATGTTGGTACCCGTCGAGGTAATAATGACAATAATGTACATTTAATAGCGCGCCCTGAACAGAAGGGACAATTCGAAAGCGCCGAAGAATGAAACCAAATTATGACATACTTACAATTTGGTCTGGATCCGACTGGATGCCATAATTGGTAAGACTAAGAGCGTTGGCTGTCTTCCCGTTCGGAAGGTTGTGTGTTCGCACCCCGGCTGAGTCAAACCAATGACTAATTGATAATTGTCGCTACCAAGTATGGCACTCAACATTTCTAGGACAGGCCAATGACTTGCTTGCTCAGTACAGTACAACCCAGTTAAACCAAGCTCAGTTGAACCAAACGATCGGTTAATCCAAACTTTTTTCGGCGGCCTGACAAAATACTACCATTTATCATATAAAAAAAGTTGGTTAAACCAAAGTCGGTTAGTATTTTGCCAGGTCGCCGAAAAGTTTGGATTAACCGATCGTTTGGTTTAACTGAGCTTGGTTTAATTGGGTTAATACTGTATATACATAAAACAACAATAATCAGTGTCCACATACATTGTATATTACATTCATAATGCACCACGTTTTTGCCAAAGCCAAGTCAAAGTCAAAGTCAAAGCTTGGTTAAACCAATGATCAGTTAATCCAAACAAATTTCTAGGGTCCCTTCAAGTTTGGTTTAACGGGGTTATACTGTATCAGGTTAACCAGTGGTCTGGTTTCCCAGTGAGCAGCATTATGGAGTCGTCATGTTTGCGCATTGTCACAAGTTGGTACCCGTCCTGATATGACCTCAGATGTTGCTAGGAATAATATAATGTAAAGCCCTCAACGAAAAAACTAACAATTTGGCTTTAAGAAAAAGAAAAGAATAAAGGCATTTCATTTACCAGTAAACAGATGAGTCTTGAGGACAGATACTAATTTTTCAACGTATGCTGTTTTTCTTACACCTGATATGCAATACCTCAAATGAGGCCAGGACATACATCCCCAATACAAAAGCAAACAATCCTGCTTGTACCAACGGTTCCGATAACACAAATGGGCCGTCCAACGAACACACCATCTCGCTAATTGGTGGGGGGGGGGGGGGGGAATAGAAAGACAGTGCAGCCAGGACACGGGTGCAGTGTTGCGCGCAGTGTCCATCAGGTGGCCTGCGCGACGGTGTCGCGTGGAATAGTATCCCACCCAGGGCGCAGACTGCCCACTGTGAATGACCCTAAGCCGGGTCACTGCTGACAGGCGCCGCTACAATTTGTATAAATTAATGGATTAAGAAGGGAAACGAGGTTACCCCAAGCAGAGGCGAGCATGTCACACCAAACATGCGAGGGGCGTGATCATGTTAGACTGAGTACCCAGCACGTGACTTTATATATATATATATATATACATATGTATTAATGCGTTTTTGTTATTAAGCAGGAGATATTTCAATTGTGTACAATTGGTCTTCCTCCTTCTTAGAAAGAACTTACTCATTAGAAAAAGTTACATGGGTATATTAATTTATACCCTTTACGATCCCCCCCCCCCCTCCTCTGTCCATGGGTTCGAACCTTGGTCGAGTCAAACCGATAACTGACAAATTGATACTTGTCTTTTTGGTAAATTCTGCCAATTACATTAATTCTTTGGGTGCTGGACCAGACAGGATGGCCAACTGAGGTGAGCGTCTGTCCATGGGTTCGAACCTTGGTCGAGTCAAACTGATAACTTAAATATTGATACTTGTCACTTCCTGGCCATGCGCTCGGCATTATTAGAATATGGAAAGGACTGGTTGGCTCAGTGTCAGGATAATGTGACTGAGTGGGAGATCAGGTCATGGTGCTGGTGGCTAGTAGGTCCGGAGTTCAAATCCCAGCTTAGTCAAGCCAATGAATTATAAAATTGATACTTGTCACTACCTAGCCTGGCGTTTAGCATTAATAGGATAGAGCAAGGACTGGTTAGTGCCGTAAGTGACTGTCGGATATCAGATCATGGTGCCAGCAGCCTATTCTCCCAGTTGGCAACACTATAAAGTCGCCATAAGTGCACAGTGTCACAAGTTGATAACCATCCTGATATGACCTTATACATATATGTTGCTAGGGACGTAACTCAATAAACAAATGAACAAAAGAGAGTAGGATCATTCATATATGGGCATTTATTTGTGAGAGCTAGTCTTTCAGACATGCCCTAAAAAGATGCTCCCTTAATGGGGTGTGCATGTTTACATTCCACACACGGTGTTGCTGCAGACGCTGCATTGTCATCTCTGCACTGTGTACCCTTCACATACGTCACTTCCGAGTTCCTGCTCCCCACGCATCACAAAGAGGACCGACCCCCCCTTGTCCCTCTAATGGCCGGATTGATTGGTTGGTTGTTGGAGTTTTCCGTCCTAGTAACATCTAATGTCAGATGAGGATAGGTATCGAATTGTGACAGTGTGCACTCATGGGGACTTTAGAGTGCTGCCCCACCGGGATACCAGGCTGCCAGCACCATGGCCTGATATCCCACTCAGTCACATTATCCTGACACTGAACTAACCAGTCCTTTCCCTATCCTTTTAATGCGGAATACCAGGCTCGGTAGTGACAAGATTCAGCATTGTAAGTCATTGGTTTGACTCTATCGGGAATTGAACTCCCGATCGCTCGCATAGGAGGCCTGCGCTCTACCGATTCGGCCAGTGTAATGGCTTGATGGGGAGGTACGGAGGAACCAATTGTGTCTGTGTGTACCATTAACGTCTTCAAACTCGGAACTTTAGGCATTAACACTGCCCTTCTCTGTGGCAGAGTGGTTAGATAGAGTGTCTGACTTTTTTTCGAGGTCGGACTCCTAATTTGAGGGTCGGTGGTTCGATTCCCTGTGCCCCCACATCTGCCAATTTGAATTTCCACTGCTGTGTATAACATACAGCGTCATCAAAGTCCGGTTGTTCTCATACCATGTCTAAAGCCGTGTTTACACCGGAGAGTTAAATCGCTTCATATAAATCGCCTAAGCAAATAGCAGTGCTCACCGGCTACAGGCGGAACACTAAGGCTGCTGGTTCCCGGTGCCGAAACACTTTCAAACTCGCTCCGTGTAAATGCGCCACTACATCGCTTCATATAAATCGATTTGCCTAATTCGCTTCACAATTGCCCATGTAAACACGGCTTATGTGGTGTGGGCTGTTAAAAATCCCTTGAGTCGGTAAAAGTGTAGGCTCGGGCTTTCTATCGACAAACTGTCTAATGGTGAAAACATTCAGACTTATCCATGATAGGCAGTATAAATCTTCACACACAAAAACAACAACAAAAACACTAGTGAAGTGTTGTTTTCTATAGCGGTGTGGCGTCCTGGCAACATCTAAGGTCACGCCAGGACTTGCAGTAAGTAGTACCTGCCTTCAGCTGGCCTCTATTCTCGACGAACCCCTGCCATGTGTGAACTTTGTTTCACACTGTTCAAGTTGTTTATGGTCGCATTTGACTGTCTCATCTAATTGTAGGACACCTGCTATGCCAGGACAGCAATGGTCTGCGAAATAGCGAAATAGCGAATGGTAGACAGGAAGTGTGAACACTTATTTGTCTCTCATTTTTGCTTGAGTGCAAGTAAATAAGCAACACAAGGAATAATTAATAGCATGTGGTGAATAAGGGGTCAAATTTCCCTGGATCATCAGCCCATGCTTTTTCTAATCTATTCTTGAATGAATTTATTGACTCGGCATCAATAACATTTTGTGGGAGACTGTTCCATATATTTATGATCCTGTTTGAGAAACTGTGCTGCCTTAACTTTGAAATGGCTCTGGGTTTTACTAGTTTGAGAGTATGGCCCCGACTGCCTTCTCTTTTATTCGAGGTGAAAAATTGGTTCATATTTATTTGATCAAAACCTTTCATAATTTTAAATACTTCAATTATGTCACTTCTTTTCCTTCTGTAGGAAAGGGTAGGAAGTTTCAATTCCCTAAGCCTTTGTTCATAGGGTAAGTCCTTTATAACTGCAACTAATTTCGTTGCACGTCTCTGAACCTTTTCAATCTCCACAATATCTTTCCGAAAAATTGGATGCAGAGTTGTCCGTTACATACATTTTATGCTGCATAATTCAGCCTAAAACATGACATTTATTATCCAAGTCAAATTTGGTCAGACTTGATCAGGCTTGGTTAGACTTGTTTAAAATTAAATTCTATAGTTTTATTTTATTAAGTAGGGGAAATTTCAATCGCGGACAATTAGTCTTCCCCATTCCACTGCTTCTTGGCCCATCCTAGTAATGCTGAAAACCAGGCTAAGTAGCGACAAGTATCGAACTTTAAGTCATTAGTTCAAATCCTGGGGTTCGAATCCCACGACGTACCAAAACGGGAGGCGGACGCTAAACTTTTTCAACCAACCGGTCTGTTCGACTCTGATACAATTACCCTATTTACCCTGCCTATCTGTCCTTATACAATTACCCTTATACTTGCCTATCTGTCCTGATACAATTGCCCTATATGCCTACCTAACTCTCTATGTGGCCTGAGCGGTCAATGCATATTACAACATTTTCTACGAAGACACACAGACTGCAAGATATCTAGTAACTGATAGATCCAAGGGCCTAAATAAGTGATGCCTGATGATTATTGCTAAGACT
Organism: Branchipolynoe longqiensis; assembly: GCA_030323885.1. Lineage (NCBI taxonomy): Eukaryota > Metazoa > Annelida > Polychaeta > Phyllodocida > Polynoidae > Branchipolynoe > Branchipolynoe longqiensis. The sequence goes on along the minus strand of CM059187.1, from coordinate 38,468,926 downwards.
TGGTTTAGTATATGTACAGAGAATAAGCCGGAACCAGCGAGAGGGGGTCATGTGATGCAGGTGACGTGATAGATCGGGACCAGAATAAACTCACTGAGCATTCGGACTTCATGGCGTGTCTGTCTGTCTGCTCTACACTTGGCGGTTCGAGGACTGATTACTGAACATGTGGAAGTGGCCTTTGAAACACCTGTATTAACGCTTATAAACACCCACCCATCTAGAGATCCTAAACTCAGGTTGGGTGTTACCTTGTTTAGCTTGAATAGAACATGGATGTGTAGAGCCTTACCCAAGGTCTTTGCCCCTCTAGACTACCTGCGGGCATGCGCTGTCAAGATAGGCTCTGCATATGACGGATCAGGGTTCAGGTGGTCAGTGGCCCTCATCACAGGGCAGCATCTCCGACAATCTGTCAGCAACACCCACCCACAGGCCACCTTCCCACCCACCAGCTCAACACCCATTCTACTAACACACCCTAACACCTCCAACCAGTCGGGATGGCTGAATGAGTTGAGCGTCCGTCTCCCGTTTTGGTAGATCGTGGGATTCGAATCCATGGGTTCAGACTCTGGTCGAGTCAAAGAAATGACTTAAAAATTGATACTTGTCACTTCCTAGCCAGGCGCTTGGCATTATTAGGATAGCGCAAGGACTGGTTGGCTCAATGTCAGGATAATGTGACTGAGTGGGATATCAGGGCATGGTGCTGGTGGCCTGGTCTCCCAGTGGGGTAGCACTATAAAGTCACCATGAGCGTGCACTATCACAAGTTGATACCCATAGTGATATGACCTTAGATGTTTCCAGGATGTAAAACTCCAACAACCAACCAACCAACTACCCCCACACACACACTCCCCAACTCACACAAACGCATTGCCTCACCCCTCACCCAATCCCCCACCAAACCATAAATGCCCTCAGCTCCCGACACGACGGGGTGGCCTAGTGAGTCGGGTGTCCACTTTCTGTGCGACAGGTGGTGGGATTAATCATCGGCCGAATCAAATTCAAACCAATAACACACACACGTTTTTTTAAAGTTTTAAATTAAAAAAAAATATTTTTTATATTTTTTATATTGAGGCTGTATTTATTCTGTCCATAGCATGTAAGCCTGGGTACCCAGGCTTGTTTTCAATGCTGGCCAGCTGTAGTGTTGGTGTTGTCCTACCAAACAGTAGCAGCTGATAAGTTATTTGACTGTCTGCATTTCAGCAGCAGATAGACAGTATGTTGGTACGTTTAGTAGCCTATGTTAGTTTTTTTGGGCCCTCTTGGCATTGTATTTTTGTTCTATTCTTATTACTATGTTAGTTGTTTTCTTAAGGTTCTATGTTAGTGTTTTGGGGTTTTCTTGGGAAGTCTTTTCCACTTTTTTCTACTTAATTCTATACTAGCCTATTTTATTTACATGTCCATAGGCTTGTACGTAATAGGTGGTTGAGTTATGTTTGTTTGAAATTGATTTGATTTATATTGTTGTTGGATATGTTATCTGGCTTTTATATTTCCGGTTATCCCACCCTGGGCCTGTCCAGTTGGTGGCCCGTGACATATCACCTGCCCCCTTGTGGTGCAGTTCAGTTGGGGTTCCCAGTTTTTATTTTGCACAGATATTTTTTGTACGTTTTTAGGTCAGGGATTTGTCTTTCTTTCACCGTTTGCGCATTCCATGCCTTGGCGGCCATTTCCAGTGTGCTCCTTTCATGGGCTTTGATCTGGCTTCTGGTCTGTCTTAGTAGTAGTGCCTTGCTTGCTCTGGTGTCCCTTAGTGGTTGGGTTAGACTTACCCAATGCTTGGCATAGGGCAACAGCTGATTGGTGCAGTGTCAGCATTAATGTGTGGCTGGTGGAACGGTATCCTAAAGGGGCAGCACTATGAAGTTACTACTGGCACAAATCGGTGTCCACCCTGATATTGAATTAACAATTATTAGGACATAGAAGCCAAACAAACAAATGCGCCCCTCCTCAAAGTATACAAACCAAAGCATTGTCCTACCCCCACCCGACCCCCCCCTCACCTCACCCGCACCCCGCGCCCACCTCGCCCCAACCCCGCACCCACCTCAAACCCACCCCCACCCCCACCCCTACCCCCACCTCACCCCCACCCCACCCCCACCCCCACCTCACCTCACCCCCACCTCACCCCAACCCCGCACCCATCCACCCCGGGCCCACAATCCCAAACCCCGAACCCACGGGTAAATAATCCCTTTATAAGCCCCGCCCCCTGTACCCCCCCCCCCCCCACACACACACACACTGCTCAACCATACACGGTGTCCACTTACGGGAAAGACAGCGGGGTCATCGCCACCCCGCAGGAAACTAGTTACTGAATCACCACTACGGACCCCCAGTAGCGGACACTAGCCGTGCATTGTGGTCAGCGGACAGTGAACGAGTGGCTGCCTGTCGACGAGGAGGAGGCGGTGGTGTGGGGTCTACGTCGAGCCGCAGTGTCGACTCTGGTGGACACAGCCGTCTGTGCTGGTTTAGGGATTGTGATGCAGCACAGCTATGGACTGTCTGTGAGGCCCTGGTCTATGGACTGTGATACATTGGTATTTGGACTGTGATACAGTGCTCTATGGACTGTGATACATTGGTCTATGGACTGTGATACAGTGATCTATGGACTGTGATACAGTAGTCTATGGACTGTGATACAGTGGTCTATGGATTGTGATACAGTGGTCTACGGACTATGATACAGTGGTATATGGACTGTGATACAGTAGTCTATGGAATGTGATACAGTCGGTCATGATAGAGTGATACAGTGCTCTATGGACTGTGATACAGTGGTCTATGGACTGTATACAGTGCTCTATGGACTGTGATACCGTGGTATATGGACTGTGATACCGTGGTATATGGACTGTGATACCGTGGTATATGGACTGTGATACATTGGTCTATGGACTGTGAAACAGTGGCCTATTACTATGGACTGTGATACAGTGGCTTATGGACTGTGATAGAGTGATCTATGACTATGGGCTGTGATACAGTTGTCCATGGATTGTAATGCCGTGGTACAGTGATCTGCATAGAATGTGGTACAGTGGTTTATGGACTATGATACAATGGTCTATATACTTATCAGTATCACACATTGGTCTACGGACTATGCTACAGTGGTCTATTGACTGTGATACAACAGGTTCCACACCGCTATCTGCAGCTTCAACGTTTACTGGGCAGTGAGCACGAGCATGATCGGTGGAAAGTTTACTTTGACCACATCGTCGCTAATTAGGTATGTTTAGCGAGTTACGGTGGGGTTGTGAGGCAGGGGTCTGCGTAGATAAAAGATTCACCCCGTACTTGCAGTACAGGGTTGAATACCAACCCTATATAAAAGCTGGCAAAACCTGCTTTAGTATGGAACAGAAAGTGTAATCTCAGGTTCCAGTATCAAATGGCTACTTCTATCTGTACAGAGTTGGTGAAATGAGAGAGAATACAAAAAGACAAGATGACGGCGATTAAACGCTGTCGATTTCAATTTTAACATGCGTTAAAGTATATGTTTTATTATATTTTTTTATATCAGAAGTAGCGGGTAAATATGAATATGTATGTGCAGAATATATTTTGCTGCTTGAGTTGAGAATTTATCAGCCCAGTTCATTTCCCCAGCATATCGAAATTCTTCGCCAGCTTTTATATATGGTTAGTGTTGACCCCTTTACTGCAAGTGTTCTCTGTGGCAGAGTGGTTAGAGTGTCTGACTTATTTCGAAGTACGACTCCTAATCTGAAGGTCGGTTGTTCTACTCCCTATGCCCCCACCTCTGCCAATTTGGATTTCCACTGCTCTGTATAACTTACAGCATCATCAAAGGCTGGTTGCTCTCATACCATGTCTATGTGGTGTGGGAGGTTAAACATCCCTTTGGTCAGTAAAAGTGTAGGCTTGGTCTTTCTATTGACAAACTGTCTAATGCTGAAAACAAGTCTATTCAGACTTATCCATGATCTTCATGAAAAGCACGGGTACATTTTTTATCTAGGGTCTGCATGGTAGCGGTCGGCGAGGCAGTATACAGTAGCCGAGGGTCAGTGTGCTGTGTTGGGTGCTGTGTTGAATTAGACAGTAGGCAGGGATCATGCAGTGATCGTTCAACATACATGGGCACCGAGCAATGAAAGACACTGGTCAGTCGACACAGATCAACAGAACTCTGCAGTGAGACTATTCCGAGAACAAGTATTGCCTATTCTACTAGTCGGTTGATTGCTGGAGTTTTACGTCCTTGCAACATCTAAGGTAATATCAGGATGAGTATCGATTTGTGACAGTGTGCACTCATTGCTACTTTAGAGTGCTGCCCCACTGGTCGACCAGGCCACCAGCAGCATGACCTGATATCCCACTCAGTCACATTATCCTGACACCAGTCCTTGCGCTATCCTAATATTGCCAAGCAGCTGGCTAGGAAGTGACAAGTATCAATTTTGTAAGTCAATTGTTTGACTCGACCCGGAATTGAACTCCCAACCTTCCCACATGGGGTAGCCATGCGCTCTGCCGATTCGGTCAACGCGGCGTCCGGTATTTCCACTAGTCCTTGCTACGCAGAGGCACTTCACACCACATCACTACGACTATTGCGCATGCGCAGCCAGAACAAGCGTCAGCGCCGTCACGGGCGTAATCGATTAATCGACTCTGGTCACCCGAGCCACTTTTTGGCGCATGCGCACATCCTGCAGACTCGGGTCGAATAACCGAATAAGCTTCTGCATGCTCGGGGCGGAAAAAATGGTGGCTTAATCTAAAACCTAATTATTTGTATAAGTACAGCAAAATAGGATTTAAAGTATTTTAGGATCGTATAAGCTGACAATCTGGGTTATTAAAAAAAAAGCATTAAAACAATGTTTAGGACTTGCAGTGGTACCTACAGGTACCAGCTCAGGTGTGACGTCATCGTTCCTAGCAAACCCCAGCCAAGAGGTGGGTTACTGGCGTCGGGTCGTTTTGCACACGGCACGTGTTTTTGTCGACTCCACTCGCGGTGTTCGATTTGAAATTCAGACGACTCGGGTGACCCGAGTCGCCCGAGTCGTGTTAATCGATTACGGCCCCAGTGACGACGCCACGTGATGACATTCAGCCATGGGGCCAGATGGAAAGAACGCAGCGGGCAGTGAGTGATCGCTGCAGGGGGAGGGGGGGGGGTGGTAGTTTCCCGGGTCAGCACGGCTCCACAGGTGGGCCCTGCACCCCAGGCCCACAGGTAGAGGGTGGAGCGATCGCCACCAGTAAACCTTCACAAACCCCCTCCCCACCACACACACTCACCACCCACCCACCCACACGCGCACTGCCACCCCCGCTCACACCATGCCCATAGGCCACTGCATTTAGGTAATTAGTTTCTTTCCCACAGAGGGTTAAGTTGGGGATAATTAACATCATTTGGCACGAGTGGGTGGGTGGATGGATGGGCAATTTGGAACCAATGCCTGACCGTGTCATCCTCCCCCTCCTCATCCTCCCCACCCCCCTCTCCCTCCTCCTTCCGAAGCAGGTTCGGTGCGTGTCTACACACACACACACGGGACATCCGGGTATGTTCAGAACCTGGCCGTGCTGGATGTACATCCGACTTAAGAATACTCCAATTGTACACGTTGTGTTCGCTGAAGAACTTACGTTTTATTTTTATTTTTTTTACGTCCCAGCAACATCTAAGGTCATATCAGGACCGGTACCGACTTGTGACAGTGCACACTCATGGTGACTTTATAGTGCTGCCCCACTGCATGGGAGACCAGGCTGCCAGTACCATGATCTGATATCCCACTCAGTCACATTATCCTGACACTGAGCCAACCAGTCCTTGCCCTATCCTGATAATATCGAGCACCTGGCTAGAATGCGCCAAGTATCAACGTTTAAGTCAATAGTTTGATTCAACCAGGGTTCAAACCCACGATCCAATGGGTTTGGATCACCCGATCTCCCAAAACAGGAGACGGACGCTCAACTCATTTGGCCATTCCATCTGGTCGCTGAAGAACTACAATGTTTATCTGCCAACAGTGCACTACCCCCCCCCCCCCCCCCCCCAACACCCTCCCACAGAGAGACGCGCTCCCCGTCATTTCTGCACCCCAACAATAATTCAGACACTCGCCTCCAGCCATCCAGCCAACCCTGCAAAGTGGAGACTCCCCCCCCCCCACCCCCACCTCACCCCACCCATACAGACACCACACCACACATCACACACCACACACCACAACCCTGCTGATTGTTGTTAGTTCGCTCATCCGGCGGCAGGTGGCGGTAGTGTGCGCACCTAGGCGTTGCGCGTGGAGAGGACACTGCCGATGAGTAGGAGGACACCCAGCCCCGAGGGGAGGCTAGGAGGAACTGCCGAGTCAGAGACCGGGGGAGCCGGCTCCAAACCACAGCCACACGCCACACACCACACACCACATTCCGCAGCAACGAGGATTGTACCCGTCACATATTGCTGTCACAAGGGGCTGCATCCCGCTGATCAGTGATATAGCCCCCTACTGAATCTATCTCCACCAGGTGGGTGAACTTCAACTTGATCACTTTGAAATCCCCATCTTCTAGCTAGACGTGGTGTGTGTGTGTGTCTGTGATGCTTCTAATAACCTAGTGGGCATAGTGTCTCTTTGAGTTTGTGTCTGGACCTCAGGTCATTATTTATTGTTGGTAGATTAATCACACATCTTTCCTATTGGCTGGCCCAAGCAGCCGATGCGCAACCGCACAAGTTCTTATCTCTTGCCTCGCACAATGTCGGCACATCTCGGAGAATCTCTTGGGAGATTTATACTGCCTATTATGGATAAGTCTGAATAGACTTGTTTTCACCATTAGATAGTTTGTAGATAGAAAGCCCGAACCTACACTTTTACCGACCCCCAGGGACTTTTAACCTCCCACACCACATAGACATGGTATGAGAGCAACTGGCCTTTGATGACGCTCTAAGTTATACACAGTGGTGGAAATCCATTTTGGCAGAGGTGGGGGCACAGGGAATCGAACCACTGACCATCAGATTAGGAGTCGGACCCAGAAAAAAGTCAGACACTCTAACCACTCCGCCACAGAGAAGAATAAAAACAAAATAACAACAGACAACACGATCCTAGTTTTTGTTCATTTCATACCCAGGGCAAACAAACCAAAACATGAGGTTAAATAAAAACTAAATAACAAACACCTACAGAACAATGACAACTGAAGGTCAACACAGCCACAGGGTGGCCCTAGGTCTAGGCAGTGCTGGAATTGTGGGGGTTGGGTTGAGAAGGGTGGCTGAAGACAAACTAATGTAGTCCCCCCTTAGAGGGGCTATTGTGATGTTTCTGGGAGTCATTGTGACATGTGGAAGAAAAGGGGGAAACAAAAGGTCCTATCCCAAACAATGACCCCATTCCGAAAGGAAGGTCAGCGGGTGAGGATAGGCGAGAAGGGGGTGGGGTCAATGTGGGGGTGGGGGGTGGGGTGTGGTTAGGGGGGATACTCGCAGGACTGACCACTGTTTATATCTGAGTGTGGATAAATGTTAACACGCCCGGCTCAGGTGGGCGAGATACAGCGTGGTATCGGGTTGCAGTTTGTGGGTTATGGGTTGTATGTACCATCCCCTCCCTAACCTACCTCCCATGTCTCTCCCCCACACCCACATCTACCCCCACCCAAACACTCCCTGCCTCCCATACCTCTGCACCTCCCACACGCAGCATAGAGATATTCACCTCGATACAAACACCCAACCCACACTCACATTATATAGCCACCTATATATATATATATATATATATATATATATATATATATATATATATATATATGCACACATGCTAAGCACTGTAGACAAACGCACTGTATATCAGGTTTATATTTCAACCTCGTCACCCAAATCTAGCCCAACCTGCTTAAAACAACAGTTGCCGGCTTTTCCCCACGATTCCCTGACGGTGCTAACCCTATGGTGGAAAATCCATATTACCGCTGAAATTCGCCATTGGCACCAATATCTCGGCCTAATTTCGACTTTTTATTTTTATCGAAGACTATTTTCATCCCTGCAACCAGATTCACGGGGCTACCACGTCCAGAACATTTGCCCGCCCCCTCCCACCCCCAACACTCCGCCTTGCAGCGCCACCATGGAGTCAATCAATTCTTTTATTTTAACTCTCTGCAAGGTATGTTTGCAATAAACTGAGGTGATTCAATAAATGCACACAAATTCCTTATAGACAGAAAGGATCGCAGAAGCTGGTCTCCATGATGTGAATGAACAAGTGATGACAATAACAAATGATTAAACTTAAGTTACATTTTTAACTAATGTTTATGATGAGATACTGATGAGTCTCTTCACAGTTAGTAAAAAGCAAAGTAATGATAGGAATATTATATGTATATTGTGTCATGGATTCATGTACTTACATGCAGTATCAGTAGTTATTTTGCATGTATGTTAATAGGGGTAAATCTTATGTTCTTTGCCATAGCCACTTGATATTTTAAATTATGCGGCTAGTTAATTACAACTATGTCCTATTATATATATTCTTTACTGGTAATTGACTTAGTATCCATTGAGATAGCTTCCCTTTGGTTTTTTACAGAAGTTTTTCATAGTTTTAAGGTTTCTAATTTCTACTGGTATTCAGTTCCAGATATTGGTTCCTTCGTTTTCAGTTGTTATTTTGCCATATTTGTTTCTAGTGTGTTTATGATGTATGTTATTTATCTGCCGTGTGTTATGGGAATGGACCTGATTGTTTTCTTTGAAGATATTATCAAATATTTCAGGGAGTAAGTAGAACAACAAGGAGTTACTTACTCCTGGGTCTTACAAAAAAAACCGCGTGCACCTTCTTATCTGCACTGTCAGAATTGCACGGTCATCATAGCTCACAGCATTCTAAACACAGAAACACAAACAAAAATTGCCGCAGCACCACACGCCGCCAGTAAATAACGCCTCCCTGGTTTGTTCGCACACACGCACGCACACATCACTCTCTGTTGTCGGTTCGTCGCCCACCCCCATCACTCCCAACACTCGCTCACACATCTGAATCACACACTCTTCATATGTTTTTCTCCCCCCCCCTCCCTTCACCTTCTGGTTGTTCTACTATTAATCCTCCCCGCCCCCTTCTCCTCTCCCTCCTCCTCCTCCAACTGCCTCTGCTTCTCCATCTCCTCCACTTCCTTCTCTCTCTCCTCCCCTTCCGCCCCATCTCCTCTTCCTCCTCCATCTTTTCTTCCACCTCATCTTCCTCTAACTCCATCATATCCATCCCCTTCCCTTCCTCCTCCCCTTCCGCCCCCCATCTCCTCTTCCTCCTAGTCCTCCTCCATCTTTTCCTCCACCTCATCTTCTTCCAACTCCATCATCTCCACCCCCTTCTCTTCCTCCTACCCTTCCGCCTCCACCTCCTCTTCTTCCCCCTTCTCCTCCATCCTTTCCTCCACCTCATCTTCTTCCAACTCCATCATCTACATCCCCTTCTCTTCCTCATACCCTTCCTCCCCATCTCCTCTTCCTCCTCCTTCGTCTTTTCCTCCACCTCATCTTCTTCCATCATCTCCATCCCCTCTGTCTCATCCCTTTCCGCCCATCTCCTCTTCCGCCTCCTCGTCCTCTAAATCCATATCCTCCAACTTCATCCCTCCTCCTTCTCTTCCTCCTCTTCCTCTTCTCCAACTCCAACTCCATCACCCCCTCTTCCTCTTTCACGCCTCCTCTTCTTCCTCCTCTATCTTTGCTTCCTGCTCCTCCTCTTACCTCCCTGCTTGCCGTCCTCCTGCTCTTCCTCCTCCTCCTCCTCATTCCTTTCTTCCAACTTCTCTTCATCCAACACCATCACCTCTTTCTCAGCCCGTCCTAATATAACCTTAGATGTTGCCAGTACGTAAAACTCCAAGAGCCAGCCAACCTCTTCATCATCTTCCTGCTCCTTACTGCTCCTCCAAGCCCATCTCATCCTCTTATAACTGCTCCAACCTTCTTTCTCTCCCTCCTCTTCCTCCTCCTCTCCTTCCAATTCAATCTCCCCCCTTCTTCCCCTCCACACAAAAGCCGGACCACCTCTCCCAGCCCAAACTTATTTGAGGATGTCGAACCTTTACCACCTGCGACCCCATATGACAAAAAGCACGAAGAACTTGTGTCTTCATATACATGTTCTTTACATGTAAAAGCGATGGTTTGAACAAAAAACAAACATTTCTCGTGTTAATATGGCCTATGCTGCCGACACGGCGTAAAGCAACCACCAATCAAACTGAGGATGTTGAACCTTTACCACCTGTGACCCCTATGCAAAAAGCACGAGAACTTGTGTCTTCATATACATGTTCTTTACATGTAAAAGCGATGGTTTGAACAAAAAACAAACATTTCTCGTGTTAATATGGCCTATGCTGCCGACACGGCGTAAAGCAACCACCAATCAAACTGAGGATGTTGAACCTTTACCACCTGTGACCCCATATGACAAAAAGCACGAAGAACTTGTGTCTTCATATACATGTTCTTTACATGTAAAAGCGATGGTTTGAACAAAAAACAAACATTTCTCGCGTGAATATGGCCTATGCTGCCGTCACGGCGTAAAGCAACCACCAATCAAACTGAGGATGTCGAACATTTACCACCTGCGACCCCATGTGACAAAAAGCACGAAGAACTTGTGTCTTCATATAGCTTGCCGCCCGGGTCGAACACAAAGCCTGTAAACATGTACACACTCATCTAGGGTTCACCTGGCTCCTGCTTACCTGACATGCCCACACTTGCAGCACTCGTATTCCAACACTCGACTACACCCCACTGCCTGACCCCAGAATACAGCCTCCCTCCTACAGAACCCGTCTATCTCCCCTCAGCCCTCCCATCTCCACCCACACACTGACTCTGTGAAGACAGTCAATTCATATTTGGCACCTTGGTTTTACCGTTGTTGAAATGCTGAAATAATGCATTCCCTCTATGTGCATGCAGAAGAGGAGCGCAATGCTGCGCCGCACAGACACAATTATGAAACTGCGTCTTTTACCGACACATCACAATTGCTATAGAAGTAAAAGAAAAGGGGACATAATAAGGAGAGAGAACTATATTAAAAAGAAGCTTTGCTTACTCTATACATATATATATATACATGTATATATTATACTTGTATAATGCATATAAGCATTATACAAGTATAATTAATCGGAAGCATTCACACCTTATTATATTCTAAGTCATCTTCTATACTGATTTGTTATTAAATTGTTCATCTATTATGCATCTGGGCCAATTGTGCTGCCCCCTGGCTTCAGACGGTATAACTTGTCTGGCGGCGCTCACTCAACAAATAAATTGCTCCGACTAACAAGAAGAAGAAGACCGGAATTCGGCTGAGTCGTTTTAATTCCTCTGGCTTAAATTAAGTAGCCTTACCTAGTCAGCATATTCGCAGCAAATAAATCAGCAGCTGTGATTGGCCAATAATAAATAATATATAAATACAGTAAATAATCTGACTGCAGCCGTGCTTCTGAATTCTCCGTTATTTATACTGGCATACTTATATATATCTATATATATAAATATATATATATATATATACAGACCAGACAGGATGGCTGAATGAGTTGAGCGTCCGTCTCCCGTTTTGGTAGATCGTGGGATTCGAACCATGGGTTAGAACCCTATGACTTAAGAACCGATGACTTAAGAATTGATAATTGTCTTCCTAGCCAGGCCCTTGACATTATTAGGATTAGGACTGGTTGGCTCAGTGTCAGGATAATGTGACTGAGTGGGGTATCAGATCATGGTGCTGGCAGCTTGGTCTCCCAGAAAGACACTGCTATAAAGTCGCCATGAGTGTACACTGTCACAAGTCGGAACACGTCCTGATATGACCTTAGATATTGTCAGAACGTAAAACTCCAACAACCAACCAACAACTATATACAGCTTATTTCAGGTGGCGCTGCATTACAATCCTCCGCTGGTTTCAATGCGTTACATTACCCCTCTATGTTCGAACACATGTTAAATACTTAGCAGATGGCTAGCTACTTGAAGGCTGGCTACATTGTAATGAGGTCACACACAGCAGACATCATCCGAAGTGGAATACCCATCACCCTACCCACGCCACCTAGACAAGAGTAGTGGATGAAAAATTATATATGTATTTGCTTACACATGGTTGCTAACAATATGCTATTCACGCTGTTGCCTCTTCTCCTCACACCTGTTTCTCTGATACAGCTGTGCCTTCTGTTTGGTCGTATGGAACGAGTAAGTAAGTAGGCCTGGCCTACCACACGAAGCCAATAGAATATAGTTTCACACAATGACCACCTCTGCACATGTGCAATGAAAGGTGAGTGGTTCCGTGGAGTCATTTCAAATGGGTCCAAACTGAAGGCTGAGGCCCATTTGAAACCACCCCACCAACCCACGTGGACTATTACAGTAAAAACTCTCGAAATCGACTGACCATGGGACCAACTTTAAAAGGTCCATTTGAGGAGGTGGTCGGCTTAGGGAGTTGTTTTTAATCATTACAATGGTATTGTATGGACGATTGTTGGGACCCCAAAAAAGCGACCGATATAGAGGAATGGTTGATCTGTGGAGGCGGTCAGTTAGAGAGGTTATACTTTTATATATATGTATATGTACACCCACCACTAGATATATATATATACAGTAAAACCTCTCGAAATCGACCGACCATGGGGCCGACTTTAAGATGTCAATTTGAGGAGATGGTCGGCTTAGGGAGTTATTTTAATATCCTTACAATGGCTATTGTTGGGACCCCAAAAAAGCGATCGATATAGAGGAATAGTTGATCTGTGGAGGGGTCGGTATAGAGAGGGTTTACTGTATATATGTATAAGTTAGACACACACCAACTATATATATATATATATATATATATATATATATATATACATACATACATATATATACTTCTAGATGCATATATGTAAAAAATAATTTTCTATTACAATATGCTATAATATGTAAGCTGTAACAGTTGCTCACGGGAGAAACCTACTGCCCTAGGACGCGGTAGCCGAATCGGTAGAGCGCCGGCTCCCATGCAGAAGGTCGGGAGTTCAATTCCCGGTCGAGTCAAACCAATGACGTACAAAATTGATACTTGTCACTACCTAGCCTGGCACTCGGCATTATTAGGATAAGGCAAGGACTGGTTGGCACAGTATCAAGATAATGTGATTATGTGGGATGTCAGGTCATGGTGCTGGTGGCTTGGTCTCGAAGTGGGGCAGCACTATAAAGTCGCCATGAGTGCACACCGTCACAAGTCGGTACCCATCCTAGTATGACCTTAGATGTTGCCAGGGCGTAAAAGTCCAAAAACCAACGAAACAACTGCCCTATCTAGGTGTGCCCTACTCGTGGTGGCCCACCCAACCTGAAATTGTGTCCCACCGAGCCTGGGTCTGTTACAGTGTCAGTCACTAGTTGATATCTAAACCAATGCTGTGAAAACAAAATTACCCAAAACAAAGTGTCGTGGGGGGTGATGAAAATAGGAAATATTACGCCTAGAGCGGGACTCGAACCCACATCTCTATGCATTCCAGGCCAGTGTGCTAACCATTACACCACCTAGCCGCCCTGATATCACCATACTACCCACCCCTACCTGTCTATGCGGCTCCTTGCCTGAGAGGTCAGTGCAGACCACTACAAAGGCAAGAAATAATCACCCGAGTGGTTGATTGAGATGGAAACTAAACGCAGATTCTTAAGGTTCTGTTTGAGTTTCTGTCGTGTTCGGTGAACATCTTGAACTTGGCTTAAGGCTACATTCCTTACACGTGGCATGCGGATGCGAATGCGGCAAAGAATGGAAAAGCATCTAAGTGAATGGGGGTGCTTCCATGACTCCGAATGCGAATGCGAATGCGGCAACTGAATCTGTCCCTGTAGCCATCGGTGCGGCATGCGAATGCGAATGCTGCTGGGTTTGCCATAGAAACCAATACCATTTCTTCACAAATTGGGAGGAAAAACCCCAACAAATGTTGGGGGTTGGCATATATCTACGCCGCATATACGACATTCGCATGCCGCATGCCGCATACCGTGTGTAAAGAATCCTAGCTTTAGCTTCGGGTTGGTAGTAAGAGCCATGAACCCCCCCCCCCCCCTCATTCCCTCTCTCCCCACCTACACCCACCCAAACCCTAACCCCTGGTGAGCGCAGTGACAGGTGGAGGCAGATAGACGTGTGACAGTGGTAATCGATACACCTGGAACACTGTCACTACCAATTCACCGAGCACCTTAACTGACAATTCAAATGACAGCACTATTGAACCCCCAAAACCACAATTTAACCACAATAAAAAAAAACCACCACATTAACCATGCGCAAAGTAAATACGACGTGTTAGATCTACTAAATCACATGATCCCTGCCTGTGCTCAGTTTAGTATAACAGTAAAACCTCACCAACCGACCACCTCCACAGATCGACCACTCCCATATATCGATCGCTTTATTTGGGTCCCAAATGATTGCCCATACAATACTATTGTAATGATTAGAAAAAACACTCACTAAACTGACCACCTCCCTAAATGGACCATTTAATGTCGGTCACATGGTCGGTCGATTTAGAGAGGTTTTACTGTTTTTTAATTATTTTGATGAAATGGTTGAAAGTGGGGTTTATTTTTACGGCAATTCTGCGCAGATCGCGTCAACTGTACAAACACACAGATAGGCATTAACGAATAGACAGCGGCTGGTTGGACACGCCGTGGCTTTGGGTTAGACCCTGGACATAGCCTGGGGGCAGCATCCTGGGTTTATTCCTGGGTCGTCACTGAGGCCGTATTCGATTAAACAACTCAGGTCGCCCGAGCCACTTTTTGGCACATGCGCAGGCCATACGACCTCGGGTTGAATAAACGAACACGCTCGAGGTGGGAACAAATGGTGGCTTAATCCAAAACTCTTCTTTTTTAAATAACCGATATAACTACACCAAAATAGGAATTGAAGTATTTCAGGATTGCATAGTTTAGTTATATTTCCATTGAATTAATCTGGGTTATTAAAAAAACAACATTTATAAAACATATAGGACTGGTACTGCTACAGGACGATACCAGCACAAATGTGACGTCATCGCTCCTAGCAAACCCCAGCCAAGACCTGGGTTACTGGGGTGGGGTCGTTTTGCACACGGCACGTGTATTTGTCGACTCCACTCGCAGTGTTCTATTTGAAATCCTATCAACTCGGGTGACCCGAGTCGTCCCGGCCGTCATAATCGAATACGGCCCTGGCGGTTGTGCACGGAGTTGAATACGTCACGAGTTGTGGGGAGTACACATCTATGAGCTTTTCACCGTCGAAGTGTGTACAAAGTGTGCATTATCTATTTGTTGGATTTGCCGCTTCTGTTATTGTTAATCAAACATAAAAACTTACACGCTGCCTATTCACTTATACATAGCTACATAATACTACCTACATACATACACGGTAAAAGGTAAAGCTTGTATTATTTAACGACGCCTCTAGAGCACATTGATTTTTGTATCATTGGCTATTGGACATCAAACATATGGTCATTCTGACATATTTCTTTGGAGGAGACCTGCTGCCGCCACATAGGCTACTCTTTCGGATAAGCAGTAAGGGAAGGGGTCTTTTATATGGACTTTCCCACAGACAGGACAGCACATACCACAGCCTTTGATGAAAACCAGTTGTGGACCACTGGTTGGAATGGAAAATAGCCCAAACTGCAAATGGGTTCACTCAGAAGGATCGTTCAGATGATCAACAGCTTCACAGGTGGACACGCTACGGCCTGAGCTATGTCCCGCTTCCCTTATGGCCCTGTCACACTACGACGCTTCTCGCCGGCGCGCCGTCAGCACGCAAAATATCTTCTACACGTTGAGCCACATCCAACTTTTTGGCGGTTTGGGGAAAAAGTTATTCGCGCATGGCCAACCTTAGTCGACAAATTTCAACACTCGTTCCCCTTGAATTATAAGTCTTTTATATGGTTTACATGCATAAGTTGTTTAATTCGTACACTTACATACAGAATGGTAGGTGGCGCCCCCTATCCAATGTGGGTGGAATAGTAAGGGCGCTGGTTTCGGCTAGTGAGGACTCACGGAACTAAACACCGGCAACCATGCTCCATTGGTAATAACACAGACATTAAAATATACGATACATATACACAGATAAATACAGCTATGCATGTGTACACATATATATGCATGCGATGTTCATGTATGCATACTTCTTGTTAATTGTTTATGTAACGGTAATTTGAGCTCGATCTCCTATGCCGTGAGATGTTGTCAGGACATAAAACCCTAACAAACAAACAACACGATTCATCGTGTGAACTTTACTCACAATAATTTATTTTTGTTAATTTTGCGTGGGGACATAGATGATTTCCTCATAAAACTCCTAACAAAAGGCTAAGGAATCTCCTCTCCCCCGAACCCACCCTTACTCCAAAGCCGACTCCCCCCCCCCCCACCCCCCAACCCGACCCCCACCCCAACCCCTGCCTGTGTGATCTGTATAGCTGTGGTTGTCTGGAAGAAAGTGAGGAGTGAGGAGTGTTTTCTGTTTTTATTGATGGAGAAGGGATGGGGTGAATGGAGGTTTGTTACCGGCGCAACACAGAGGAGGGCCGGCTTCATCTTATGGACTGTGCCCGGTGAGGTCGATGGACGATAGACGGGTGGAGAGAGGGAGGGCTGCGGGCGGTAGGCGGAGGGAGACGGGTGGAGAGACGGGGGGCTGCGGGTGGTAGGCGGAGGGAGACACGGGTGGATGGAAGAGTGCTGCGAGAAACAGGTGATGCGGGGGGGGGGGGGGGGGGAGGGCTACGGGCGGTAGGCGGAGGGAGACGGGTGAAGGGAAGAGGGCTGCCGGTGGTAGGCGGAGGAGACGGGGGGGGAGGGGAGGGGAGGGCTGCCGGTGGTAGGCGGAGGGAGACGGGTGAAGGGAAGGGGGCTGCCAGTGGTAGGCGGAGGGAGATGGGTGAAGGGAAGAGGGCTGCAGGCAGTAGGCGGAGGGAGACGGGTGGAGGGAACACGGCTGCAGGCGGTAGGCGGAGGGAGACGGGTGGAGGGAAGAGGGCTGCGGGCGGTAGGCGGAGGGAGACGGGTGAAGGGAAGAGGGCTGCCGGCGGTAGGCGGAGGGAGACTGGGGGGGGGGCGGCTGCGGGCGGTAGGCGGAGGGAGATGGGTGGAGGGAACAGGGCTGCTGGGAGTAGGCAGAGGGAGACTGGGGGAGGGAACAGGGCTGCGGGGAGTAGGCAGAGGGAGACGGGGGGAGGGCTGCGGGCGGTAGGCGGAGGGAGGCGGGGGTAGGGAAGAGTGCTGCGGGCGGTAGGCGGAGGGAGACGGGGGGGGGGGGGGTGGGGGGGGAAGAGGGCACCGGGCGGTAGGCGGAGGGAGGGAAAAGGAGCAAGTGGAGGTCTGTAACTGGTAGGGGGTGGAGAAAGGTGGAGGTGGAGGGAAGTGAGGTGGAGTCGTGGTGGGTGGGGGAAGTGAGGTGAGGGTAAAGAGTGGGTGGCAAGAGAATGATTGGTGGAAGTGGGAGGTTGTGGATGGTATGTAGTAGAAGGGGGTGAGGAGGGGGGTCATGGACCAAGATAGGGTGTGGGAGGGGGGTATAACTTATAAGGGTATGTGTGGAGGGTTCTGAGCCAACAAGCGGTGGGAAGTGGAGGAAGTGGGGTAGGTGGATGGTTCTGAACAATGTGCCGTCCAACTGGAAGATCAGGCCTGTTCCGTGCATGTGTAATGGAGGGGGTTGTATGTGGGTGGGTGTGAGTCGGAGACATATTGCCCTCAGATTCACCTGAGCCCATTCAGACAGATGTCAACAAATCCGTCACCTCTGAGGCATTCTCACACCATGTACACCCATCACCGTCAAATGAGCAGAGCCACTCACTGTACATCGCCGGACCACTACTCAACATCACAAACTGACTCAGAATCTGGGTTGGTTGGTTGGCTGTTTGAGCTTTACATCTGGCAACATCTATGGTCATATCAGGACGGGTACCGACTTGTGTCAGTGCACACTCATGGCGACTTTATAGTGGTGCCCCACTGAGAAATCAGGCCACTGGCACCATGACCAGGGTCAGACAGACGGTGAGTGTGGTGGTAATGGTTGTTATGTGTCGATGGAGGAGTTCAAAGGCTGTAGGCCAAGGACTGGGGCGAGAACTTCAAGTAGCCAACATTTAATTTTCTGGGACAATGGATTCCGCCGAATCGTGGGTGGTGGTTGCTTTACGGTGTTGGGCAGGCAAGGGGCGCGTGGCAGTGATGGGTAGTGTGTGCGCCTGTATGTGTGATAGAGAGAGAGAGACAGTCGTTGGGCAGGAGCACCAATCACCATCTCCAACTCTGGTACAATCCAGACAGGAACCAGAACTCACAACCTCACAGGATGTCGGCGGGATGCCTGCCGGGAACAGGTGGTGCAACATACGGGAGCCTCAGCGTGTTCCCTTACCGACCCCCAGGTGGCCGCAGCTCCACTCTCCTCTCCACGCTGGTTTCGTCTAGATTAAAAAAAACCACCAAAACCACCCAAACAAACCCACTGCTACCTTTTTAACAGCGAACATAGATGAAGCTTTTTAACAGCGAACATAGATGAAGCTTTTTAACAGCGAACATAGATGAAGCTTTTTAACAGCGAACATAGATGAAGCTTTTTAACAGCAAACATAGATGAAGCTTTTTAACAGCGAACATAGATGAAGCTTCTTAACAGTGAACATAGATGAAGCTTTTTAACAGCGAACATAGATGAAGCTTTTGAACAGCAAACATAGATGAAGCTTTTTAACAGCGAACATAGATGAAGCTTTTTAACAGCGAACATAGATGAAGCTTTTGAAGAGCAAACATAGAGGAAGCTTTTTAACAGTGAACATAGATGAAGCTTCTTAACAGCGAACATAGATGAAGCTTTTTAACAGCAAACATAGATGAAGCTTTTTAACAGTGAACATAGATGAAGCTTTTTAGCAGCAAACATAGATGAAGCTTTTTATCAGCGAACATAGATGAAGCTTTTTAACAGCGAACATAGATGAAGCTTTTTAACAGCGAACATAGATGAAGCTATGGGTGTGAGCTATTTATGTGCGTGGACTAGCACTCGTAAAACTCAAAATTCTATTAAATATCTGCCAGGACGTAAAACTCCATCAACCAACAAACCTATTAAATATTTTAACTGGAGAGAAGTCTAGCCATGTCAAAAACTTACATTTCACAGGCAATCACAAAACAAATATGCACTTTCAGGTACGACCAGACGGAACGGCAGAACGAGTTGAATGTCCGTCTCCCGTTTTGGTAGATCGTGGGATTCGAACCCTGGTTGAGTCAAACCAATGTCTTTAAAATTGGTACTTGTCGCTTCCTAGCCAGGCGCTCGGCATTATTAGGATAGTGTGAGGACTGATTGGCTCAGTGTCAGGATAATGTGATTGAGTGGAATGGTGCTGGTGCTGATCGCCCAGTTGGACGGCATTATAAAGTCACCATGAGTGTGCACTGTCACAATTCGGTACCCGCCCTGATATGACCTTAGATGTTGCCAGGATGTAAAACTCCAACAGCCGCCGTTCCTTTCAGGTAAACTTGTTGTACCGGTCAGTACATAACCGATTGAATTATGGGTACACCGTGTCTGGTGTACGAATTTAGGCTGGTGGAAAGGGCCCCCGCACAGCCAACCCTCCAGCTATTTCGATTTCTAAAAGAATGTAGATCACGTATTGGAAAACAAATCGTGCTTCTTTAACCCCTACTAAATTATGGATGTGTTCTGGATGGATCGACAGAAACTGAGCAGATATTCAAAAAATGGTAACAGTGTTTGTTTGTTTGTTGTTGTTTTATGTCCTAGTAACATCTAAGGTCATATCAGGATGGGTACCGACTTGTGACAGTGTGCACTCATGGCGACTTTATAGTGCTCTCCCACTGGGAAACGAGGCTGCTGGCACCATGACCTGGTATCCCACTCAATCACATTATCCTGACACTGAGCACACCAGTCCTTGCCCTGTCCTAATAATGCCGAGTGCCTGGCTAGGAAGCAACAAGTATCAATTTTTAAGTCATTGGTTTGACTCGACCAGGGTTCGAACCCACGACGCCACAATCCACCAGCAAGGGAGACAGACGCTCTAACTCATTCGGCCATCCTGTCTGCTCCCGGTAACAGTGTATCAACAATAATATTAATAACATGAGTATACTCAAATCGAGAGATGGAGTTGTGAAAATACCTGTGTCAGGTATGCACCATCAAAACATATTTACTCCAGTACATAGACAACATCTGGTTGTAAAATATTCGTCGAATATTTGTCACTATGAATGAAAAATAATATTTTAAAAAGAGTGAAGGAAATCTGACAAATGCTGTTGAAGCAGATGGTACAATTTTACTTCATTGATTTATCACAGCATACTCACAGGCCTGGGATAATTTTTGACGCAGCTTTGACTTCTTTATACATGATAGGCATGCCTGCTATCTCAGAGAAAACCACTCCCAACAAATATTCCGCAAACTTATATGAGTAGCGTTTTACAGGCAATTCGCCAGCAATGATCACCACCCTTAACCATCATGAGCAAATCATCAACACACCGAACATCCTACACAACTATCAATCTGTTTAAACACATTGAACATTATATAATACAGACAAAATGTCTTGTCAACTATAAACTTACCATGTTTTATAAGAGAACCAATTTAACCCTCAATGATTGTTTGAGTTGCACTGAGTATATACTTTCTACTCAGTGCTGCTCCCCATGTTTGCATGAAATACAGTGACTGGTGCTGTACATTATACAACAGGAGCCACTTCCTTAATTCTACAGGATCAGTGCTGTAACTAATTCAGCAATGATCAAACTTAGATTATTTAGACTGTCAATTCCAATAGAAAGATGGCCGGAAGACCAGTGCTCCAGCGCTGACAAATGTCATATTCAGATGAATAAATACTATACTAAAAAAAAAAGAAGAAAAAAAGAAAGAAAGAATGATTCAGCTAATATTGTTATGGACATGTTCTAATTTTGTGATAATTGGCAATAAATTCATGGCCAGGAAAGCTGTAATTAATAATACGCATATATCTGAAAGATACCTTCTGGTGAAGCAGTACCCCCCCCCCCCCTCCCTCCACCCCACAACGCACAAATCCACCTTTCGGTATGGCGTGTGTGTCATGGGTGGAAACAATGCAGCCTGGCAGAGCCATGTGTGATCGGGGAGGCTGTATCTGGGTGGGTGTGAGTCGGGGACATATTACCTACAGACTCACCTGAGCCCATTCAGACAGATGTAAAAAAATTGGTCACCTCTGAGGCATTCTCACACCATGTACACCCATCACCGCAAATGAACAGAGCCACTGTACATCGCCGGACCAGTACTCAACATCGCAAACTGACTTAGAACCATGGTTGGTTGGTTGGCTGTTGGAGTTTTACATCCTGGCAACATCTATGGTCATATGAGGGCGGGTACCAACTTGTGACAGTGCACACTCATGGCGAGGTCATAGTGGTGCCCCACTGGGAAATCAGGCCACTGGCACCATGACCCAACATCCCACTCAGTCACATTATCCTGACACTGAGCTAACCAGTCATTGCCCTATCATATTAATGCTGAGCGCCAGGCTAGGAAGCGACAATTTAAATTTGATAAGTCATTGGTTTGACGTGACCGGGAACCAAACTCCCGATCTCCCACACGCGAGGCCCGCACTCTACCGATTCGGCCACTGCGCCTGCACAAACTAGGAGTTCCTTATTCTGGTAATCTATTCTATGCTGCTATTTATTAAATCTAAGCTAAAAAAAGATTAACTTTTTTAAAATCACCATATCAGTTTTCATCAACAGATTATTGCAAGACCAAAGATTGGATGGGCGAATGAGTTCAGCACCCGCTTCCTGTGTGGCAGATAATAGGATTTTACCCTGAAGGGTTAAAATCTGGCTGACTGAAACCAATGACTCAACATTTGATAATTGCCACTGCCTAGCCTGGTGCTTGTCATTAGCAGGATAATACAAGGAGAAGTGGAATGAGCAAAACCAACTATTTGCGATTCAAATTTCATCTGCTTAATCAACAAATGTAATAAGATATATATATGCAATTATAAATTTGAAATCACCATAGATAGCTTAGATTGACTGCTAAGCACTACACGTTTTCCGACAGAATAGATTCTAATTTATATACCTTTGTATCCATATCCTCTAAGTAATGCCATCCAAAAATTTCCTTTAGTATTTTCGGTCAACAAGCCACATTCCACACAGTGAAAGCTACACGGATTGCTGTTGGGCTGAACATGTGATAAACTGAGCTAATTTTAATTATTTTTTTGGTAAATATGTTTATTCTGCTGAATAAGTCTTTTCTCAGTGCCGAAGCACTGGTCTTCCAGCCATTTTTCAATTCAGGGTTATTTACACAAAAGGTATATAGAATAAGGTGTACAATACCTGTTGAATACACAATTTGCACCATGTAACACAATGAAATTCTGAAACCCAAATGTTCCATAACAATATGGTACAGTAATGTCATATAACCAGATCAATATTAGTCAGATCAATGTGAGTATTTACATAGTATTTAGAATGTAAGCAGAAGTTATCTTCTGTATTCAGTTAGTAAACTTGTAGTAAGTTTTAATGTTCAGTTGCAGTTAGGCAAGCGGTATATAAATGTTGGTTTGTTAGGAAAATTCTAGTGTAACTCTAATGTAGTTAGTTATGTGAGTTTATGAATTATGTTGTTGGGGTGGGGTTGTTAATAATTCACGGAAGCTATAAATATATTTTGTAAGCACAAAAGGGAGGGTGGGGAAATATCTAAGGCCCAAGGATGAAGATTATATATCTGAACAATTCCTCAGGCAGCAATTAAACGTGGGAATATAATTCTTTTATTCACTTCCTTCTATGATTCTAAACACCAAAGCGTGGTGTGTGTACTGATTGTGTACCAAGGTGCCTGGCTGTGTTTACAATACAATATGACATTTTACCCTCAGGGTGTGCATGTTTAGCCGAGGTTTGGTATTTAAACAGTCAGGAGAGTCGCAAGCCATGTCAATTCGCAAGTCCATGGCAAATAATACTATCTTGAGAACAGTGAAATGTACCAGTAGGGTTCACATGCTATTGGTGACCAATAGTAATAGCACACAAACGGCCCATTTATTCAAGTCACATGGTTTGGTTGGTTGTTGAAGTTTGACGTCCTGGCAACATCTAAGGTCATATCAGGGTACCGACTTGTGACAGTGTGCGCTCCTGGCTGCCCCACTGAGAAATCAGGCTGCCGGCACCACTCACATGATTAGAATACATTAAATAACATCCTGATATGACCTCAGATGGTTTTTTTTGGTAAATATGTTTATTCTGCTGAATAAGTCTTTTGTCAGTGCCAAAGCACTGGTCTTCCATGCATTTTTCAATTCAGGGTTATTTACACAAAAGGTATATAGAATAAGGTGTACAATACCTGTTGAATACACAATTTGCACCATGTAACACAATGAAATTCTGAAACCCAAAAGTTCCATAACAATATGGAACAGTAGTGTCATATAACCAGATCAATATTAGTCAGATCAATGTGAGTATTTACATAGTATTTAGAATGTAAGCAGAAGTTATCTTCTGTATTCAGTTGGTAAACTTGTAGTAAGTTCTAATGTTCAGTTGCAGTTAGGCAAACGGTATATAAATGTTGGTTTGTTAGGAAAATTCTAGTGTAACTCTAATGTAGTTAGTTATGTGAGTTTATGAATTATGTTGTTGGGGTGGGGTTGTTAATAATACACTGGACCAGCTGTGACCAGTGAAGCAGTGGGACCAATCCCAGTGCATGTAGGTCTTAAATTTTACATTTTTACCTGGACTGTCTCTGTCATCGTATATGGTTGACTGGAGATAACAGAGGAACAGCAACAAATTAAAAAAGTGGAGGGTGGGGGGGAGAAACCGAGGCTGAGGGTTTGGTGGTCTGCCACTTACGGTATGGTGACGCCATGGAACATACTTTACTGCAACTGCATAAGGGCCTGCCCAATCCGATGTACTCTTAGTGAGTTTTTAAATTCTATGTAAGAGGACGCTGCCCTGGTTCTGGTTGGTAGGTTGTTCCACATCATGCTGCCTTTGTAAATTGGTGCTTTAATTAATTTGTTTGTGGAAGGCTTTGGGACTTTGAGTAGAGTGGAATCAGCCCGTCTAGTATTCCTTTTTACGTTTTCTATATATTGGGTATCTCTGGCTCTTCTGTACATAAGTGATAGCAGATGTGAATCTCTTCTAACCATTAGGTAATCTAGGTTTGCTTTGTCATGCATTTCCTGTACACTTAGTGTTTTGCCCCAATAAATTGTTCTTAACGCCCGGTTTTGGATCCTTTGTAGCTTAGTCAGTTGCTGCTTTGTGAGCAATCCATAAATTATATCATTATAATCTATTATTGGTAGAACTGTTGATTTATATAGCAGTAGGGCAGTGTTTTCGCTTATGAAGCTCCGCATCTTCCTGATTGTAGTCAATTTTAGTGCCAATGATTGAGTTAGTCTAGCCAGCTGTTGATTCCCATTTAAGGTAGAATCAATCACTGTTCCTAAGTACTTGTATGCCTTAATTTGGTTTTCGCCAATATGCAGTGTTATGGGTTGTGCCCTTGCCTTCCTTGCTTTGGTGCCATAAATGACAAACTCAGTTGTATTGGTGTTAAGGGATAGTTTGTTTTCACTACACCACAGGTTAACCCTGGTCAGCACTGTCCGAACCTGATCGGTTGCTATTTGGAAATCTTTATTGTGTACTGTGAGTGCTGCATCGTCTGCAAAGAATGTTGCCAGGATGTAAAACCCCAAACAAACCCCAACAAACAATCAAAACAATAAATAATATACAGATAGTACCAGGCCAATCTACCAGTCTTATATATCAGACGGGATGGTCAAATGAGTTGGGCGTCTGTCTCCCGTTTGGTTGATCGTGGGATTCGAACCCATGGGTTCGAACCCTGGTCGCGTCAATCAAATGGCTTACAAATTGATACTTGTCGCTTCCTAGCCAGGTATTCGCCATTATTAAGATAGGGCTCAGTTTCAGGATAATGCGACTGAGTGGGATATCAGGTCATGATGCTGGCAGCCTGGTCTCCCAGTGGGGCATCAGTATAAAGTCACCATGAGTGTGGACTGTCACAAGTCGGTAGACATCCCGATATGACTGTAGATGTTGCCAGGACGTAAAGCTCCAACAACCAACCAACCAACCAGTTGTATATGAGCTCACATGAATAATGAAGTACCTTTATGGATATAAATATGACAGGATCTATAGTAAAATCTGTAATTGACCACATAAATAACATACGCCATTTGCGTATGTGACATCTTCTACAGACAAATGATTGCTGTGCATATTCAGGAAATACATCATATTAAATACACTGGAACAGGAAGACCACGTGACAATTAATGAACGTGTGGAACTGCGGAATACATTGTTTTGATTTATCAAGTAGTGAATTGTTTGTCAGAGAATCTTGAAGTATTACGACAAAAGAAGACACCCTAACCTGTGCCGACGGTCATTTAAAGATACCTGGCAATTATTGGTTATCAAACAATTAAGAATTCTTATTATTAGTTATTCTTAGGCCTGAACATTGATAACTATATCAACCATCATTCAGACTCAATTTATAACCGTTCGTTATGTCCGCTTTACATGTATATATTTCATTTTCAGATTTTTTTTCTTTTGTAAATGTAGGCCGAGGATGTCCATATAATGACTCAAATATTAATGATAGAACGCGAATCACATATTAAAAGAAATACTACTACTACTAAAATAAAGTAGTGAGTGGGTCGTTCTTAGTAGCAAGAACCATTCTAAATCACAGGCACAATATAACACATTTACAACCTGATTTGAAATGTTGAAAATTATATCGATTTTATTTACCAGAAAAATCAACCCTACAACCTAGATATGCCATTATTGTTCAACAATATATCCGTTTTTGAGAAATTCAAAAACCCAAACCCAAACTCCCAATACCAATGGAGAAACTCACCCAACACTTGTTGATTGACCACTGCAGGGGGATCTTTTCCTATGGACACGCCCAGGGGTTCATAGTACTTGTTATGTAGTGATCACGGACTATTATACATGGTTCATCTGTGACTAGTTAGCGACTGACCTCCGAGTGTATGGGACACCCAGGAACATAGAGCCTACGCAGCCCCCACATCGCCTGATGAGTGTATGTATACTGATGATCAATAATCACCATTCAGGCAATCAATAGTGACACAGCTGACATATATACTCATACATCCTATCTGCTGCAACAGTTTGTTTGCTGTTATTTTACGTCCTGGCAACATCTAAGGTCATATCAGGACGGGTACCGACTTGTGACAGTGCGCACTCATGGCGACTTTATAGTGCTGCCCCACTGGGAGACCACGCCACCTCATTCGGCCATCCCGTCTGGTGTATAAAACTGGTAGGTTGACCTGATACTATATGCATAGTATTTATTATTTTGTTTGTTTGTTGGAGTTTTACACCCCAGCAACATCTAATGTCATATCGGGATGGGGTTAGTTATTGTATTCTAACCAGGTGAGTTGAATACGTAGGCCATATGTATACTAGGTAGTCTAGTCTCACACATCCACACTTTTTGGCTCATGCTGAGCCGAGTTCTGATGTTAATTTCAAGTTGCAGTTTCCCACACTCCCCTACAAAAAGTAAAACTTGTTTTATTTAACCCTGCCTCTAGAGCGTGTTGATTTTTACCATCAGCTATTGGTCATCAAACATATCATCATTCTGACATATTTCTTTGGAGGAAACCTGCTGCCGCCACATAGGCTACTATTTCCGATAAGCAGCAAGGGGTCTTTTATATGCACTTTCCCACAGACAGGACAGCACATACCACAGCCTTTGATGAACCAGTTGTGGACTACTGGTTGGAATAGAAAATGGCACAAACTACAAATGGGTCCACTGAGCAGGATCGATAGGATGACCCACACCTTCACAGGTGGACACTCTACCGCCTGAGCTACAACCCGTTCCGCCATCCCTTACAATCAATCCACGCAGATGTTGAGAAGGTTGATGGAACAGTTGATTGTCATTAATAAGTTCAGCCAGTAGTTGGGTTCTGGAAATGATTCCCCCTCCTCCCCCCGCCCTTCCCTCTCCTCCCCCCCCCCCCCCCCCCGGTGAGACTGCATCTTCTAATTATGTAGCTATGGAGACAGTGACTAGTTGATTCAGAAACTGGATTAAATATAAGTGAATAAACTATAACTACCCACTCTTAACACAAACAGACCCAGATGGATGTAAAGCGATCTGTTCAATGTAACCTTATATTAAGAGATGTAATCTTACATCAACTCGGCCAATGGGGCAAGCAGTCAGTCCCCAACGTAAATCAATTCAACGACAGCAAGATTTTACACACATTCAAGGCAATACATTGGACATTTCATGGCAATTAAATTGTCCAAATATAAAACTATTATAGATGAGCTTGGTTTATGTTGCAATGCGGCAGTCCTAGCAGGTATAGAGGGGGTGTAATGACGTCACGAGGCAACTCTCGGTGGCCATATTGGATTACATACAGAAGGCTTGCACCTGTCTACATTGTGCTTATTTACCTATTTGTTGGGTTATTTTTCACTGTTTTGAGCAGTTTGGCCTCAGAAGTTGTTGTTAAAGTGCTGAAAGTGAACACATTGGATGTAAACTACCCAGAACAGCTCAGAACACAAGGAAAATGATGTTACTGCATCAGCATACATTCACAACAGGGCTAGGCAAGGGTGCTCGTAATCCAAGATGGCTGATTGCTGACCTCTGACCACTGAGTGATGACGTCACGTGCACTCCCTCTTTGCGGCGCTGCTATGACGCAATAGAACATGACCTTCCCACTCTGCCAACCAGTCCGTACCCTATATCTTGATAAGACCAAATCACAGACGAGGCAACAACAAACACCAATTTTTGCAACTGATAAATTTAACTTGAGTGGGGATCGCTTCACTTGCAAAGCAATCCAGCCTGGGTTTAGTACAAGCAGATACATAAACCCCATGATATTATTTCCATTACACCGGGTGCGGTGGCCGAATCGGTAAAGCGCGGGCCTCGTGTGCAGAAGGTCAGGAGTTCGGTTCTCGGTCGAGTCAAAACAAACACTTATAAAATTGATAATTGTCGCTTCCTATCCTGACAAGCGAGCCGAACTGGAAGCAAATATTGCAATTTACAACCCAGATATCATTGCAATTAGTGAAGTCATACCAAAAAATCCAAAAGACCCAGTCCAGCTATGTGAGATTGCCATAAATGGATTTGATATTTTCAGCAAAATCGATGAAGGGAGGAGGGGTGTGTGCATATATACTAAATGCAACCTTAATGCAGTCCCTTTAGATGTACTCCCATGTAACTCAACAGAAGCGATATGGTGCGAGATTAAGCTAGATGACAGGGACAGTCTGCTTGTTGGATGCATCTACAGGTCAACCAACAGCGACAACAGTGTCCATGAGGAAACTCGACAGTTGATCCAAAAGGCCTCAGCCCTAAACCACAGCCACCTCCTAATCATGGGAGACTTCGATTATCCAGAAATCAGTTGGCAACTTATGCGAACACCAAATAGCGAACAACATCTAGCAACACTCTTTGTCGAAAATCTTAGAGATTGTTTCCTTTTCCAGCACATCACGGAACCAACACATAAGCGTGGTAACCAGGCTGCAAATATATTAGATCTCATCATCACAAATGAGGAAGAAATGATTGGAAACCTTAAACATGTTGCGAGACTTGGAAATAGCCACCATGATTGCCTTTTCTTTAATTTCAGTTCAAGTGGAAAGCACAAATTCATATTGGATAAAGGCGACTATGAGGGCTTGAGACAGGATCTCGACCAAGCTCTACTAAGTGCAGCCCCAAATACAGACATTGTTGAGGACAATTGGAATGCATTTGAAAAAACCTTCATGGAAAAATGCAAACAGCACATACCCATGTCATCTGGCAAAATGAATAATGGCAGACCACGGCCAGAATGGATGAATGACCAAGTCAAGCAGAAGATCAGCTTGAAACGACAGGCATACGCAGTGAAGAGACATTCGGGCACAGAAAGTGACAGAATTCGATATGCAAAACTATGTAACCAAGTAAAGTGGGAATGTAGGAAAGCAAAGAGAGAGCATGAGAAAAACATAGCCAAAAATGTCAAAGAGAACCCAAAAGCCTTATATAAATATGCTAGGAGTAAACTCAAAGTACATATTCCAGTTGGAGATTTGAGGCGGGATGATGGGATCATTGCACAAAAGGATATCGACAAAGCTGATACGTTGAACACCAGATTTGCAAGTGTCTTCACACAAGAAGACCTGTGATATATACCAATGTTTGAGGACCGACTCTTTCATGCCCCCCTGAACAACATAAATATTGCACCATCCGATCTGAAGAAAAAATTATACAATCTTAATGCATCTAAGGCAGCAGGTCCTGACGGAATATACCCACGCATATTGAAGGAGCTACACAACGAGCTTGTTGAACCACTTAGACACATTTTCCAAAAATCGCTAAACCAAAGAAAACTTCCACACCCATGGAAGGACGGACATGTGACTCCCATCTTCAAAAAGGGTAACAGAAGTGATCCAGGAAACTAAAGGCCAATCAGTTTAACATCTGTAGTGTGTAGGTTGCTGGAATCAATAATAAGAGATTCTATCATGGCTCAACCTCCTATCAACACAGCAGCATGGCTTTGTGCAAGGAAGATCTTGTATGACCCAACTACTGGCATGTATGGATGAGTGGACCCGCGTTATTGATGACTTTGGAGATCTGGATGCTATTTATCTAGATTTCCAAAAAGCATTCGACACTGTTCCACACCAGCGACTGCTAAAAAAACTGCATGGCTATGGCATAAGAGGAGATGTCCTACACTGGATAAAGGATTTTCTGAGCAACAGAAGACAGCGAGTCATTGTAAATGGCAAACCATCAGGATGGTGCTCGGTGAAAAGCGGAATACCTCAGGGCAGCGTGCTTGGACCAATCTTATTTGTGATATATATCAATGACTTACCAGAGGTTGTACATTCTATGGTCCAAATGTTTGCTGACGATACCAAAGTATTCCGCCGTATGGAGAAAGGTAGTGACTCACGGGACTTGCAGAAGGACCTCAACAACATGCAGAAGTGGTCAAGTGATTGGCAGCTGAAGTTTAATGCTTCAAAATGCAAAGTGATGCATTTAGGGGGCAAAAAAAGCAAGCACATCTATGTAATGAACGATGGTGTGAATAATGTTCCGCTCTCCGAAACAATGATAGAAAAGGACTTGTGTGTCAAGGTGGACAACAAACTGACATTCAGCGACCACATCCAGGAAGCCGCCAACAGAGCTAATGGAATACTGGCTATCATTCGAAGATCATACACATACCTAGACGAGGATGTTGTGCGCAGACTGTACACATCCCTTGCACGTCCACTTTTGGAATATGGAAATGTTGTGTGGTCACCACTCTACAGGAAGGATGCTGAGTCAATTGAGAGGATCCAAGAAAGGGCAACGAAGCTTGTACATGGATTCGATGCAATACCCTATGAACAACGTATGCGTCATTTGAAGATCCCAAGCATGTACTATAGACGGGCCTGGGGGGATATGATTGAAGTATTCAAATATCTCCATGGTATCTACAAGACAGGCGGCCCCCCTTATCAGAGACTCCAACACCAGGACCAGAGGGCACTCCCTGAAGCTGAGGAAGCGATACTCCAGACTGGACCTGCGACACAACTTTTTCGGCTTTAGGGTGGTTGACCTGTGGAATGACCTGCCGGAGAGTGTCGTAGCAGCAGAGTCGGTGAACTGTTTCAAGTCCCGACTGGATGCATACTGGTCAAGCATTACATATATCTTGGAACCAGTGACAGTTGCTATGATCGACCACATCTGAAGAACTGTCTCCATTTCTATTAATTAAGAGCAGCTAACAGGTCCAAGGCCTATTATAGCTGTATCCTATTGATTGATTACTAGGATAGCACAATGACTGGTTAGTTCAGTGTGAGGATATTGTAACTGAGTGGGATATCCGGGCATGATGGCAATGGCCAGATTTCCCAGTGGGACAGCACTATACAGTCACGAGTGCACACTGTCACAATTCGGTATGACCTTAGATGTTGTCAGGACGTAAAACTTCAACAACCAGCCAACCAACCAATTTCCAGCATTGAGGTAAAAGTAGGCTTCATCAATAATGTCACCCGATCTTCTCGACTGTGTCTCTGATAAATCTAGAGTGCATGGAGCACACCCCGCCGTATTAAACGGTAGGCGATTTAATAGGGACGGGCTTGGGAAACCGCCTCAATCTTCTCCTCGCCCCTCCGCCCCCCCCCCCCCGACCTCGCCATCACCACCATAACACACCAATTTCCTCTCCTCCCGTACCGGACGCGGTTGCCGAATCGGTAGAGGGCCGGTCTCGCGTGCGGAATGTCGGGAGTTCGATTCCCGGTCGAGTCACACCAATGATTTACCAAATTGATACTTGTCGCTTCCTAGCTTGGCGCTCAGCATTAATAGGATAGGGCAAGGACTGGTTAGCTCAGTGTCAGGATAATGTCACTGAGTGTGTTTTTCGGGTCATGGTGCTGACAGCGTGATTTCCCAGTGGGACAGCACTATAAAGTCACAATGAGTGTGCACTGTCACAAGTTGGTACCCATCCTGATATGACCTTAGATGTTGCCAGGATGTAAAACCCTAACAACCACCCTCTCCTGCCCTCACCACCAATATCACTCTCCGATTCTCCTCAAAATATCCATTTTATGACAACACACGGCGAGCGAAGCCCTGATCCAGACTTACAGATCCACACCGATCCATGTCGCTACTGCGCATGTGTCTTGTGTCGGTGCCACCCATGTTTCTGCCCAATTTATGACAATGACCTGCCGACTGGCGACTTGGGTTACCGGGTTGGCGGCTAGTGATATACACACACTGCATGCTCATTTCAAACATGTACCCATCCCATCCCACACACACTTACACACTTCCACACTTACAAAGACACACACACACCCACATACAGACACTGCCTCCCCACACACTTAGGTACAAGCATACAGACAATCACACACACACACATAGCCATATACGCATCCAGGCACGTAGATAAATCCCCAGTCACACAAAGCCGGACGAGCCTCAGATTTTTAGCCGGACCAGTCCCCCGGACTGTCCCGGACAGCCCCGGATAAAATCACTATTTTGGTCGTTTGTCTATGGTCTAGGCATGGACCAGCCACGGACCAGAGGCCGGATCGCCCCGGACTGAGCCGGACCACCCCCGATCGACCCTGGACCACCCACGGACTCCCCGGTGTATCCATGGATTGTACCCAGACTACTCAGAACACCCCAGGATTACACCCGGATGATCCCGGACGATGCTGGATCGAGCCCGGATCGCAATTTTCCCCGAATCGCGTCGGATGTTTTAAACACACCAAACACACCAAACACACCCACCCAAATGCACCACATGCACACACCCAAACACACAATAGGCACACACCACACACACACAAACACACTGCACACACACCCAAACACACCGCATGCACACACCCAAACACACCATATGCACACCGTGTGTACACACCCAAACAAACAACACACACCACACTCACACACCCAAACACACCATACACACTCACCACACACACACATCCAAACACACTGCATGTACACACCCAAACACACCGCATGCACACACCCAAACACACCATGCACACACCTCACATGCACACCCAAACACACCACATGCACACACCCAAACACACCACACACACCCAAACACACCATACACACTCACTGCACACCCACATCCAAACACACTGCATGCACACACCCAAACACACCACATGACCACACCGCATGACCACACCCAAACACACCATACACACCACATGGACACACCCAAACACACCGCACACACACCCAAACACACCGCATGCACACACCCAAACACACAATACACACCCCATGCACACACCCAACCATACCACATGCACATACCCAAACACTCCACACACGCATACACAAACACATCACACAGACACCCAAATACACTGCATGCACACACCAAATCACACCACACTCACACACCCACACACACCCAAACACACTGCATGCATACATCCAAACACACCACGCACACACACCAAACACACACACACAAATGCACCACATGCACACACCCAAACACACAATAGGCGCACACCACACACACAAACACACTGCACACACACCCAAACACACTGCATGCACACACCCAAACACACCATACGCACACCGTGTGCACACACCCAAACAAACCACACACACCACACTCACACACCCAAACACACCATACACACTCACCGCACAAACACATCCAAACACACTGCATGCACACACCCAAACACACCGCATGCACACACCCAAACACAACCCAAACACACCACACACACCCAAACACACCATACACACTCACTGCACACCCACATCCAAACACACTGCATGCACACACCCAAACACACCGCATGACCACAGCCAAACACACCATACACACCACATGTACACACCCAAACGCACTGCACACACCCAAACACACGGGATGCACACACCCAAACACACCATACACACACCGCATGCACACACCCAACCATACCGCATGGACATACCATAACACATCACACACACACCCAAACACACCACATGCACACACCCAAACACACCCTGCACACCACAAGCGCACACCCAAATGCACCACACACACCCAAACACACTGCATGCACACACCCAAACACACCATACACACCACACTCACACACCCAAACACACCACACGCGCACACCCAAACACACCGCACACACACACAGACACACCACACGCGCGCACACAGAGGTGGTGGGTTGGTGTGCTTGCGGGAGGCTCACACGTCATACAATCGATCTTTCAAAATAAGCACAATAAACCTGATATGACCGCTAATTCAGTGTTTCCACTTTTCAGTGTGTGTTAAAATTGTCAGTTCATATGTAACCCTACCAGCCTACTCATGCAGGAAGCCAGTTACTCCCACAAGAATGTTCCTGTGACAGGACTGCCAAAGAACCCATTAGCAAAAGTGTTGGAAGGCTGTACTATGGAAGTAAACACATGAACTTGCAAACTAATAAGCTAAATATATTCTTCAAATACTTGTTTATTGTAGCCCGCTATTTAAATTTTTTTTAATAACAAATACTATTAAAAAAAGTATCGGTAGCCATTAATTTGCAATTTACTGTGCTAAATATATGGTTCAAATATTTATCTATCATAGTCCGATATATCTGGGATGAAGAACTTATGAAATCATGTATATTGATATACTTTGAAAGTTGAATTGAGAGCGTCTAGTAGCTTCCATCGTGGTTTCTTTGCATTCTGTCCCATTTCACCAACTGTATGCTAATGTAGATAAACACTGTGCACTGGAATCACCACCTCCTCAGCTTGTTTATAGTCCAAGCAGACTTTGCAGGAGGCGCACGCCTCAGTTGGGTAGGGGTGAATCTTTTATCTAGGTTCCAAACACACCACATAGGTATTGACACCTGTCCTTTGAAGTTCACGAACCCCAGTCAGAACAAACTGATATATATATATATATAATATATATATATATATATATAAATATGTGTGTGTATGTGTGTGTTAGTCTATTCGAGCTTACTTCATGTGCAGACATCCTCATGATTCTGTCTGCGCAGGATAACTTAAAGGTGGATAGTCCGATGAAGCATCAAGTTTTCAAAACCAAAGCAATTATCTAGATTTGATTCTACATATCTAAACTTAGATACGTTTATTAAACATTTGCCATCACATATAAGGGAATAATGAGTCAATTTAATAGAACCTGTTACTGCAAAAGCATATTGGACATGTTTACACTTAAAATATCTCAAAAGGTAGAGATGTAGAATAAAGGTTAAATCAAATTAAAGAAAGGTAGATAATAACAATCAATTTAATATATTTATCTCAGGGAAAATGACAGAAACTCAAAACGATCGGACTATGCAACTTTAAGATATTGCTGAACTGGACTTGTTAACTGGACCAGTTGAAAGTCTAGTTCTTATTACCAGCGAGAACAGGCCGTCAGGTTAACGAGAAGTGTCATCGCAAACATATGATCCCATCTAGACTTCTTGCCGAATCTATGTTCTGTCTTGTTCGCCACAACTTCCCGTCAACGAAACGGAAGTAAAACATGCCACCGGCGCATGCGCATGCGCAGGCGCTATTTCTTCCGGTGACAGGAAATTGTTCAAAGTCGTGTGTTGCGTCGGGATCGCACAACCCCACCTGCGTCCTGACGTCTGAACATATCACAAGAAAAGGTTCACGAACAACAAATAGTCCAACAACCACGGTGTGTCCGCGCCTAATCCCATAAAGGGGATTAGGCGCGATGGCCTAATCGGTAGAGCTCGGGCCTCGCGTTAGGAAGGTCGGGAGTTCGGTTCCCGGTCGAGTGAAGCCAATGACTTTAAAATTGATCCTGGTCGCTTCCTTGCCTGACACTCTGCATTAATAGGATATTGCAAGGACTTGTTAGCTCAGCATCAGGATAATGTGACTGAATGGGATATCGGGTCGCCGGTGGCCTGATTTGCCAATGGGACACCACTATAAAGTTGCCATGAGCGTGCACTGTTACAAGTCGGTACGCATCCTGATATCACCTTAGATGTTGCCAGGATGTAAAACTCCCACAACCAACCAACCAGGACGCACACACATGTGTGTAGACAAGAACATCATGCAGGTTATTCTATCGCCTCTGTTTCCTGGAGTGATTTAGCACAGCCATCTCGCGTATTAAAGTAGACACACATGTTGTCATTGTTAAAACTGCGAGCCAGGAACTGCTTGAAGTGAGCGCCATTATTTCATTTGACGCTCTTTGATACGTCAATCTGAAAATTAGATGCACGTTTTAATACTTTTGTATTGACACGTTGTTTACGACAACTTGTGTGTTACAGTCATGTTGTCAGATTGAGTATAACTTTCCATATTTAAAGTTGCATGGTCCGATGAAATATTTGTTTTTCAAACCCAAAACATGTATCTTAATTTGATTATATATATCCATCTTAGATAATGGTGCATTAACAAGTAATTTGGTACAGCATATATAGAATAATCAGTGAATTTACTACCTCATCCTACTTTGAGAAACCCAGCACACAAGGAAGCCATTAACCAATTAGGTCAATCTCGTGGCCAGTGGCCTTGACCCTCATTCCAAGTACCTAGTCAGGTTCCAGGATGTCCAGTGGTAGTATTACTGGCACCATAGCCTGGGTTGATATAAAGTTGCAATACTTATGGGATGCTTTCCCCATTTATAAATGCTTTGTTTAAGTTGTCATAGATGTTATCAAATAACTATTGACTCAATACGTTTTTTAATGTTCACTGATGCAATTGTGATAATTAAGCAAGTGACATGCTAGAAAAGCAGTCCAATAAGAACAACACATAGTTAAGGTCAAACAAAGAATGGACACAATGCATGCCAACATAAGAAACAAGACATGAAGCCAACTGAGTATGCATTTTGTGTGTTTTTATAAATGCTTTCACATATCTTACATATCATGGATGTTATACCCCTGTCACACTACGACATTTCTCTCCAACCCGTGTCGACGTGTGTCACTTTTTGGCGAAACGTCGGGAAATGTCGGGAAACGTTAGGAGGACGTTATGAGCACGTCGGTACACTATCCCGGCGAGCGTAGCAGGTCGCTATAGGTTTTTAACATGTCAAAAAAACTGAACGACCGACAACGCGCTTCAACGCGTGGTTGCCAATATTATGGCGACGTCAGAAGCACGTCGACAGCGCTGGAATAACGTTATGCGAATGCTAGGCAGTCGCCACGCGCGCGTGACGGTCATTCTTACACGTTGCGCCAAACTGTTCCAAATTTTCTTTTTTTTTTCCCTCACGCGTCGACATCCGTTGGCCGCGCGTGAATAACACGCCGCGCTGACACCAAACTTTTCCCCCAAACCGCCGAAAAGTTGGACGTGTCTCGACGCGTAGAAGATATTTTGCGCGCCGACGGCGCGCTGGCGAGAAGCATCGTAGTGTGACAGGGCCATTAGCAAATAAATATTAACTCAATACTTATGGAAAAAAAGTCGCTCTCAGCCATACGCCGATCCTCCAACAAGCCTGTTTCCTTGCTCAAAACTTTCGGCGTATGGCAGCGTATGGCTCATACGCTGCTCATACACTCGACGTACACTATGCGTACGCCGACATAGGTTACGCATAGGTTGGGCGTACGCTGAACTTGTCAATCACAACCGTCAAACCTCCTCACACTACGCCGCGCATAGGTCAGCATACGCTTTGAATACACCGCCATAGGCTAGGGGTAGGTTAGGCATGGGTTAGGCATAGGCTGGGCGTACACTTCAGATGCCGCTGGGACCTCGTGCGCAGCGTATGACGGCGTATGGCGTCGTATGATAGAGAGACCAGACGGGATGGCCGAATGAGTTGGAGCATCCGTCTCCCGTGCTGGTAGATCGTGGGTTCGAACCTTGGTCGAGTCAAACCAATGACTTTAAAATTGGTGCTTGTCACTTCCTAGCCAGACGCTCGGCATTATTAGGACAGGGCAAGGACTGGTGTGCTCAGTGTCAGGATAATGTGACTGAGTGGGATACCAGGTCATGGTGCCGGGTTTC
Source organism: Branchipolynoe longqiensis (assembly GCA_030323885.1). Taxonomy (NCBI): domain Eukaryota; kingdom Metazoa; phylum Annelida; class Polychaeta; order Phyllodocida; family Polynoidae; genus Branchipolynoe; species Branchipolynoe longqiensis. Next base: position 38,430,803 of record CM059187.1, on the reverse strand, counting down.
CCAGTGAGACAGCACTATAAAGTCACCATGAGTGCACACTGTCACAAGTCGGTGTTCGTCCTGATATGACCTTAGATGTTGCTAGGACATAAAACAACAAACAAACAAACAACAAGCGTATGACCGTGTATGGGTCGAAAACCGCATACGCCGGCATATGCTAACGCCATACGCCATAATGTGACAGGGCCTTTAAAGAACACCGACGAAAAACGGCCGAATAAGCCCGATATCGTCGTCACGTTCTTTTATATAAGCCTAAATCTATTCAAAATCTGTAAATATGAAGGAAATTAAATTAAATAAATCCTAATTTTGGAATAAAAGTAACATTAATGGCAAATATAAGACAAACCGATGAAAACGACCGAGATAGATCTATCTCCTGGTCCCCTGACCCATCCCTGCGTTCTTCTATCTCTTTTCTGGATCTGACAGGAATAAATCTATCAAATAAAACTAATTAAGTGTCCAGTCATTCAATCCAGCTGCCAAGAATGCTGTATTTAATAAAATAAATCCTAATTTTGGAATAAAAGTAACATTAATGGCAAATATAAGACAAACCGATGAAAACGACCGAGATAGATCTATCTCCTGGTCCCCTGACCCATCCCTGCGTTCTTCTATCTCTTTTCTGGATCTGACAGGAATAAATCTATCAAATAAAACTAATTAAGTGTCCAGTCATTCAATCCAGCTGCCAAGAATGCTGTATTTAATACTTCTGGCCACACAAATGCTATATTGTAGTCTAGATTTCAGAAAACGATTCAAAATCCAAAAGTTACCCTGTTGCCAGATAACTGCAATTTGTTTACAGTTGCCTGGCAACAGGGTTCCACTTGTTGAAAGATACAGCAATAACTTGTAGTGCCAATAGTTTATATTGAATCTAAAAACACTCCAAATGTATAAATACAAATAAATATGCAAAAATAACCCCTAATTTTGGAATTAGGAGTAAGATTAATGCCAAAAATGCGAGGTTTTGTAAGGAAATACGACGAAATCGATCATGAGAGGCCAGTATACTGGTCCTCACGCCCTAGCCTGTGTTAGTTGTTGTTTTGGGGAGTTTTCAGTCGCATTGGTGTGCTGAAGGCTGCAAATCTGCAGCACTGAATGGGCACCACTGAAAGCAGTCCCATGTGGTCGGGAGTTGGCTTCCGGTGTGTAGTGATCAGAGGAATTGAGGGGTAGGGGGTAGGGGGGGGGGAGGAAGGAAAAAGGCAGCCTAAGAGTCCAACCACAGTCCTCTGAGAGGGCCGGGGGAGGCTGGGTGGTTGGTGTAGTTTTGCACCATGGTAAGACCCTAGGCCATACCAGGATGTGCACCGACTTGTAACAGCGCGCACTCATGGCGACTTTATAGTGCTGCCCCACTGGGAAATCAGGCCGCAGGCGCCATGACCCGATGTCCCACACAGTCACATTATCCTGACACTGTGCGCCCAGTCCCTGCCCTGATTTCATAACGCCAAGTGCCGAGCAGCAACAGGTACCCATTTTATAAGTCATTGGTTTGACTCGACCAGGATCCAAACTTCAGTCCCTCCAGATTCACCGGTATGCACCGTAAGTCCGGCCAAGGCCAGAGGAAGAAGTGAAGTGAGGATGGGATTAGTTAGGCAGAGGATGGGGTTACCTGTTTGTTGCAGTGAAAATTATTGGTTTTTTAGTAGTGGCACCAAGTCAGCTATGGCGATGAGGTGGGGCCTGCTAGTCCCCGATGTCATGAACTGGGCGACCGACAGTGTTGATGATGTCTGCGTTCTGGCGGTAGAAGCGAGCAAGTGCGTTCCAGGATGACTTGGAAATCCTGGAGAGGATAGCCAGAGTGGCCCTATTGTCGCTGAGTTGGCGGTCAGCATCCTCCATGAAGTCGCTGATGGCAGATCTGTCGACTGCACCACATGAGGCGAGTATGTGGGCCACATTGAAGATATTAGTTCCGCAGGGACAGCGTTGGAGGTTGGGGACATCAATCCAATGGCGGTAGCCAGTCCTGAAGCGGTTGATGGCGACTTGTGTAGAAGCAGGAAGGGGGATGTTCGTTCTGACCAGGGTGTACCAGAGCCAGCTTATTGAATAAGGGTTCCGTACTTGTTCCTTCTGTGTGGCTCGTTCCCAGAGTTTTGTGGTGGCTCGAGAAGCGGCCGCGGCCAGTTTGGTGATGGATGGAAGGATGGCTGTCTCTACGTCTGCTCGGTTGGCACCGGCTAGAGCGCCACAGTCGGCCCGGTCATTACCATACAGTCCTATATGCGAGGGGACCCATAGCAGGACTGTGTTAGTCCATTTCCCTTCCAGTCCCCCACAAATATCCAAATGACCACAAATGACCACAAAAGCCACCCGAAAGGCATGAATACGATGAAATATGCAAAAACAAACCCTAATTTCGAATTAGAAAGTAAGATTATTGCCAAAAATAAGACATTTTATAAGAAATACGACGAATCCGGCCGTGAGAGGCCAATATACTGGTCCTCACGCCCTTCCCTGCGTTCGTCCATGTCTTTTTTTCCTGTCAGATGGCATTTCATGGCCGATGCGGGCTTGTCTCGGCGAGCAGCCCGCATTTCAGAAATGCGGGTTGCTTGGCCCAAGCCTGCAACGGTCGTAGCTCGAGTGTAGTCTCACCCACTTCACATATAAATATATTTCGGGTCTTTTGGAGATTTAAAGTTAACAGACTAGAATTTAAATTAACGCAATATCATTTAAATTAATACTATAATATATTATTATATAGTCAAATCGAAACATTTTTCTGATCTGATACATCTAGGTTGGAATTTGCCAATTCAACCTGGGATGGTAAATGGATAGCCTATAAACTATTATATTATAAGATAAATTACAATTTCCCCAGCTTCTCACCCTATCCTAGGATAGGGTGAGTAGCAGGAGAAATAGGAAGATCAAAATTTCTGTGACTGAAAATTCACCAGCTTAATCAACTGATGTACAAAAAACATACACACACAAAACAACTAGGTATTTTCAGATTTTCAGTCTAACATTGTCCCATCTGAGTTGGAAATATGAGATCAAATGTAAGTATGTGGTTTGTTTAAAAAAAAAAAAGCTTCTTCAGACCATGCACCTCTAAAACATGGTTCGAACACATGGGTTCAAATCCCATGACCTACAATGACTTACATCAGTAGGTTAGCCCATATCACATCACATGCCAACAAACAATTGATGGTGCCGTGGCGCCATCACTAGAAAATGTTAGGTGACCAGGCTATTTTTTATTTAGGTCATTCTACATCACATGGTCATCACGAGATGTCAATAGTGGTCATAGCGACAGGACTTTTGGCAAGCTTGTCAAAAGTATTTTGGGTTCTTTCAGCTCAAATTACTTCAAAACTAGCAATTTTTCATCAAAATGATTCCAGACTAATGATTAGTAGGTCATAACGATCAATTTGATATATTTATCTAAAAAATAAGACATAAATTCAATCGCGATCGGACTATGCAACTTTAACTTCAAGTCATTCATTTGTATATTGAACTTAAAACTGAGTGAACGTCATCACCGAAATTCTTGGGTCTCCTATGAATTATTGTAGTGAAAGCGCATTGAGTGAATCATTTAAAACTGCATGGTCAGATGAAAAGATCAAATTTTTAAAACCAACATAATTATCTAGATTTGATTCTACATATCTAACTTGGATAATGATGCACTTATGAGCATTTGTTTCTGCATAGAAGGGAACACTGAGTCAATTTAATAGAAGCTGTTACCGCAGAAGCATATGGTGTGGCGTGCTTGCCAAAACTAATTTGATATGCTTGCCCTTCAAATATCTCAACATTTAGCCATTTAAAATAAAAGTTACTTCAAACTAGAACAATGTAGATAATGATCAATCTAATATATTTGCGTCAGAAAAATGACAGAAAGTCAAAACCATCGGATTATGCAATTTAAAAAATGTGTGAAATTCATCACCAAAATTCGTGTCTCCTTAGATAAAGCATTCACCCAGTACTCGCAGTACACGGGTGAATACCAACCCTTTATAAAAACGGTCGAAAAAGCGGGTTAACGAATTGAGAGCCTAATTTCACAATCTAAGAAGCAACAATTATTCTTTACATATGTCTTATTGATAGCCCGCTACCTTTGAGTTGAAATATATAATATAATATCTAGTTTAATAAGATTTAAAAGTGAAATCGACGGCGTTCTGCGGCCGCCATCTTGTCTTTTTGCATTCTCTCCCATTTCATCAACTCTATGCTTATATAAGTACCCATTTGATACTGGAGGCAGGCATTCTACTCGCTGTTCCATACGAAAGCTATTTAGAGTACGTTGTCGTTCACCCGTGTACTACAAGTACCGGGTAAATCTGTTATCTAGGGTCTCCTGTGAGTGGTGGTAGTGAGAGCATATTGAGTGAATCATTTAAACTAAAGTCCCATCTTGCAAATATCTGATTGGTTAGCTGAAAGTTGCATTATTACACACGTCTTACCTTAAAAACAAATGTGACTATTTAACAGTCTGTGGATAATAGGCTATATTAGTCAAAATGAGTATCATTTGGTCCCGGTTTAATAGCAGAATAAAATGCTGTCATTTTCGTGCCTACAACTTAGGTATGTTATTTTTGGTCAAAGCAGATATATATGACAATATCACAAATATGTTTTCAGTAAATGCTCCCAAGCTCTTCTTAAACACAACAAGCGATACATTACGGTGCCCTGGCTTAGTTGTTAAATATTCGGATATATTTCACTCATGGTGTTTAATTTATACAAATATTTTTGTCACCACAATGCCGATATTTCACGTCGGTTTAACTGTTAATCACACAAAATCAGCTAAACAGATAGAAAGAAAACCCAGGCTTTAACGCAGTTACAATTTTACATCAATGCAATGGGGTGTTCAGTTTGGGGAGACGGGGAATTAAAATAAGTTTGAACAGCCGACTAGGCGTATTGAAATGCCACCCCAACCCTGCTTAAATGACACATTATTGACATACTAGTACTCAATCAATCAATAGTTCCATCCTCTAGTCGAGGGTTGGATGCAATGGTTCTCCACTTGTCCCGATGGTGTGCTGTTCTGATAGACTGTGAATAATTCAAGCCTGTCCACTGTGAAATATTTGTAAACCATGATGTTCTTGGTCTCCCTCTCCCTCTGCTGCCATTCACCTTCCCTTCCAACAATGTACGGTATATTGAACTCTGACGAATGATGTGGCCAAAATAAATAAGTTTCTTTGTCTGTATAGTGGCAAACAAGCTTTTCTTATTTTTAATTTTTCTGAGAACTTCTTTGTTGGTGATCTTCTTTGTCCATGATATTTTCATCATCCTTCGATAAGTCCACATCTCAAATGCTGCTAAACATTTGTACATTTTCTTAGAGATTGTCCATGTCTCTGCCCCATACATTAGAGTAGACCACACATAACACTGAAGAATACGCTTCCTTGTTTGTATTAATATCTTACTTGATGTTAACACTCTATACATTTTGGAGAATGTTGTTCCGGCTATTGTTATCCTTCTTTTAATTTCTTCCTCACATCTCCCATCATTTGTAATCTTTTGTCCGAGATATATGAATTCGGATACTTGTTCTATGTTTGTGCCATCTATGGTTATATTGACATTTGGTTTATCTGTCTTTTTACTTATAACCATTGTTTTGGTCTTCCTGGCATTCATCTTCATGTTGAATAGTATTCCAGCTTTATTGATTCTATTCACTATATCTTGTAGGTTTTTCTCACTGTCTGCTAGTATTACACTGTCATCGGCATATCTAAGATTGTTGACGTTCATGCCACCTATTGTCACTCCCTTGCAATCTTCAATGTGTCTGAAAATCATCTCTGTGTACAGGTTAAATAGACATGGTGACAATACACACCCCTGTCGAACTCCTCGTTTAATCATAACTTCATCCGATAGGCCCTGCTCCATTTTTATAAATGCACGTTGTGTCCAGTATAAGTTCACAATTAGTTTAATGTCTTTGCCATTGACAAGCCTAAAATACTAGTACTACAGTAACGAAATATCATATCTAATATACAACAGCGATTCGTATATGGCGTAGGCGTTACTAGAAATAAATCAGCATGTCAAATATATATAGCCTACTCAGCAGTATTACATTTTGCTCGTAGACTATTCTGTATTGCTGGTATTTCTAATGCACGGTATCGGGCGTGATGGCCTAATCGGTAAAGCTCGGGCCTAGCATACGGCAGGTCAGGAGTTCGGTTCCCGGGCGAGTCAAACCAAAGACTTTAATATTGATACTTGTCGCTTCCTAGCCTGGCGCTTGGCATCAATAGGATAGGGCAAGGACTGGTTAACTCAGTGTCATGATAATGTGACTGAATAAGGATATTGGGTGATGGTGCCAGCGGCCTAATTTCCCAAGGGGCAGCATTATAAAGTCTGCATGAGTATGCACTGTTACAAGTCGGGACCCGTCCTGATATGACCTTAGATATTGCCAGGACGTAATGCTCCAACAACCAACTTACGGTGCCCATAAATTACATTACCAAGGACTCAAGCCTATCGGAAGTGTACTATCACTTTGCACCTGACCGCCTATTTTATATACATATTTTGTTTTATGAATCTCGTGATTGGACATAAAGCTGGTAGTAGTAAAACCGGTTCCCTTCTCCTGGACTGAAGGGAGGAAATGGTTATGGGACAATGCAGCTGGTCTCTGGCTCTGACATGTTTCATTCTTATCACCCAGCTCGTTAATTTAATCTGGTTTTGGGTTGATTAGGACCAGGGAAGTAATACTAATTATTACTCACATTCTGTGTGGTATTTTGTTATGTGTTTGTATGGGTATCCCTTAGGGTCCAATCCTATGACCAGCTAGAGCTATAGCTGTTCCGTTATGATTTACTTGTGTTACTGGGCTCAACTCCATGTTCTTTTCGTTTACCACAAAGAACGCACTTAAAAAAATATACATTTGTGGCAGGAAACTGCGGTTTGAGTATCCATGGATCATTTGTTTGTCAGCCAATGGCAGTTGTTTGCTACTCACTCTTTTTTTTATGTTGCTAAGGTTGTTATGAGTTGAGCCAAATACCTAGTTTTACAACCATGCATTAGTGGCCTCACCCTGATTTGCTTATGCTAGGTACACACCTAGCGTATACGATCGTTTTTCCGCACCCACCTACCGTATACGATCTAAAACTGCCCAAAAGTCGTGAGGTGTGCACTCCCCTAGCACACCTACCGATTGCAATTCCCGATTTTTAGGGCTAAAACGGTAGGTGTGCGCTAGCATTACGATTGCGATTCCCGATTCGAAAAATGAATCGGCCCGATTCCAGTTTTAAGCAGATCGGGAGTTTTAGTGCGCGAATCCTATACGGTATGTGTGTACCTAGCATTAGGCTGAGGCTGAGTTAACTTGGTGCAGTATGTAGGTCACGACTTCCGCTTTGACTGTGGTCGGGTTAAGTTGGTGCAGTTTGTAGGTCACGACTTCCGCTTTGACTACCAACCTGAGGTGATAGAACTCGACTAGTTCAGTACACATTTTAGCTTTGTAAACAGTTGCGACTGACCGGACGTGGTAGTCGAATCGGTTGAGTGTAGGCTTCCCGTGAGGAAGGTTGGGAGTTTGAATCACTGCCTAGCCTGTCACTCAGCATTAATATGATAGGACTTGTCGGCACAGTGTCAGAATAATGGGACTGTGTGATATATTGGGCCATGGTGCCGGTGGCCTGGTCTCCCAGTAGGGCAGCACTATAAAGTCACCATGAGTGTGCACTGTCACAACTCAGTGCCTGTCCTGAAGTGACCTTCGATGTTGCTAGGACGTAAAGCAACAACAAACAAACAGTTTCAACTGCGGGAAATTGGCTTCGCGTGTGTCTTTCATCATTCATATACAGTACAACCTCTCTATACCGACCCCTATATCGATCGCGTTATTTGGGTCACACCATTGTAAGGATATTCTAACTCTCTAAACCTACCACCTCCCTAAATGGGCCACTTAAAGTCGGTCGATTTAGAGAGGTTTTACTGTATATTACTGCAAGGAAGGACGTCCATTGCTATTGCCCGCCCCTCCCGACCCCCAAAATCTATTTAGAATGTTAGTAAAATCGTTCTTCTGTTCAGAATTTATCAACGGAGAGCCCATTTAGTACTTATGTGAGAATTAGCTTTCAGCTCCTCAGAAGTATCTACCTCATCAGTATGCGCATGCCCATCTCCAAGTCCAGTAATGGTGTCCCGTCAACACGACAATACTAAATAAGCCGGAGTAGGATTTCCCAAAGATAGGAAATGGGATGATAGAGAAGGGGGTTGAATTAAATTTTGAAAAAAAGAAGAAGAGAAAACATGGATGTAGGCGCCTAAACAAATTACGCCATTAACTCCTGACAGGGTAAGAATGGGCTGTAGTCGGTTGTTATCTACGACCGACAACCACACTCTTAGCGCCTCCTCACTAGTGCACTGACCCCGCCAACAATGTGAAAATCCCCAAACAGCTTTTGTATAATAGTAAAGAACAGTTGGTATATTTGTTCTCTGTGGCGGAGTGGTTAGAGTGTCTGACCTTTTTCTAGGTCAGACTCCTAATCTGAAGGTCAGTGGTTCAATTCCCTGTGCCCCCCAAACCTCTGCCAATTTGGATTTCCACTGCTGTGTATAACTTACAGCATCATCAAAGGCCAGTTGCTCTCATACCATGTCTATGTGGTGTGGGAGGTTAAAAATCCCTTGGGTCGGTAAAAGTGTAGGCTCAGGCTTTCTATCGACAAACTGTCTAATGGTGAAAACAAGGCTGTTCAGACTTATCCATGATAGGCAGCATAAATCTTCAAGAAAAAAAACTAAACAAAAAAACAAGAAACACCTAGTTACAGAAAAAACACACAAAAAACCAGTCACTTCATTAGAATCTTGTACATTCACACCTACCCTATATATGAGGCTGTCTCAAAAAGTGCTAAGCAATATGGGACAAAACCTTGTCCATTGTAACGATTGTTGTTTGTTTGTTGTTGTTTTACATCCTAGCAACATCTAAGGTCATATCAGGACGGGTACCGACTTGTGACAGTGCGCACTCATGGCGACTTTATAGTGCTGTGCCACTGGGAAACCAGGCCACCAGCACCATGACCTGATATCCCATTCAGAACATTATCCTGACACTGAGCCAACCAGTCCCTGCCTTATCCTATTAATGCCGAGCGCCTGCCGAGGAAGCGACAAGTATCAATTTTTAAGTCATTACTTTTTACTCGACCAGGGTTCGACCCCACGATCTATCCGACGGGCGCTCTAACTCATTTGGCCATCCCGTCTGGTCCCATTGTAACGATCAACATACTATCCGCTTATGCATTTGCTCAGGATAAATTGATTTGTTTTCTAGATGGTGTTTCATAATCTCAATAGAATACATATTGATTTGAAGCAAATGTCCTTGTGTTTTCAGTGTAACCGTTCCTGTGCTGTTTTGTGTCAATCATTACAATGGAAAAAAAAGAAGAGAGTTGTCGCCTTTTGAGACAGGCTCATATATGTATTTATATATGTGTACATATGTATCTTAAATGTCATACTTACTGATCACGAAACGTCTCTAACAGGTAATGACATGTCTATTAAATTACATCTAGTAAATCTTGTTTTCAAGCTACAGTCATTTTAATTAGTAGAGCCTGAAATGTATAGTTCGCATAAAAACAGAATATGATAGAAAGATTGGTGCGGATGCTGTCATATATAATCGGGAACGTGAGTCATGCTGTCACATGTAGGATGGAACATGGGTCATACGGTCATGCTATCACATGCAATATGAAACCTGAGTCATGCTGTCACATGCAACATGGAACCTGAATCATGCTGTCATATATAATTAGGAACCTGAGTCATACTATCACATGCCGGATGGAACCTGGGTCATGCTGTCACATGCAACATGAAACCTGGGTCACGCTGTCACATGCAACATGGAACCTGAATCATGCTGTCATATATAATTAGGAACCTGAGTCATGCTGTCACATGCAGGATGGAACCTGAGTCCTACTGCCATGTACCCGAATCATGCTGTCATAGAAATTAGGAACCTGAGTCATGCTGTCACATTCAGGATGGGACCTGAGTCATGCTGTCACATGCCCTCAGCGGGACGGGTCCACAAAGCTGCCGTGCCACCTGTCTTCCATTCTGCACAGACTGCGTCTATTTAGCCCCTGTAGGCTGTAGCGTGATTTAGCGAACTTTGAACTTCTACGACGCAGACGTCATGGTTGAAGGCCTAGCTGCCTGCTAATATACCCCTGAAAGGGCCGGTGTCTGACCACAACCTAACCCTCCCTCACACCCTCACCCCCCCCCCCCCCCCCCCAATCCCTCACACCCCCCCCCCCCCACAGCCCCTATTCGCTCACGTCCAACCCCCCCCCCCCCACACACACACACTTTCTCACTCCACCCCCCACCCCTCACATCCCCACCCCACACTCCCTCACCCCACACTCTCAACCCTCACTCCAACCCCCCCATCCTCTTACCCCTCATTCCCTCACCACCTCGCCCACACTCCCTAACTCTCACCCCACCCCCTTACCCCAGTCACCCCCGCATGCTGGTGGTAGGTAGGCGGTGCTCGTCACCATTTCCCACCAGCCCCACACGTGGTCGCCCTGGAGGCAGACACGTTCCTAGGGCTACTACTAGATACTCAGATGTCGGGTGGGGGAGGTGTGTGTGTGTGTGTGGGGGGGGGGGGGTTGTAGTAAACCGACATGGTATTGGTGTGATTCGAAAAGCTGATGTTGGAGACGAAGATTGTTTTTGATTTGCTGGACTTCTCAGTTAAATCAAACTACTGACTTTTTTTTTTTTATTTATGTTTTTTTTGTGACAATTTTTTTATTCTGCCCATAATGTATAAACTCCCATGAGGGTGCTTGTTTTCAATGCTGGACAGCTGTGATACTGGATTAATCTGGTCCCGCACTCAGGAGTCTATACCTGATCTTTCTCGGGCCAACCTTTGCGGTTTTGGGTGTTACTGTTAGTAGCTTCTATATTAGTTTTTTTTTAATTTTCAAGTTTTTTCCTAACCTGTATATGATAACTTAGCCTACTATGTACATCTATGCAGATGAATACAGGCCTGTGGGAGAGGATCCCATCCCATTGTGGTTTGTTACAGCATCCTTTCACCCTTATAAAATTGAGACCTATCGTTACATAACCTGTCACTGAGACTTACTAGGAGGATATGGAAAGGACTGTTTAGGTCAGCATCAGGGTAATGTGGAAAATCAGGTCATGGTGCCAGTGTCCTGGTCTCCCAGTTGAACCACACTATAAACATGGCACTATGGCATGAGAAAATACCACAACCCGCCGCCAAGTCACAGTCCCGAAGGGTATGGGTGGGTTCTGGCGCACCCGGGTACCAACTAGGGACAGGGCACAGGGGAAAGGAAGGTGGTAAAACCAAAAGTCAGGGACAATGCCATTAGAACTATGGTTAACAATTTAACACCACAGCCGACCCACCTGGTCACAGTCCCAAAGAGTACATATGTGTTCTCACACATGTAGGCACTAACTCGGGATAGGGCAAGTGAAAGGAAAGCTGCAAAAAAATTTTCCAAAAGATTCTGGGAACACGCTTATTACCATCTCACTAGATGTACATACTAGGCTACAATATTAGATATATGATGGGAAGTTATACCAAAAAAAAACACCCCAAAAAACTAACATAGATACTAACTACTAAAATAAATGCTGGTGGATGTCCCAGATACCAACCCAGAACCGGAACTGGGGCATACACCATAACATTCCTCACAGCTGTCCAGTGTTGAAGACAAGCACCCTCGTGGGAGCTTACAGGCTATGGGCAGAATAAATACTGTATCAATAACAAAATATAATAAAATAAATAAAGTCGCCATGAGTACACGCTGTCACAAGTCGGTACCCATACTGATATGACCTTAAGGGTTACCAGGGTGTAAACCTCCAACAAAGATGCAAATTGGTAAGCTGTGTGCTGGGTGAGAGGGTTTGGCTTATAGGGTGGGGAGGGCGGGGATTCAGCAAGAGGCTGGTTACTGGCCTGCTACACCTACAGACGTTGGCCCTGCACCCCAGGCGTGCTCTGCTTAGATTTTAATTGGAAGAACAAGGCCGGCGGCCCAAGCCTGCCCTGTAACTCCGGGTTTCACGTACTATCCTAGCGGCGATGTGGGGAACTTCTGAGGACGTAACTGGAGGCCGAGATGGTGAACGGTGGGAATTTGTACTTTAGACTTATGGGAGGCAGAGCGGATCAATTCTAATAGATTAATGCTTTACATTTAACATATTTCTGTATATTTCCTATCATTATTTCTGAGCAGATTCACGGGATATATCATTATATATCATGTCTTTGTTCCTTTCGTAATATCATATATTTGTCTGAATGCAGTCTTTTCTCCGCGCCCAGATGCCATTCATGCAAGTTATGTTATTCATACAAGCATATATGGCAATCGGTGACAATATCAACGTATCGTTACATTACTTAATGACGCCTCTAGAGCATATTGATTTTTATCACCGGCTATTGGATGTCAACCATATGGTCATTCTGACATAGAGGAAACCCGCCACTGCCACATAGGCTACTCTTTCCGACAAGCAGTAAGGTATCTTTTATATGCACTTTCCCACAAACAGGACAGCACATACCACAGCCTTTGATGAACCAGTTGTGGACGACTGGTTGGAACGGAAAATAGCCCATATTGCAAATGGGTGCACGGAGCAGGTTGTTTGGGTGAGGTCAGCGAAATATGATGATACAATACTCCACAAGAAAGTAGAAACAAATAAAAAAGAAACCAAATCATTCCAGTACAAAACATTAGACCCATTTGGATGATGTAAATGCAGCCCTTTGGCATCATGTTTAATATATCGAAATGACGCGCAAGTGGAAATCTTATATATAATAGAAATAAGGTTCTTGACTGAAGGGGGTTGAGGTAGACAGACACCCAGGCCAGCTAAAGAGACAATGTCCGTGAAAACATGACAGAATTGCATTGTCAGATTGTTTTCGGCCAGATAGTGCCCATCACAGTTATCAGTTAGCATGCACCCCCCCACCCACACACACACACACACCCACCCACACCCCACACACAAAGAAAAAAGAACCCACTTTACTAGATGCTGGGGTTGGAGTTAGGAGGTTTCAATCATACATTAACCAATTTGGATTTCCACCGCTGTGTATAACTTACAGCGTCATCAAAGGCCAGTTGCCCTCATACCATGTCTATGTGGTGTGGAAGGTTAAAAATCCCTTGGGTCAGTAAAAGTGTAGGCTCAGGCTTTCTATCGACAAACTGTCTAATGATGAAAACAAGTCTATTCAGACTTATCCATGATAGGCAGTATAAATCTTCAAGGAAAAAAAAAAGAAAACAAATTGAGCTAGTCAATTCTACTAGTGCTTCTCGATGCAATTTAAGGTTGCAATATCCGATGAGTTTGAGTTTCTATGATAATTCAGTTTAATTGTAGATAACTATATTGGTTGAGCGTTATAATTTAATTTCGTTTACTTTGATGTAATTTTGATTTTAAACCGTTAACTTTGACGATAGTTAAAGTATGTACATATGCATCATTAATATTGGCGTGTACACTGATATGGTATGCAGGTATTGCAGGTATAGCAATATGTCAGGGAGTTTGATGCCCCTGCCCTGCAGAGTTGTAAACCACTGCCTTGTGGTACAGGTTCTTGACAGAACCGAAGGCTAAGGGAGCAAACCCTGAACAGAAAAACATGTCACTGGTGCAGCATTAAGGGCGGTTCATGTATGGAACTCCCAACATCTCCCGACCAGTCACTGCAGGGACAAATAGTTTTGCGCCTGTCTTGACATGTTCTTGCCAGTGTGATACCTCTATTTGCTCCCCGAGAGAGTGCCGCTGGTAACTTGCAAAAGCCAGCAGCACTTCAACACTTTTGCAGGCAGCTTTCATGAAATGAAACCTGAAGCTGAGAGACTTTAAGACCGACTCATGGATGCAACTCTCACAGCAGAGAGCTAAATGGAGAGCGGCAGTCAAGTAATGAAAGCAGTCTTTGTCGCATCGCAACTGACAGCATGATGATGATGATGACACTGATATGGTACACACACGTCAGAGGCTGCATCAGTGACAGTTATACAAATTTACTTAGTTTTCTTTCCATGCAGAAATATATGTTTACTGAGTGCAACTGTACCTAAGTTAGCTATGTATGATCAAATCTAGGTGAAGCATTTTGGTTTAGAATATGTTCTGTTTTCATCTACAGTTATAGAGTTTGCATAGTCCGACGGTTTTGAGTTTTTGTCATTTTTTTCTGAGATAAATATATTAGGTTGACCTTTACAATCTACCTTACTTTAGTTTGAAGCAACATTTCTCTTAAATGGCTACCTTTTGAGATATTTGAAGTGCAAACATGCCAAATTAATTTTGGGAAGCATCCCAAAGCTCTGACACCATAGGCTTCTACAGTAACACATTCAATTAAATTGGCTCAATATTCCTTTGTATGTGGCGACACATGTTTAATAAGTGCACCAGTATCTAAGTTAGATATGTAGAATCAAGGGTAGATAATTGATTCGGTTTGAAAATTTGGTGTTTTCATCGGACCATGCAACTTTAGGTAAGGTCTAAAACTATATGTTCTGCTTGTAAAAGTTGTCGATCATGATTCTTTTTTACTTCAATGAACATTTTCTGTCAAATTTCATCAGTTGCCAATTCAAATTACATAACGGTCAATGCGTTCATGGTAAAACAAATACAAAATTTAAACAAATCACTGCCTGCCATACGTATTTGCTTGCCTGCAGCAAGAAACACATTTGTTTACTCATAATCAAAAGAATTGGAGGTCCACATATTTTCCTGGGGATTCTCCACATTTATACACGGTCAGAGGCATACTTTCAAGTCTTTTTTGGCATGGATCTATCACGTACCTCTTTAACCACAATCTGACATTCCCCTTCCTGCCCAACTTGTCACATTGAAGAGTCAGGAATCGAATGATTCACCGTCTCTAACGCCTGGCCAAAATCAGTAAACGCAGAGAGAGGGTAACCTTAGCTTCGTTTATCCTGGACTGGAAGTCATCTGTGATTGATGAAATGGTATCTTATCATTGACGGCTCCGATTTAAATCCTCCTTGTCTTGGGCTCAGTAGATAGAGCTAGCTGCCCCTTCAAGTGGAACACCTCACTTGTTTGGTTCACAATGCGCTCAAGTAATTACTCTGGTTGGGGGAATAATAGCGCTGAGCCGATAGTTGTTTCCGCCAGGTTGAGAAGCGGATATTGGGAGCGTTCTTCTGTTTATTCGAAGGTCAGTCCCCTAGTACATAGCACTCCTTGCATGAAGGTTAATAGCAATTCACAGACATGACAACCCCCAATAGCCGATGTCTGCTTTTTGTGCTGGAGGGTCGTCATAGCTGCGTAGTCCGATGAAGCATCAAATTTTCAAAATCAAAACAACTATCTAGATTTGATTCTACATATCTAACTTAGATACTGATACATTTATTAAGTATTTGTTGCCACATAGAAGGGAACGCTGAGTTGATTTAATAAAACCTGTTACTGCAGAAGCCTGTGGTATCAGAGTTTTGGCGTGCTTGACAAAATTATTTTCACACGTTTGAATTTCAAATATCTCAAAAGGTAGCCATTTCAAATAAAAGTTACTTCACACTAAATTAAAGTTTCCTAGTCCAATGCTTTTGAATTTCTGACTTTTTCTGAGATAAATACATTAGGCTAATCATTATAGTCTTCATTAGTTTAGTTTGAAGCAACATTTATTTTTAAATGGCTAACTTTGGAGATATTTGATGTCAAAACATGCCAATTTAATTTTGGCAAGCACACCAAAACTCTGACACCATACACTTCAGTAGTAACAGATTCTGTTAAATTTACTTATTACGACCTTCTATGCAGCAAAACATGCTTAAGAAGTACACCCATATCTAAATTGAATCCAAGAGTTGCGGGTTCGATTCCCGCTCTAGACGCAATATTTCCCATTTTCATCACACCCAGAACATTATTATTATTATCATCATCATCATACAAGGATTATTACGTTATGTCCATAAAATACAGTCAACTTCCTGCTCACCGTGACCCAGAATAAACAACATAAGATTAATGCGGGTTGACTCTACCCCACATTGATGACATAGTGTGGTATTTCTGTGTCTCCTCTCAGCTCACAAAGCAGACATCACCAGCCATATGATGGGCCGAAAGGCAAGTCTCTATATGACATTGTGTGTGGTGGCTGTACGCATGATGTATCCAGCACAAGATTAATAGCCGTCAGCGGCTCGGCCTATTCATACATTGTGCAGACATATGAAAGACAGAAGACAATAACAGCCTGTCCGATTTGACATCCCCAGTCATACCTCAGGGGCATACAACACCACGTAAGGCTGGTTGGAACAGTTTGTTTGTTGTTGTTTTATATCCTAGCAAAATCTAAGGTCTCAAACGACTTGTAACAGTACACACTTTTTGGCGAATTTGTTGTGCTGCCCCACTAGGAAATCAGGCCGCTGGCAACATGACCCGATATCCCACTCAGTCGCATTATCCTGACACTGAGCTGAGCAGTCCTCATGCTATTCTATTAATGCCGAGCGCCAGGATAGGAAGCCACGCGTATCAATTTTGTACGTCATTGGTTTGACTCGAGCGAGAATCGAACTCTCGACCTTCCGCATACGAACCCTGCGCTCTACCGATTCGTCTACCGCGTCCGGTGGTTGGAACAAAGTGAAGTGTGACAGTTACGATCTCCGAACCTACCATACGATCAGGCGGAGCTCCATATCACTTATCAGATTGGGGAATATATATTGCAGTGACCGGAGAAAAGTGTGCAGGTGCCTGTCAGTGCCGACGAGACATTGTGACATTTAATATTTAGGTTGACACTTGATGCTAACGCATTTAAATAACAATCCATCAGACTTATATTAGTGTGAAACTGGGCTCAACCGGGGAAACAGAAAACGTAGACACATCGTGATAAACTGGCTACATATGGCTGGCTGCCTGATTCAACTTGCCAGGTGTTTATATAATGTTACTGAATAGGATCCTTCGTTTTAGTTAATATAAATTCATATATAATGTGAATAAATATGTATGCGGTGGCCGAATCGGTTAGACTTAGAGTGCAAGCTTTCCGTGCGGAAGGTCGAGAGTTCGAAGCCTGGCCGAGTCAAACTAATAACTTACACAATTGATACTGCTCTACATTACTAGGATAGGACCAGGATTTGTTAGCTCAGTATCAGGATAATGTGACTGAGTGGGAAATCAGGTCATGGTCCCAGCAGCATGATCTCTCAGTGGGGTAGCACTATAAAGGCACTATGAGTGCGCACTGTCAAAAGTCGGTACTCATCCTGATATGACCCTTATGTTGCCACGATGTTAAACCCCAACAAATATAGCAAATAAACAGCATAAACATGTGGATGTGACCTACTTTTTATTTCTTTCTCATTTTGTGGGTACATTAGTTGATTTTGGTCCGTTAGTTGACTAAGGGCGGGAACTTCTGTCTTAGCCCAGAAGCAACAACTGGAGACTAAGGTACTCACTCACATCATACCTCCATATCGGAGATCTCCTGCCTTGGAACTCATAGCTATATAGTGTGTGCACAGGGGGGTTCCTAGAGGGGAAGCGGGTACTATTATGTGTGTATGGAGGCGAGGTTATCATGTGTGGTAGATGACTAGACCCTGGTGTTCCATTGTGGTCTATGGGAAATGTTCTTGTTTGAAGAATGCTTTAAGACATCTATCGCACCAGTAGCTGGTTTCAAGCGAGTGCTCTCAGCAGGTCATCCATGGGACACGATATAGCGAATGGTAAACAGGAAGTGTGAACACTTATTTGTCTCTCTTTTTTTTTTTTTGGTACATTAGTTGTCCCAAGCATGGGGAAATCCCAGTCACAGACGATTGGTCTTCCCCACTCCACTACTGGTCGATAGAAAGCCCGAGCCTACACTTTTACCGACCCAAGGGATTTTTAACCTCCCACACCACATAGACATGGTATGAGAGCAACCGGCCTTTGATGACACTGTAAGTTATACACAGTGGTGGAAATCCAAATTGGCAGAGCTGGGGACACGGGGAATCGAACCGCCGACCCTCAGATTAGGAGGCTGACCTAGAAAAAAGTCAGACACTCTAACCACTCCGCCACAGCGAAGGCCACACTGGAGGATGTCGGAGCTCTTAGAGTAAGTGGATTGTCTGAGTATGATGTAGGTGGTGGCTGGAGGGGCCGGACCCTGGAGTTGCTGCCCTACCTCATCTGAGAATCTAGGAGGATTGGCATCGTTAGGTATACTCGTCTCTCCCGGATAGGTAGCAAATCATAACACTATATGTAGGTATATGGGTCGTTCTCAGAAGTTGTCTACCAATAATGTGACATCAGTACCACAACATCAAATTGCTGTCAAAGTCATATATACAAGCTTCCTTAATGTGTATGTCCTTTTGCATCTGAATAATTGGAAATAAACATATTCTGACTTTTTTAAAGATGTCAAATGATGCTCACACCCAATAAATCGCAGTATAGCATGGAAACCATTCTGACTCCAAAATCAAATATTTCCCACACAAAGCTTGACATTTTTAGGACATTTCACATGCCACTTGCTTTATAAACAGTAGTAATAATAATTTGAAACCTCATTGCTATGGTTTTGTCTTATTTGTGATGATTAAAGGGAGAAACAGAAAAATTTTAACAATGGGACAGTCCAAGTGGAATCGACACTTTTACACAAATGTTCGGCTCAAATTTCAATGTTTAGGGGCAATTTCAGGATTGATCTTTTACTATACCATAACTGGGTCCATGCATAGAATATCAATGGTGAAAATAGTTCCTGTACTGTATCTGTAATCAGTGTTTGATACAGAGTTTCA
Source organism: Branchipolynoe longqiensis (assembly GCA_030323885.1). Taxonomy (NCBI): domain Eukaryota; kingdom Metazoa; phylum Annelida; class Polychaeta; order Phyllodocida; family Polynoidae; genus Branchipolynoe; species Branchipolynoe longqiensis. Next base: position 38,411,688 of record CM059187.1, on the reverse strand, counting down.
TACTACTTGCAAGTGGAAATGAAATGTTACGATGTTAATGACTCCAGAAAAGGTTAACTATTTCATAATTTTTATAATTGTTTTTTTTTACAAATAAATGTCTTCAACATAATGAAGACATTGTATATTACCATTCAAAATGAAATATGCTGTTGTTCAGAGGTTTTCATTAAGATTGTGACACTTTATTTTCAATGCTGTTGACAATGTCACAAATTAGTGATTTAATTTTCTATTTATTTAGCTACATCCATCCCAATAAGATACATAATACGCAATATTAACATCTACTTTTGATCTAAAATATCTCCCACATTATTGGGCTAAATGATGAAATCTAAATATTGATACTCCAATAATGGGTTTCTTTGAAATATGCATTTCAAGTAGACTACTTCAAGTGGTACACAGTTTCTGAGAACGACCCATTTACATGTGATATATGTGCTGCTTATACTATATATACTATGCATATTGGTTGGTTATTAGAGTTTTACATCCTGGAAACATCTAAGATCATATCAGGACGGGTACCGACTTGTGACCATGCACAATTGTGGCGACATAATAGTGCTGCTCCACTGGGAGACCAGGCCACCAGCACCATGACCTGATATCCCACTCAGTCACATTACCCTGGAACTGAGCAAACTAGTCCCTACCCTATCCTAATAATGCCGAGCGCCTGGCTAGGAAGTGAGAAGTATAACTTTTAAAGTCAAGGTTCTAGTGCATTGAACTGCCACAATGCTTACATGAAGCCTCTCTCAGAGAGACACTGCAGGGAGACAGATGCCGGTGGTGACATCAATTCTATTGATCATCTTGTCATAGTACCCGAAAAACATATGCTTATTCCATACAATCTGAATAGGAGTGGGTGGCAAGGTTCGTTGTTTTGATGGTATATAGTATGTGCGTATCCAAAGCTGTGATTACTTTGCAGTGCAAAATGCACGGCGCTCAGCGAGGTCCCGCATGTCTCAATTTGGTGGTGAATTAAATGGAACCTACCTTGTCTAATCAAAAGTAATGAAGATGGTTATTCCGGGACCTCGCTGGGTGCAGTGCATTTTGCACAGCAAAGCAATCACAGCTTTGGATATGCATGTACTATATACCATCCAAACAATGAACCTTGCCACCCACTCACGTTCAAATGGTATGTGCTAAGTATGTTTTATCGGTTACTATGACGAGATGATCAATACAATGTGAATTATTGCTGCGTTTATGAAGTATATTAGGCCATGACCACTCTGTGTTGTGAACGCATCATGAAAACGTCTTGAAAAGAAGGCTTGACAATTTAATGAAAGGTCTTTCATTTTCTCGGCTTTATTTATTTCCAGCAGTCTTTCTTCCTTGAGTTGATGTATCTCAGACACTAAAGCTGGCCAGTGAATGCAACGATATGCCGCTATAGGCTTGCGTTATATACGACCTGTTACTGGGAATCGTGGCAGCCCTTGTGGAGGGTAATAATTACTAAGAACAAAAGAAGAAGAAAAGAAACGAGAAAAAAAAACAAAGAAACTTGATTTGGATACAATGCCCATGATTTAGATAAGCTTACCTCGGTGTAATATATTGTTTAACTATACATCTAATGTTCTTATAATATCATCCTTTATATACAATAACCCATATATTATACATGTAGTATTTTAGCTAAATGACTAAATGTGTAAGTTGTGCCACTAACCTCTGTGCACTTATGATTAATTACATCACAAACTGCTTCGTAAATGCAAACTACATTGAAAAGAAAAACCCTGATTTGAAGATGCCAGACGGGATGCCCGACTGAGTTGAGCACCCACTTCCCCCGCGGAAGGTCCTGGGATTCAAACACAGGTTTAAAATTTGGTCGAGTCAAAGCATTTGATACTTGTCACTATTTAGACTGGCGCTCAACATGACTAGGACAGGACAAGGAGCAATAGAATGAGGAAGACAATTGCATTTTCTGTGATTGAAATTTCCTATGCTTATTCAATGAATGTAATAACAAAATAAGTAAATGAAAATTCTAACTGATGCCAGTTTTCCACCCCCCCACCAACACCCCAGCATCCGACAACCTCTGCCTAATACCATACATGAGTCGGTCGCAAACCATACTGATTGTCCAGCACTACAAAGGACATCAACATGAACTATATAATGTATATGTGTTTAATACAGGTACCATCCTGTCCTGGTTCCAACAGGCGGAATGGGTTAGTGATATATATTTATATCTATATCTATATGTGTATATATAGATATGTGCATATGTTTTAGATATGTATATATTGATCTACAAATATATAGATATTCATCGATCTATATCGATATAATATAGATTTATAGATATAGGCAGATATAGTATATCTATATCTCTATATCTATCTAAATATATGTGCATCTATGCATCTAAATGATCTATGCATCCATGCATCCACGCATCCACACATCTACACATCTGTACAGCTCATCATCACCATCATGCTGTCGGTCGCGATGTGACAAAGACTGCTTTCATGACTTGACTGCCGCTCTCCATTTAGCTCTTTGCTGTGAGAGTGTCCATGAGTCGGTCTTAATATCTCCCAGCATCAGGTTTCTCTTGATGGTATCCTTGAACCTGAGACGAGGGTGCCCTCTCTTTCTGTAACCAGAAGACAGTTGAGAATAGAGGATCTGCTTTGGTAGCCTGTCCGATGACATCCTCATGAGGTGTCCAGTCCACCGGAGATTCTTTTTGATCAGAAGATCTTCCATAGAGGGCAGCCCCGTCCGTTCGAGTTGGGGTTGTACATTTCATGAAAGCTGCCTACAAAAGTGTTGAAGTGCTGCTGGCTTTTGCAAGTTACCAGCGGCACTCTCTCGGGTAGCAAATAGAGGTTTCACACCGGCAAGAACATGTCAAGACAGGCACAAAACTATTTGTCCCTGCAGTGGCTGGTCGGGAGATGTTGGGAGTTCCATACATCAACCACCCATAATGCTGCCACAGTGACATGGTTTCTGTACAGCTATACATATACATTCATGTATATATATATATATATATATATATATATCTTATATCTATATATACATATATTTGTATATATATACATATATCTTATATCTATAATATCCATATATACATATATGCATTAAATGTGGCAGAAACTCAAAATCATTGGACTATGCAACTTTAACTAAGTAACTAACTACTCAACTATGCCCAATCATTTACACCCATGAACCATAACACCAACACTTCACCCCTGTGTAGAGAGCCTAGCTATACCTTCCCGGCTTCTGCATCCACCCCTATAGCTCTGCACCGATTGGCGCCAGAGACTTGTCACCGCTGATAAACCTGACTGGAAACTCTATCTGTGGACGTCACAGTTAGATCAGACGGCGTTCCCAGACGGCTGGTGCCCCGCGTCTTATATACGTTGTACCTGCCTATTATCGGCGTGCAATTCAATCAGGCCCGTGCTTTACCGACAATTAATCACCCGCCCTCTAATAGTAATTACCCAGGGTTCAAAGGAACCGCGCTTTAAAACACACAACCACAACACTCCCACCCATCATTTACAAAGCTGACACTCCCAGTGGTGTTCAACACCCACCAGGGTCCGCGTACTGCTAGCACTTCACTGCATCACGCAGAGTGGGGACCAGACGGGATGGCCGAATGAGTTGAGCATCTGTCTCCTGGATTTTTTTTGTAGATCGTGGGATTCGAATCCATGGGTTCAAACCCTGGTCAAGCCAAACTAATGACTTGAAAATTGATACTTGTCGCTTCCTAGCCAGGCGTTCAGTTTTAATATAATTAGGATAGGGTAAGGACTGGTTGGCTCAGTGTCAGGATAATGTAACTGAGTGGGATATCAGGTCATGGTGCTGGCAGCATGATCTCCCAGTGGGGCAGCACTATAAAGTCACCATGAGTGCACACTGTCACAAGTCAGATAGGACAAGCACTGGTTAACATGGGGAGCTGGTCGGTTAGAGAGGTTTCACTGAATATATATTATATACATATATATATATAATATTTGTAGACTGTAGAATGTCACCACGAGGACCAACAATATATGTATTAGTTTCGCTGAATAGCGAGGCAATGCTGAGTAAGTTGGTCCTCTTGGTGGCATTCTACATTCTCGCCCACTTGTGGCTGCCGACCCTGGTCTGGTGCCGACCGAAATAAGGTGAAGAGGTGGGTGGAGAAGGCTCTAACTTCCAAGCCTCAGGCCCCAGGCTCCAGGCTCCAGGCTCCAGGCTCCAGGCTCCAGGCTCCAGGCTCCAGGCTCCAGGCTCCAGGCTCCAGGCCCCAGGCTCCAGGCTCCAGGCCCCAGGCTCCAGGCTCCAGGCTCCAGGCTCCAGGCTCCAGGCTCCAGGCTCCAGGCTCCAGGCTCCAGGCTCCAGGCTCCAGGCTCCAGGCTCCAGGCTCCAGGCTCCAGGCTCCAGGCTCCAGGCTCCAGGCTCCAGGATCCAGGCTCCAGGCTCCAGGCTCCAGGCTCCAGGCTCCAGCCTCCAGGCTTTATGCTTCAGGCTTCAGGCTTCAGTCTCCAGGATCCAGGCTCCAGGCTCCAGGCTCCAGGCTCCAGGCTCCAGGCTCCAGCCTCCAGGCTTTATGCTTCAGGCTCCAGGCTCCAGGCTCCAGGCTCCAGGCTCCAGGATCCAGGCTCCAGGATCCAGCCTCCAGGCTTTATGCTTTAGGCTTCAGGCTTCAGGCTCCAGGCTCCAGGCTCCAGGCTCCAGGCTCCAGGCTCCAGGCTCCAGGATCCAGGACGCATACACCAATGACACTGACACTCATCTTTCATCTGCTTTATTTGTTCATCCGAGACCGGACCACCCATGTGCGTTAATTAAAGTTGCATAGTCCGGTGGTTTTGAATTTCTGTATTTTTTCTGACATAAATATATTAGATCGATCACTAGTATCTACTTTACATTAGTTTAAAGTTACTTTCATTTTAAATGATAAACTTTTGAGATATTTTGAGGGCAAACATTGAAAATTAGTTTTGGCAAGCTTGCCAAAACTCTGACACCATGGACTTCTGCAGTAACAGGTTCTGTTAAATTGACTCAGTATTGCCTTCTACACAGAAACAAATGCTTAATAAGTGTATCAGTATTTAAGTTAGATATGTCAAATCAAATCTAGATAATTGGTTTGGTTTTGAAAATTTGATATTTCATCGGACTATGCAGCTTTAAGCCCAGGCCGGGCATCAGTGAAACACTCCAGCAGGTGTAACCCCCATACCCCCCCACCCACCCCCCCGCCCGCACATCCCCATCCCCGCACTCACCCACCCTCACACTGACTTTGAAGCCTGTCGGTACCCTTGTTCACCTGGCCGCAACTCGGAGGCGAGACCCGTAAACAATCCACAGACGGCCCAATTTCAAATCACCAGCAACCATTCTTTGCTGTTCTTTCCCGGAGTATGCAATGTGTTACTATGTGTAATATTTATTTTATTTTAAATATCTCTACAACTAGTACTAGTAGTACTTGGGAGATTTATAGTCAGCACCGCATTGAGTTTGAGTTTATGTGGCATAAATAGTAGATCGGGAGTTGGTGTCCCGGTCGAGTCAAACCAATGATTTATAAAATTGATACTTGGCACTTCCTAGCCAGGCGTTGTATTAGGATAGGGCAAGGATGGTTTGTCTCACTGTCAGGAGAATGTGACTGAGTGGGATATCAGGTCATGGTGCTAGTGGCCTGGCCTCCCAGTGGGGCAGCACTATAAATTCACCATGAGTGTGCACTGTCACAAGTCGGTGTCCATCCTGATATGACCTTAGATTTTTCTAGGATGTAAACTCCCAACAAACAACCAACCACCCAGTAGGTTACTTTGTGTATTATTTATTAGATTTTTAATGTATCTACAACTAGTACTAGTACTAATAGTATTAGGGATGTAGTAGTCAGCACCGCACTGACGTGAGAGTGAGTTTACGTGGCCTAAATACTAAAATAGTACATTGTTTAACAGTTGTACCCGTCAACCGGATTTAACGGTCAATCCCTAAATACAGCCACGCTTGATTTCTATGTTGGAAACTGTTTCGATTTACTCTGGCCAATGCGGCCACTCCGTTCTCTAGACATTAATTCCTTGAATTTGCATAGTCCGATGGTTTTGGGTTTCTGGCATTATTTGAGATACATATAATAGGTTGATCGTTATTATCTACACACCCTTAGTTTGAAATGGTTAACTTTGGAGATGTTTGAAATGAGAAATATATATATATGTCATGGGGGTGATGGAAATGGGAAATATTGTGCCTAGAGCGGGACTCGAACCCACATCTCTTTGCATTCCGGGCCAGTGTTCTCTGTGGCGGAGTGGTTAGAGTGTCTGACTTTTTTCTAGGTCGGACTCCTAATCTGAAGGTCAGGGGTTCGATTCCCGGTGCCCCCACCTCTGCCAATTTGGATTTCCACCGCTGTGTATAACTTACAGCGTCATCAAAGGCCAGTTGCTCTCATACCATGTCTATGTGGTGTGGGAGGTACAAAATCCCTTGGGTCGGTAAAAGTGTAGGCTCGGGCTTTCTATCGACAAACTGTCTAATGGTGAAAACAAGTCTATTCAGACTTATCCATGATAGGCAGTATAAATCTTCAACAACAACCATTACACCACCTAGGCTCCCTGATATCAATACACTACCCATGCCTACCTGTCGATGTGGTTACTTGCCTGAGAGATCACTGCAGACTACTACACTCGTCCCCCTGGAATTCTAAGTCTTTTAATGCTTAGAATTACATACATACAGGCAATGCACTTACACATACATACACAGGGTAGGTTCAACAACTGTACAGCACATAGCTTGTATAGGATCATGGTCACGGCAACCAGTGTCATGGGGGTGATGAACATGGGAAATATTGCGCCTAGAGCGGGACTCGAACCCACATCTCTTTGCAGTCCGGGCCAGTGTGCTAACCATTACACCACCTAGGCTCCCTGATATCAATACACTACCCATGCCTACCTGTCGATGTGGTTACTTGCCTGGGAGGTCAGTGCAGACTACTACATGTATATATATATATATATATATATATATACATCATCTCTGAACTGAAATATCTAATTGTATGTATTGTATCGTATCTCTGAAATCTGACCTCGGATACCGGACGTGGTATCCAAATCGGTAGAGTACAGTCTTCCCGTGGGGAAGGTCGGGAGTTCGAATCCTGGTCAATCGATGACTGACCAAATCTATACTTGTCACTTTCTACACTGGAGCTCGGCATTACTAGTATGGGATAGGACAATGACTGGTTAGCTTAGTATCAGGGTAATGTGGCTGAGTGGGATATCAGGTCATGTTTCCAGCGTCCTGATCTCCCAGTGAGACAATACTAGAAAGTCACCATGAGTGCGCACTGTCCCAAGTCAGTACCCATCCTGATATGACCTTATATAGGGTCATAGTTTTGGCATGCTTGGCAAAAAATTAATTTAGTAAGTTTGCACTTCAAATATCTCAAAGGGTTGGCATTTAAAATAAAAGTTACTTCAAAACTAAAGTCGGGTACATTTAAACAATGAAGTCTCAGAAAATGACAGAAACTCAAAATCATCGGAATATGCCACTTTAAGAAAATGGGGGAGATGGATAATAAAGGAAACAGGAGAGATGAAGGACGAGGGAAAGAAAAAGAAAGAGCGAAGATAAATGTGGCTATTCTCTTGTATACTTCACTTAATAACTGTTTATAAATTGTCAATATTTTGTGCAAGTACTGAAAAGAAATTGTGATTATATGAATGACCGGAAGACCAGTGTCTTGACGCTGACATAAGATTACTGAAGAGAATAAATATTTACCTCTGAAAAAGAAGAGACCGGAAGATAGAGGAAAAGAAGAAATTGAGAGAACACACCAGCTTTCCGGTTTAAGTCTCAAGTGTAGCATAAAGCCAGAAGACTACACATGTAAATCCCCAGTCGCACCTTTCCGGATCAGGCCCCGGACCACCCCAGACCATGAATCCGGCATGGTCCGGAGTCATCTGGGTTCATCTGTGGCAAATACATGGCTCATCCTTGGCTGGTCCTTGGTGATCCGTGGTGATCATTGGCTGGTCCTTGGTGGTCCAAGATTGTCCGGGGTCGGCCCAGAATGTTTTAAAATGTTAAAAACATCCAGGGCCACCCGGGGCGTATTGCAATCCGGGGTTAATCTGGCATCATCCGGGTGTAAACCGTATGTAAAGCCCCAGTCAAAACCTTCCCGGATCGGGCCCCGGACCACCCCGGACCATGAATCTGTATCAATCCGGGGTGATCCGTGCTTGTAGTCCGTGGGTACACATTGGCTCGTGTGTAGATATGTGACTGCGAGACAAAAAACTGCAAAAATTTGCGAAATCATCCGGGGCTGTCCGTGGCTGTCTGGGGTAATGGTCCGTGGGTGATCCGGCTTATGATCCGGGGCTAGTCCGTGAAGGCCTGACTGGGGCTTTACCGTTGTCAGTCGTGTCTGTTCGACACACCATAGCCTAACAATATACACACTAACTTAGTGCACATATCTTAGCTACCCAGGTCGCTCAGGCCATTGAACCCAATGAGTTTACTCTTATGAAGAGCGATTAGGATTTTAGGACCTGAAGTCAAATTAAAGTTGCATAGTCCGATGAAAACATCAAATTTTCAAAACCAAAATAATTTTCTAGATTTGATTCAACATATTCAACTTAGATACTGGTGTATTTATTATGCATTTGTTGCTGTATAGAAGGGCACAATAAGTCAATTTAATAGAACCTGCTATTACTGAAGTCTATGATGTCAGAGTTTTGGTATGCTTGCCAAAATTAAGTAGGCATGTTGGAACTTTAAATATCTCCAAAGTTAGCCATTTAAAATCAAAGTTACTTCAAACTAAAGTAAAGTCAATTATAATGATCAGCATAATATATTTATCTCAGAAAATGGCAGAAACTCAAAAGCATCGTACTATGCAATTTTAAGACATATGCTCTGATGCCCACGTGACAATGCGCACTGGCGGTTAATATACTGTGCTGCCAGCGTCATGAGCTGATACAGTCACTATATCCTGGCACTGAACTCAGAAGTCCTTTCCCTATCCTAGTAATGATGGCTAACGGGCAGGATAGTTGATAGCATCGGATTTCTAAGTCGTGTGCTTGGCTCTATTGTGGATCGACCTCAGACCGAACTAGCTGCGCATGCGTACTCCACCAACGAACACATTACCTGTTGAGCGCCAGGTCACCTGAGTGATTCTAGGGATGTGTTTGATTGTTTGTTTGTGTTTGTGTCTGTGTGTAGACAGAGTGAGTGAGTGGGGGTGGGGGGTGGGGGTGGGGGGGGGGCGGTAACTCCTGGTCCCCATCATGTCCACAAGGGGGCGCCCGGCCTATACGTTACACGCCGGAAGCTGTGCTCAGACCCGGCTACAAGGATACACCTGTTGTCCTAGCGGGATCCAGTTACACCAGAACAGGCACGGGATCCAGAATACACACAGCACGGCACACCTTTGGGCCCCCAGGCTCTCCACTCCTTCTCTTCCCTTGTCTCTCCCCTCCCCCTCCCTCTCTACCTCCCTCCCTTGCTCTTTCCCTCCCGCTTTACCTCCCTCTCTACCTCCCTCCCGCCCTCTTTCCCCCCTCTCTACCCCCTCTCTCCCTCACGTCCTTCCTCTATCCCTCCTGCTCTCCCCCCCTTTCTCTTCCCCTCTCTCCCTCTCACTCTCTTTCTCCCTCCTTCCCGCCATCCCTCTCTATGTGCCCGCTTTATCCCCCTCTTTCTCTCTAGCCCCTCTCCCCCTCTCTGCCTCCCCCTCTCTCCCTCACTCCCCCTCTGCCTCTCCTCTCTCTTCTTTCCTCCCCCCTCTCTCCCCGTTCCTTCCTTTCCTCTGCTCCCACGCTTCCTCCCCCTTCTCCCCCTCTCCCCACCCCTTCTTCCGCCCTCCCCCCTCTCCCCAGCTTCTCCTCTCCCCTCTCCCCCCTCATCCTCTCGCTCTCCCATCTGCCCCCCCCCCCCCCCCCCCACCCTCTCGCTATCCTCTCTCCCTCTCCCATATCCCCTCTCCCCCTCCCCCTCTCCAGCATCTCCCATTCTCCCCCTCTCCCTCATCTCCCATTCTCCCCATCTCCTCCTCTCCCCCCCCCCCCTCCCACCCCTCTCTTTCTCTTTCGCTACCAACACACCCTCACCCCATCTGATCCCTTTAGCAAAATGTATGTTTTCTCAGTGAATCCTACGGTCTCCAATGCGCAATAATACCTCAGCGGTAAGTCGGTGTGAATCTACCCTAATCCCCCTTAACATTCCCGACCCCCGCATTAAGCCCCAGTCACACATACCCAGATCAGGGGCCGGTCGAGCCCCGGACTGCCATCCGGGGTGGTCCGGGGTGATCCGTGGCTCGTCGGTGGCTCGTCCGTGCCGACACCCCCTGATCCGGCCTGATCCGTGGCTCGTCCGGCACCATCTGGGGTCTGCCCTGGATGTTTTAAAATGTTTAAAACATCTGTGGCGGTCCGGGGGATTTTGTGATCCAGGCTCAATCTGGCCTGATCCGGGTGTGGTCCGGGTGTGGTCCGGGTATTTCGGGGGTGGACCGGGCCTGTCTGGGGGTGGTGCGGGGTCATTTTGAACCACGGTTTGACCCGGACCATCCCCGGACTGTCCAGGAGTACCCCCGGCCTAGCCACCGACCACTCCTGGACTGCCCCCGTAAGATCGGGTGTGATCCGGGATAGTCCGTGGGTGATCCGGGAGAGTCCAGGAGTGGTCTGGGGCAGTCCGGGGGTGGTCTGGCCTCATCCGGGGCCAGTCCAGCCCAGTCTGGGGGCAGTCCAGGGGTGGTCCGGGGCTCGTCCGGGGCTCAGCCAGGAAAGTGTGACTGTGAGGCAAAAATCGATGAAAACAGTGATTTTATCCGTGGCGGTCCGGGACAGTCCGGGCCGTTGGTCCGTGGGTGGTCTGGCTCAAAATCCGGGGCTCATCCGGCTATGTGTGACTGGGGCTTTAGATCTCCGCCATCGAACATTGCCATGGGAGCCACTTAACAAATACGCCTTGATCCGGACAATGTCAGGGACAGCATATGAGGCAGAGACTGAAGCCCTGGTCACATACACGTTAGTGAACGTAGTTGAACGTAGTTGAACGTAGTTGAACGCAGAATAGATTAATGAGGGTAAAACGTGCTATCACTACGTTAAACTAGGTTAAGGTACGGCAGGTTTTGGTTGATCACCCACCTAATAGTATGGATAAATACATTACGGTACGGATCCCGGTACATTATGGTATGGATCGCGGTATGTCCAACTACATTCAACTATGTTGAACTATGTTGAACTACATTACCCTCCACTACGTTCAACTACGTTTAACTTCATCCACTAACGGCTATTTGACCATGGCAGAACGGCCAAGGTTTTGTGCGGGTCAAAGTATGCTAGAGTACAGTAAGAAGTATGCTAGAGTACGCTAGAGTATGTTAGAGTATGCTAGAGTACGTTATCATCACAGAGGCTACGTCTGCCTCAAATGTACCTCTCTTTTGAACATGTCCAAAGCTTAAATCGGAACTCACGGCCCACACACATTCTTATCCAGTATGGATGCTGGTATGTTCAACTACGTTCAACTACGTTCAACTACGTTCAACTACGTTCAACTACGTTCAACTACGTTCAACTACGTTCAACTACGTTCAACTACGTTCAACTACGTTCAACTACGTTCAACTACGTTCAACTGGTTAGCCTCCAATACGTTCAACTACGTTCACTACCATGCATGTGACCAGGGCTTGAGAGAGAGAGAGAGAGAGATAGAGAGAGAGAGAGAGAGAGAGAGACAGGCATGCTCCACACGGGCGTAAGCGCATAACATGTGATTTGGATCGCCCAACAGATTGTTATTATCACACATATAAGATAGATGGCGCTCATAATGCTTAAAGAGATAGTTATTTGGTTCATATCATCTTACCCAGCCGGCTCTAGTCTGGAAGGCGCCAGTACCCTGAAACTCTTTGCGTTTCTTTGAAACTCAGCTCTCTTTACACTTCTAAGCACTTGAAGTCCAATAAATAAAATAGCAAAAATACCCACCCACATAAATAGAAACTGAAGGAAAGAAAGCACAACCCATGAAATTAGAAACTATTCTGTTTACAATAGCCCATTCACAGCTCTACTCATGTATTGCACTCACCACTGCAGTGGTGCAACTACTTATTTTCTCCCACTCTTCTAAAAGCTGTCACCATGCCCATCGACATAAAATGTTTTTATGCGTTTCGTTTACTTACATCCTGCGTCCTTTAATGTGTGCTTTCAATTTATTTAATTCTCAAATTGCATGATGTATTCACACAAAATATTGTCAGAATCCATAAATAAACAAATAAATAAATAATTGTAGGGCACCATCTTGCTGCGGAAAAGTATAACTCCAGGGGGCGTCATGAATGGGTTAACATAGGAAGAAGCTTCGTGGTTTACATGGATTTGTGCCCGATTGATGTGAAGAGAGTTTTGACAAATTATGCCTAGTTAAATTATGAGTTAAATTATGAGAGGGACATGTGTACACACTGATCTTGATTTAGAAGCTTAGTTCCTCATATTGTTAACCTTAACTTCAGGTACGCCTTGGTTTTTCAGTTTAGAATAATTTTGATTTAATAAAATTATATATAATATATATATATATATATATGAAGTGTTCAGGCGCAAAACCATGTAAACGCCAATCCAAAAATGGCGATAAACATTGGAATCAAACATACAAAAAGTATATATCTTTTATATCCTTATATTTTTAGTCATTGCTCCATAACCATATGATCATATGAAAAGTGGAATTAGTGAGAATTAAAATTATTTTCAGGTACAAATCTTTTATTTAAACTACATTTTTGGATTGGCGTTTACATGGTTTTGCGCATGAACTCTTCATATATATTCTAAGCAGCTCATGATATTGCATCTGAAGCCAAGGCTATCTTCCCTTACTAATCAACACATGTAACAAAATAACCTGAAGCTGCATAGTCCGATGAAAACATTAAACTTTTCCAAACTAAAACAGTTATCAAGGTTTAATTCTACATATCTAACTTAATTACTGATGCACTTATTAAGCATTTGTCGCCACATAGAATGGCATGCTGAGGTAATTTAATAGAATATGTTACTGCAGAAGCCTGTGGTGTCAGCGTATTGGTATGATTGTCAAAATTAATTTAGCATGTTTGCCCTTCAAATATCTAAAAAGTTAGCAATTTAAAATAAAAGTCACTTAAGCTAGATTATAGTGATCAACCTGTTATATTTATCTCGGAAAATGAGAGAAACTCAAAACCATCGCACTATGCAACTTTAATCAAATAGCTTGCTATGAGTATGACTGATTATATGTATGTTTCTGTGGTGATCGCCCTCCCCAATGCTATACAAGCTTTCTCCCTCACCGATCGCCCAAGCGGATTATCACCCTAGGCCACAAGGGTCACAGGTCAGGCGTAGGGGTGGGTGGCATTGTGGCAAGTCAGTCACTGTCACTTCGCCGCCCCCGCCCCCTCGCACCCCCCACCCATCCCACTTCCTCAACCATGTAACCTAGCACCTGAAATTGCACCGGACGCGATGTCATTGGAGCTGATACGTAGGTGTAGCGCGTCAGCGGGACGGCACAAATTAAGGCCCTCTCTAATTTTGAGTTTGTAAACTGCCTGACTGGTCAGCACCTGGGTGTATGGCCTGGGGGACAAGGTGTTGACTGGAGGCGGACTGGAGGTGGGAGGGTGGATGTGGACATGAGTATAGGTAGTAAGGTGAGTGGGTAGCGACGGCTGGGGATATGGGTGGGGGTGGGGGGGTGTTTGAGTCGTTGAAACATGGCTAGATAATGGAATGAGTGGTTATTGAGGATGCGGGAGAAAATGGAGTGGGTAAATAAGGGTGGATGAGACGAGAATAAATACAGTAAAACCTCTCTAAATCGACCGACTATGGAACCGACTTTAAATGGTCCATTTATGAAGGTGGTCGGTTTAGGAAGGTTTTTTTTTTATTGTTACACTGGTTGAGCGTTTGGGACCCAAATAAAGTGATCGATATAACTTTGATAAGGGAATGGTCGATCTATGGATGTGGTCAGTTTGGTGAACGGATTTGTTCGTGGGAATGTGCTATGTATGTGTTGTTGCGGTTGTAGTGTGAATGGGTCATAGGGAAAGCTTCCGTTGTGGGGTGAGTGCGCTTTAAGAAGAGACATGGGTGTGTTATGTTGGAGCTTTGTGGGGCTAGAGATATCCGTGACTATTGGGTCCTGCAGATTGGTTGGTTGTTGGGGCTTTACGTCCTGGCAACATCTAGGGTCATATCAGAACGGCTACTGACTTGTGACAGTGTGCACTCATGTAGTCTTTATAATGCTGCCCCACTGGGAGACTAGGCCACCACCACCACCATGACCTGATATTCCATTCAGTCACATTATCCTGACACTGAGCCGACCAGTCCTTCCACTATTTTAATAATGCCGAGCGCCTGGCTAGGATGCGACAAGTATCAAATTGTAAGTCATTGGTTTGACTCGACTAGATTTCGAACCAGTCTCTCGATCTAACCAAACGGGAGACGGGCGCTCAACTCATTCGACTATCCCATATGGTCGGGTCCTTAGATGTATCTGTGGGTTGTGGAGGTAAATTGAGGGTGAGTGAATGGTAGGTCAATGTGAATGAGTGCTAAATGCAGAGTACACAACCTAAGGAGATCCAATTACATTACAAATCACCGGAGTGAGTTGGCCTCGAGCGCCCGATTTCTGTGCGGGAAGAATCCGCAGTCGAATCAAACATAACACTTCAAAACCAAATTGATACTTGTCATTACCTCAAATACTTGTCTGGCAGTCAGTATTACTATGATAGGGTAAGGACCGGTTAGTTGGATATAGGGTCATGGTGCTGGCAGCACTGGACCCCATAAGCACGCACTGCTGCAAGTCGATAACCATCCTGATATGATCTTAGATATCGCCAGGATGTAAAACCCCAACTAACAAATATGGTATCTCATCCATGGGAGAGCACCATACATCCACCATGAGCGCGCAGTGTCATAAGTCGATACCTATTCTGATATGACCTTTGATGTTGCTGAGACATAAGACCCCCTCCCTAAAAAAACAAATCCACTTATCACAAATAACCCCACGATAAGCCGACACCCTGGCGCCACCTAGTAGTGAGCGGTGGAACTGTGTGACACGCAGTGTGAGTCCGTGACACAGGGCATCTTGGGTACTACTACTAGAATCAAATGTCACAGTTGTTGGGGAAGATCAGTGCGCCTCACAATTAACTGAATTGTCCGCGCTATTTTCGGAAGCAGTAGGAGGGTTCATTACTTTCTATAATTGCACAACGTCACGCTGCCTGGGTCTATATGGTATCATCTTTTTGTATTTAAGCAGGTCAGTGAGGGTTCGCTGACACAAATACATGCAGTAGAAGACAATAATTAGCCTAGAGGAGAACAGAACCATATATATACATATATATATATATATATATATATATATATATATATATATATTTGACCGTCGGGCTATTCCACCCCCGCTTAAGGCGAGCCTACATGTTAATATAAATAATTGTTTCCATGTGAATGTCTTGTGCCTCCCGCCGCCGGTTGTCTGTCATCCTGCCAGCCTGACCCTTGACTAGCAATGTCTGAGGTGGAGAGTTCAACTCCTGACAGACCATGGGCAGAAGGCCCTTAATTAAATAAGATTATAGAGCAATCCAAATAGCAATCTGAAGTTGACCATAGCAGTTAATAATATAAGTCTGGAGAACAGTAAAAAATGCAAGGAATGTTCATGTCACTTCTTAGGAGCTCACCCTTTTATTCTTACCTCTGACTAACAGAATGAATTGATCAATATAACCTATGTTCTTAGTTAAATATAGTTCAACAGTAGAATGTATGTTATAAGTCAAATCCCCTCCCATATAATTAAGATAAATAAGTTTGGAATTTCCATAATAAAGGCCTAAAACTGGGTTAAAACATCGGTGCGTGCAAAAACACATCCGATGGGTCAGGGTCCGAATGCCCGACCTCCTATTGTTGCTAGGATAGTCACATTCGACGTATCCAAGCAACGCTTTACAGCAGGGAACCCAGCCTTGCAAATGTGGCAGTTGCGAGCCCGCTCAAATAAGAGCAAAATGCGTGCCTGCGCAAAATGCGAGCCCGCAAATAATCGGTCGAGTAGTCTCGCCCACTTCACATATATATATATATAAAGAGTTGGCCCCAAGTAAACAGATAACAATAAGACTGGAGTGGTTGAGAAGAGTATATATAATCTCTGGTGGGAATATATTAATTGCCCACCTAAAGTTAAAATTGACCGTCCAAGTGGGTCTGGAGGCGATAATGACCAGGCACAGCTGGCATACAAGTGTCAAAGCCTATGACTAGTGGCTCGGGTGTGGCCAAATTTGGAACTACATGTAACATGCAGTAGAGCCTAGATAAATGGTATATAATAATAGAGCAAGCTGAAGAGAATTAATGTCCTTGTTTATATTCCCATAATAGATTATAGAGCACATGTATATATATATATATATACATATATATATATATATATGTGGCATATATATGGCATGTATATGGCATATATGCACACATTTGGCTATGTGTATTTCTTGTTCTGGTAAATATTTTATTCATCTGAACACATATTTTGTCAGCACCGAGGGACTTGTCTTCAAACCATTTGTACATGGTGATGGGGAAGTGGAATATGCTGCATTGTGTGCAACACAGCCCATTCTGAACATTAAAAGTGGGGGAGCAGCCTATGCTGTATAGTGTACAGCATAGGTGCTCAACATAGTGCAGGAATTTGTCTCCTCAATATTGACCAATCAGTTTAAAGCTGCATAATCCGATGAAGCATAACATTTTCAAAACCAAAACAATTATCTGGAATTGATTCTACATATCTAACTTAGATACTCATGCATGTATTAAGCATTTGTTGCCACTTAGCAGGGAATACTGAGGCAATATAATAGAACATGTTACTGCTAAAACCTATGGTGTCATAGTTTTGGCAAGCTTGCCAAAACTAATTTGACATGTTTGCACTTCAAATATCTCAAAACATAACTGTTTAAAATAAACAGGACTTGAAGCTAAAGTAAAGTCGATTATAACGGTCAGGTTAATCTATTTATCTCAGAAAAATTACATAAACTAAACACCATCGGACTATGCAACTTTAATTATCCTATGGATTTCTCCACTTTTCCCTGTTCTCCACTGCCTTGTCAGATTTGCCAAACTCCAAGCATATCCATTCCCTCATATTGTCTTCCCATGTCTCCTTTCTGCACCTTGTCTTCTTCCCCATCTCACGTTCCTTGTAAGATGGTTTTGGTTTGGCATAATGCAGGGGAAATATGGCCATACTATTGTAGTTTGCATCTCATTACGATCATTAGATCTTTGTGTGGCCCAATTGCCTGCTGGATCGTGGCATGGATTTCATTGTTGTTAACATCGTCTTTGTATGAGATGAGTAGTGTGGCCGTACTCAGTAATTCCATAGATGCTTCAGGTAACAGGGTATCTATATTATGTGTTTCTTTTACCAACTGCAGAGAGGCAAACCGGAGAGACCCTGCAACGAATCTGTGTCAACACGTGGCGCCAAGACGAAAGGTATTTGAATGCAATATTATATTTGAATAAAGTATTATATATGTGAGGGATAAAATAGTATATATGTGTGTTGCACCAACATTGAGCTAAATGGAAAACTAATAATAGGAGTGGGGCCTGGACTACACATCCAGGTCCCATCACCAGAGGGCGGCAGTGGAAGGTAGCAGCTCCCTTTAGATAATGGTGACTGGACGTGGTGGCCGAATGGGTAGTGAGCAGGCATCCTGTGCGGAAGGTCGGGAGTTCGAATCCCGGCCGATTCAAACCAATGACATAACAAATTGATACTTGACTGGCACTTGTCATTTCTAGGATAGGGCAACGACTGGTTAGCTCAGGATCAGGATAATGTGACTGAGTGGGAAATCAGATCATCGTGCTTGCAGCCTGGTTTCCCAGTGGGGTAGCATTATAATGTCGCCATGAGTGCGCACTGTCACAAGTCGTTATCCATCCTGATATGACCTTAGATGGTGCAAGGATGTAAGACTCCAACAAACAAACACAACTGATAATGGTGATTATCACCGTACTGATATGGAGCAAGAAAATCACTCGTGTCTTATTTCATATTCATATCATGCAACACACAGAAGTTTGTCTGTTTGTTTTGGATTTTATATCCTAGCAACATCTGAGGTGATACAGCTACCAACTTATGACAGTGCACGTTAAAAATTACTGTTACTGTACATGTACCAACTTAGGACAGTGCACGTTCAAAATTACTGTTACTGTACAGGTACCAACTTATGACAGTGCACGTTCAAAATTACTGTTACTGTACAGGTACCAACTTATGACAGTGCACGTTAAAAATTACTGTTACTGTACATGTACCAACTTATGACAGTGCACGTTCAAAATTACTGTTACTGTACATGTACCAACTTATGACAGTGCACGTTCAAAATTACTGTTACTGTACAGGTACCAACTTATGACAGTGCACGGTCAAAATTACTTAATAGTGTTGTCTGACTGAAAGACTAGGTTACCGATATCCCACTCAGTCACATTATCTGGATATTAAGCAAACTATTCAGTGGGAACACAGCCAAAGCTTTTATCGATTCGCCCATCCTGTCTTGTCTACATACATCAATATGCAGACTTACCTATTTGCATATTTACTCAGTGTCTAAATGTAATCGGAAGCACATTTCCCCTTGTGATTTGATAAATGCTTTATTTTCCTGTGTGAGACTTAAGTCCTCAGGCCTGTAGAAGGGTTTGTCAAATTCTCTTTCATAGTGTAGTAGTCTGCACTGACCTCTCAGGCAAGTAACCACATAGACAGGTAGGCGTTGGTAGTATGGTGATATCAGGGAGCCTAGGTGGTGTAATGGTTAGCACACTGGCCCGGAATGCAAAGAGATGTGGGTTCGAGTCCCGCTCTAGGGCAATATTTCCCATTTTCATCACCCCCCATGACAGTATCAATTCACACTCACCATAGAGGCTCTTGGGTTTAAGTCTGCTTATCAAACAAGAATTGCGTAAAGCTGCATAGTCCGATGAGAGCATCACATTTTCAAAACCAACATACTTACCTAGATTTGATCCTATGTATCCAACTTAGATACTGTTGCACTTATTTAGCATTTTGTTGCTGCAAACAGGAAACTCAAAGTCAATTGCCCCCAGCTCTGCCAATTTGGATTTCCACCACTGTGTATAACTTACAGCATCATCAAAGGCCGGTTGCTCTCATACCATGTCTATGTGGTGTGGGAGGTTAAAAATCCATTGGGTCGGTAAAAGTGTAGGCTCGGGCTTTCTATCGACCAGCACTGGAATGAGGAAGACCCAGTCGTCTATGACTGAAATTTCCCCTGCTTAAACAACTAATGGACCAAAAAACAAATTTAATAGAATTAGTTCCTTCTGAAGCCTATGGTGGCCAGAATTTGTATATGCAGGCCACAATTAGTTTTTCATGGCTTCACCTCAAATAACTCCAAAGTTATTTCAAACCACAGTAAGTTACATTGTAGCGGTCGATTTATCTAAAAGCAAACATGGCAGAATTTCTAAACTGTCAGACTGTGCAACGTTAATATAAATCAGCTGGAACCACCTGACAGTAGAAGTATATTTCAGTAGTGCATGAAGAGAAGTACAGGTGGCGCCAGTTGTACATCATCTGTCATAGGCATAAGCTGAATAAAATAATCTGTTCCGCCTTTGCACAGCCTGTATTATTTATACCCACATAATAAATTATATACAGTAAAACCTCTCAAACCGACCACCTCCACGGATCGCCCACTCCCCTATATCGATCGCTTTATTTGGGTCCCAAACGATCATCCATACGATACCATTGTAACAATTAAAAAAAAAATCCCTAAACCGACCTCCTCCTTAAATGGGCCATTTCAAGTCGGTCCCATGGTCGGTCGATGTAGAGAGCTTTTACTGTATATCCTATGAATATACAATTCGTCAGAACTTTTGCTTGTTACCAACTTGTTCGCCATTTCGTGGACATCAATCAGTCTCGCTGTTTATGCTGCGCGCAGGTGCAGTGCGCATGCGTGCTTCTATGTGGGCGAGCATCGCCTATCTGTGGAGTCAAAGCACTTTACATTCTCCTGCACATCTTCCTCTCTCAGTGTGCGACTTGCATATAGAGATATGTCATCATACTAACTAGGTAGCGACGCGACGCATCATAGAGGATGCTTTGGAATACCTAGTGCATGTTTTGTTATCAGATCTTATTTTTGTTGGTTTTTTTTGTGCTTTGTTTCGGGAAATAGATTCTTCTTCTGAGCAGGTCAATGATCAATAGAAGGGCACTGTCTCCCAGTCACTTCATATATATATATATACATTTTAATCTTCGTTAATTCCTTTTTATTTATATTCTTTTCCCCCTCTTTTCTCTTTTCTCTTTTCTCACTTTCTCTCTCTACATTCTAGTATATTTGTACCTACTATATGGTCATTCACCTGTGCAGGATCACTGGTTATTATCATTATACGACTTAACTATGCCCTTGTTTGTTGGAGCTTAACATCCTGGCAACATCTATGGTCATATCAGAACAGGCACCGACTTGTGATAGTGCGCACTCATGACGACTTAATAGTGCTGCCCCACTGGAAGATCATGCCGCCTGCACAATGATCTGAGATGCCACTCAGTCACATTATCCTGATGCTGAGCTAACTAGTCCTTGCCCTATCCTAATAATGCTGATCGCCAGGCTAGGCTGTGACAAGTATCAATTTTGTACGTCATTGGTTTGACTCGGCTGCGAATGATGTCTTGCAAATCATGCGCTATCACTAAAAGGTGTATTGACAATAGTTCAAACCACATTGTATATAGGTAGTGACACCTATCAATTTAATAAGTCATTGGTTGCTGGAAGTTCTGTTTCCCAGTGGGGCAACACTATAACGTCGCCATGAATGTGCACGGCTACAAATTGGTACTCGTCCTGATATGACCTTACATGTTGCTAGGATACAGAGCCCCACAACCCAAGTTATTCTAACCAACATTACAATGGCTCACTGAGATGGGGGGGCGGGGTATGTGGGGGACAATAACTCTGAGTAAGTGGAACGGAATATCTGGATGAAGTAATAAGTAATCTGCTACAACTTCAAAAGGAGACTGCGATTTCAAATTTCACAAACCTCAAAAACTGAATAAAGACTAGGCATTCACCTGATCACACTGAACAGAAATCATCAAAGTATCTGGAAATAATAATTATATCTGAAGATTAAAAAAAAAAAGATGTTAACAAGAATGGACAATCCTCTTTATTTGTACAATATGTAGGATATGGCAAGGACTGAATGGACTATTGGGTCATGATGATGCCAGTGGGCTGGTCTTCCAGTGGGGAAGCACTATTAAGCCGCCATGAGTGTGCACTGTCACAAGTCGGTCCCCGTGCTGATATGACCCTAAATGTTGCCAGGATGTGTAAAACGCTAGAAATTCTCATTGATATATCAAGTAAATTTAAAATCCTTTCATTAGTTTTGCCATGCGTCACTGTGGCGCCACATGCATGTGGTGGTAACTCGGTCTTTGCGCGACCGCCATGCATCCCTACCACTCTGCTATATGTACATTTCTATTCATATATGTATACTCACATGTATATATTACACTCAAATAATTTGTCTTGCCCAAGCCATCCTGTCGACTGGTATGCTCGACTTTAACTAACCAGGCAGGCGGTGTGAAATCAAATTTATCAGTCAGTTACATTTCGGTTTTTGCAGCGGGCAAGGCAGTCAGCTATTTAGGGTTTTTGGGTTATTTACCAGACTTTCGATAGACTAATTAGTTTCCGATTGATTGACTATCTGGTTGGGCCGCCAGCATAGTTACTGCTAGTACCATTGGTAGTCACTCCAGTTTGTTGTCAAGCACCTCGGGATAATTTCTACTAGACACTGCAGTTAGTTGCAAAGTTACATTGGCACAGTTACCACTGGTCACTGCGGTTAATTGCAAAGTTACCATCGGCACAGTTACCACTGGACACTGCAGTTAATTGCAAAGTTACCATTGCACAGTTATCACTGGACACTGCAGTTAATTGCAAAGTTACCATTGGCACAGTTACCACTAAAAACTGCAGTTAGTTGCCAAGTGACCATAGGCACAGTTACCACTGGACACTGAGGTTAGTTGCCAAGTGACCATTGACACAGTTACCACTGGACACTGCGGTTAATTGCCAAGTGATCATCGGCAAAGTTACTACCAGACCATACCACTAGACACTGCAGGTAGTTGCCAAGCAACCATCAATACAGATACTACTAGAAACTGCAGGTAGTTGCCCAACATTCATCAACACAGGTACCACTAGAAACTGCAGGTAGTTGCCCAACAATCATCAACACAGATACCACTAGACACTGCAGATAGTTGCCCAGCAACCATCAACACAGTTACCACTAGACACTGCAGTTAGTTGCCAAGCAACCACAAGTCCAGTTCCCACTAGACCCTACATGCTCTCAGTTGCTAAGCAACAACCAGCCCAGTTAGAGCTGTGCATTATAGGTTAAGCGGCTGTCACACGTCAATGGATTGAGCAACGGAGAGAATTGTCTGGTCCGGTGGTGTTCGGGCATGATAAGTATCAAAGTGTTGCGATATCGGGTCAAAGGCAGCTGGACCAATGGACATGAAGCGGACATGAAACGGACATGAAACGGACATGAACGGATAACCAACGGACGGTAAGTGGACTCAACAGACTCAAACTGGACAAGAACCATAGACGTCAATACAGCGCCATCCATTCCAAGTTTTGTGCATGTTCAAAACTTGTACCGGATCGGGCCAGATATCAATGGATATCAACGGATATGCAACGGATATGTAACAGACACAAACTGGACTTTGCCGGATAACAATGGACTTTGTTCGGTTTCTTTCCGTTTCCCCAATCCGGTGATGTGTGACAGCCGCTTTAGTCTGTAGTGCCCAAGTCCTGTAGTAAGATGAGAGGTGCGTGTGCCTTTCGTGCCAGCCGTTGACTATTTATGTCTCATCTCCAGTCGCCAGCCTCCTTGAAGTTAGCACACACAGGGAACACTGCATGCCCGCTATATATCATACTATTTTCCCCCGTACGTGCCGCTTCCAAACTATCGGAAGCTTTTCGCGTTTATTTTCCAGAACCATTTTTGAAAAAGTCAACAGACACCCCCACCCGCCCCGTCTAAACGCACGTGACCGTTTTATTAACTGATAACTGTGACTAGATACGAAATGTGCGCAAACTGTCTATTCTTTATTCTAACACAACTGTATCTACAATAAAAACCTAAAAAAACTGATGGGGAGGGGGAGGATGGAGAATTTATTTAACTGAGATAAACTTCAGAGCCTATACAATCTGTACATACGTATTTACATACCATTTCTTAGTCGATAGCAGGAGATGACATACCACACCCATTTTCCCTGCGGATGGTATAAGTTTTAGGCTACGGTAAAGGAAAGAGAGAGCGAACAATGAGTAGTGGTGGGGAACCTTATTATATTTTTGCTTGAAGGTCCCTTGGCCGGGCAAAATAACAGCCCTACCCAAAGCTAAAAATAAGTGGTGCTGCAAGTGCAATCAAAGCGGGAATGAGCCAAGCGGCAATGAAATGGCAGTCCCGGGGCAAAAGAGTGGCCCGGGGTGAATGTACAGTGAAGAATAAATAAGACATTAATAATAAATAGTTAATTAAAGAGAGAAGGGGGAAACTCCGCCTACTTATATATATAATAAATTATATTCTACATATATTACATTTACATATAAAACTGTATATTCTATAAAAGATGGAATCTGCAATACTGGTACATCGGAGAAATTGAAAAAAAATATATATAAAACAATAAGGATTTAAAAAAAAGGGGAATAAAAGGAAAATATTAAAAAAAGGTTATACATTTGTTGTTGATGCATATCTATTTTATTTCCGTGATTTAGGCTCTATTATTGATGAGTTGACGTCAATTGTCCCTAAGTCCAGGGGTCTGAGGGGGAAAGGCGGGAATGCTAACTTTTAATATGTCTCCCACACCGAGGCAATTTTTGTGGAACCCCTGTCACGTGACTCTCGGCCCACAGAACACATCAATCTGGTGCCAGTCAGCATCAAAACAGTGAAAAGACAAACCTAAGAAGGAGAGAGGGTGGTGGGGTTAGGGTGCGGGGCGGAAAGAAAGCCCCCCCCCCCTTCGCCACCAACCCCCCAAAAGAAAAAAGAAAAAACTGGCTTCTTGTATGTCCGACATGAGTTGAAGTTGCATGGTCCGATGTAGATAAGTATTTTCCTTTCGAAAAATATATATTTCATTTGATTCATTATACCCAAATTATACCCAAATTAGATATTAGAATAATCAGTGAATCTACTACCTTATCCCATTGGACACTTACTTTGAGGAAGCCATTAGGCAGGGAGCCCGCAAACGAATTAGGTCAATCCCGTGACCTGATTTGTCTTACCCTCATTCCCAATACCATATATGGCATTGGTCAGGTTCTATGACATACACATTACTAGGTAAACTTACATCACGTGACCATCGCGAGATAGTTATCTGTGTCATAGGTACAGGACTTTTGGCAAGCTTGTCGAAAATGATTTTGGGTTCTTTCAGCTCAAATTGATCTAAAATTAGCATGTTTTCATCAACAATTACTCTGGACTAATGATTAGTAGGTAATAATGATCAGTTTGATATATTTATCTAAAAAATAAGGCAACAATTCAAACGCCATCGGACTATGCAACTTTAAGTGTAGGTTGGCGGGTGGTCGTGCCGTGCCGGCCTGTGCGTGCGTGTGGGCCGGGGGCGGACCACGGCAAATACCGGGCCAGGCACCCGGCACCAACACTTCGTCGGACACTACCTCTGTGAGTGGTGCGGGCAGCAGTTTTGTTTGTTTGTTGTTTTACGACCTAGCAACATCTAATGTCATATCATGACGGGTACTGCCTTGAGACAGCGCACACTCATGGCGACTTTATGACCTGATATGACCTTTGATGTTGCTAGGACGTAAATCTCCAACAACCAATCACTATAGTGCTGTCCCACTGGGAGACCAGGCCATCAGCACCATGATCCGATATCCCATATAGTCATATTATCCCGATACTATGCAAACCAATCCTTGTCCTATCCTAGTAATGCTGAGCGCCAGGCTAGGTAGGATCAAGTATCAATTTTTGTAAGTCATTGGTGTGACTCGGCTGGGATTTGAATCCCGACCTTCCGCACGGGAATTGTTCGCTCTACCGATTCGGCCACCACGTCCGGTTAGGTACGGGCGGCAGTGGTGATGGGGGTTGTGGAGGGTGAGAACAAAAATATCATGAGGTAAAATGCATTAGATGATATGGGTTTTGTGGGTGTGTTTTTTTAATAGATAAATATGGTACGAAGTCTAAATAAACCAAAATAACAAAAAAAGGACAACTGGCTCCCGTGTCTTGAAGTTGACCGACGTGGTTCTGCTGGTTGTGTAAAACATGGAATAGCAATGGGTCGGGGTGTGTGGAAGTGTGTGTGTGTGTGTGGGCGGGGGGGGGGGGCTAGGCGGCGGCAGGTGTAGGTGTGTGTGGGGGGGGGGGCCTTCTAGCATTCTGGGCCCGTATGCAGGAGTCAGTGTTAGCGGGGTTTGGTGTTACACCCTATTACCGATTAGCTATCGCCGATGTCAGGAACTGTGTCAAGTGGTATGCAGGAGCGCGTAACACTAACATTTTAGCTAAACGTGAAATTATTTATAGATTTGGGAAATCCCTCTGCATCTGAACCCATATTTTAGGCTTATATCTATTAAATGCTATCATATTTAACAGAATTACATACGCAATAAGTGAAATTTAATCAAATTAACCTAAATTCGAACCCTCCTCAAGGCTACCGCCGCATTGGCGGCGATATTACTAGTTATATTTTCGAATCGACGAACGTAAAGTAAACAAATCGCCGCCCCCGCCAGTATGGATAGGGAGGTCGATGCGGCGGCGGCGGCGATTTGTTTACTTTACGTTCGTCGATTCGAAAATATAACTAGTAATATCGCCGCCAATGCGGCTGTAGCCTTAAGGAGGGTTCGAATTTAGGGTTAATTTGAATAAATTTCACTTATTGCGTATCTAATTCTGTTAAATATGACAGCATTGAATAGATTTGGGCCTAATAAACTCGCTAAACCTAATATTTGTTAGGGGTAAGGTAACACCGATTAGGCCTTTGGTTTTAGGCCTAACACTGACTCGTGCATACCATTTTTTCGCCGCTAACCCGGAATTCCCGCCAAACACCGTTTTGCCTCCCTAACACTGACTCCTGCATACGGCCCCTGTTGCTGATCTAGCCGTGAAACCGAACACGGGGGCCGAATCGTTAGAGCGCAGACTTCCCGTACGGAAGGTTGGGAGTTCGAGTCCCAGCCAAGTGAAACCAATGACTTATAAAATTGATACTTGTTGCTATCTAGCCTGAGACTCAACATTAATAGGATAGGGCAATGACTAGTTAGCACAGTATCAGGATAATGTGACTGTGTGGGATATAGGGTTAGGCTGCCGGCAGCCTGGTCTCCGAATGGGGCAGCATTATAAAGTTGCCATGAACATGCACTGTCATGATTGGTACCCATCCTGATATGACCTCATATGTTGCTAGGGTGTAAAGCAACAACAATAAACAAACACTCTAGCTATGATGGTGTTTGTGTGGTACATTTAGCTTTCTATGGGTGGTGGCAACCAGACGAGGGCCCTCAATGCAAAATTTAACCCGCATCACAAAACGAGCCAAACACAATAAGTAAATAAACCAACCAAAAAACCCCCAATATGCACCTACCAAATAACGACAGGCTGTAGAGTCTGGTGGTGGTTGTCAAGCAGACCTCGAGACTCATACAGGAAAGTATGTGAGCACGGGTAGAGAACCTACCGAAGTGAGATGTGTGGACGGGAGCGGGGAGCGGGGAGGGGGGATTGGGAGAGGCATCAGGGTACTGATGGAGTATCACAACAGACGCATTTTCTGTTTGCCTTTCACTCATCAGTTACCTGTTTATATACCATATAGTCTCTATTATTATTATTAGACACATATAGGTCACTGCCGGTGATGGAAATGAGTTGAAAGGTAGATTATGATGGGAAAGGGGAAGCGGGAGGTGCGGGTGTGGGTGTGGGTGTGGGTGTGGGTGTGGGTGTGGGTGTGGGTGTGGGTGTGGGTGTGGGTGTGGGTGTGGGTGTGGGTGTGGGTGTGGGTGCGGGTGCGGGTGCGGGTGTGGGTGTGGGTGTGGGTGTGGGTGTGGGTGTAGGTGTGGGTGGGGAGTAGACTTATATGTGAACCTTCGTTCTAGATCTAGTACTTGGATATTTGCGATGATTAAACCTTTTCACTTTAATTATACATTATATCAGGATTTCCATTGGTTTTCTTTTTAGGACAAAGTATCAGAGTTTGCCTATATGTTGCACTTTAATCACATATTGGGTGTGTTGATTGGTTTTTTGCTATGCTGGCAGGCTTGTGCAACCTTAGGCTGTAATCCCTGGTCATGTGTAATGCATGTTTTAGAAAGGCTCACAGTGAAATTGGTATTTCTTTGTTAATGTAAACATGGTGAAAAGGAAGAAGCAAGGCGCGGGTGGGAAAAAGAGGCGTTTATTGATGGCGCCTCTGGCAACAGAGGGGTTAGACAAGGGTACATAGCAACAGTGGAAAACAAGGAAGTAAGGACAAGTAAGGTTCCTGAGGAGCAGAAACAGGATAAATACCGGAGTTGCAGGTCTGGGTGAGAAGAGGGTCCGGGGCCTACGTGGACGGGGAGCGGGCGGCCAAAAAGGGGAGGCCCGCTCCTGAGGCCTGAGGGGAGGAGGTCCGGCGAGGGTCTAGCAGGGGGGCGGCGAACTCCTCGGGGCTGGGCGGGGTGGGAGTCGGGGTCGGGTCGGGCGGGTTGATGAAGGCGGTGTCGTGAGGGTCGGCGGCTACGCTGTCTGGGGAGGGTCCCTCGTGGGGCTGGGCTGTGTCTGAGGTGTGAGGTGCGAGGTGATGATCCCCGGCTCGGTCTGGGTGGCGTTTCGATCGGTGGTCGCTGAGGGGTTGTCGGTGGAGGTCACGGGGCTGTCGGCAGTGGTGTGGGTGAGGCGCCGGGCAGGGCCGGCCGGGGGGGGGGGGGGGGGGGGGGGGGGGCGGCGGATCAAAAATCCGCCGAGGCAGCCGGGGTCTGGCGCTCACGGGCTTGCTTGGTGAGGCATCCGGCCTCGCTGTGCATGGTTAGTATGCGCCGTACGTTGGCGCAATAGGCGCACACGTGCCGGTGCCTCTCTCCCCCCTCGCCGTGGGCCTCCCCGATGGGGGCCCGATCGCACGAGGCGTGCTCGCGGTTCCAGGCGGGGCAGGGGGCCCCGTGAGTGTGCCGATCGTAGGCGGTGCGGGTGTCGACTTGGGGCCGGGGCAGGTGTGCGCCTCGGGCCCAATCCTCGCCTCGGGGAGCTGGTGTTGCCGGGGCGGCGGGCATTGTGAGGGAGTCCATCCTCAGGGTGTTGAGGGCCACCGGGTCATGCCATCCATGGGGAAGTCTCCCGTCCGCTATCCACGTGAAGATGGCCTCGGAGTAGCGGCGGACGGTAGGCCACGGATGCACCAGGATGTCCCTCATCACGGTGAGGTGGTGGTGGTGTAGGCCCTGGACGGAGTGCGCGGGGAAGGCTGGATGGCTGGCGAGGGTGAGGAGGGCGAGGTTGTATTCGTCCCTGGTTGCCTCCCCCCTCCTCACCGGCTTCCGCTCGGGACCCCTCTCCACGAGGTCCGAGGGGAAGATGTAGCCCGAGGGAATGCCTGGGCGCCTGGCGGTGCGGTGCGCCTCGGCGGAAGCGAGGATGTCGCGGACGGCGTCGGCCGCGGATGCTGGGGTGTGCTCCTCGGCGACGTCCTGGAGGTAGGCGGGGGGGGGGGAGCGGGCCCACCTCGGGCGGCGAGGCGGTCGTACTGTTGATAGTGGGGGTGGGGCTGCCCCGGGCAGAGTCGCTTGAGGTGGCGGCGGGGGCCGGGCCCCGGCGGCGGCCCGCGCCCGAGGAGCTGGGGCGGGCGGCGTGGTGTAGGATGTCGGCCGCGGATGCTGGGGTGTGCTCCTCGGCGACGTCCGGGAGGTAGGCGGGGGGGGGGGAGCGGGCCCGCCTCGGGCGGTGAGGCGGTCGTACTGTTGATAGTGGGGGTGGGCTGCCCCGGGCAGAGTCGCTTGAGGTGGCGGCGGGGGCCGGGCCCCGGCGGCGGCCCGCGCCCGAGGAGCTGGGGCGGGCGGCGTGGTGTACGCCGCCTGCAGTTGCTCCGGGGCTCCTCGGGCTCCCCCCGACTCGAGGGCGTCCATGCGCGTAGTGAGGTGCTGCAGGGCCTCGAGAATGAGGGCTGTGTCGGCGCCCGAGGTCGCCGAGGGGAAAGCCGGGGCCGGAGGTGTTGAGGTGTCCCCAGGCGAGCCCGAGGAGGGTCCCGGCGTGGCCAGGGCGGTCGCCCGGGAGCTCTTGCGGCCTCTTCCCTTTCCGTGTCCGGGCATGGTGTAGGAGCCTGAGGCGGGGCAGCGGTCCGAGGTGAAGCAGCGGGGATGAAGAGCCAGACAGGAAAAAGGGCAGAGCGTGGAGACGGCTGGAGGGCGAATGACTGAGGGAGGCCGGCGGGCGGCCTTATAAGGGAGGGCAGGAGGGCGGATGACAGGTGAGGTGCGAAAGCAAGGCGGGGGGAGGGGGGAGGAAGAAAGCTGAGAGGCGGACGTCGCGCGAGGTGAGAATGCTGCGCGACGACTGGGGAGGGGGGGGGAGGGTCTCTTCCTCTCCTCGCATCAAGCGCAATGCTTCGCATTATGACCAATGTAAACATGGTGGCAGGCTTGTACAACCGTAGGCTTTGTTTGCTTGTTATTGTTTTACGTCCTGGCAACATCTAAGGTCATATCAGGACGGGTACCGACTTGTGAGAGTGTGCACTCATGGCGACTTTATAGTGCTGCCCCACTGGGAGACCAGACTGCCAGCACCATGACCTGATATCCCACTCAGTCACATTATCCTGATACTGAGCCAACCAGTCCTTGGCCTATCCTAATAATGCCGAGCGCCTGGCTAGGAAGTGACAAGTATCAATTTTAAAGTCATTGGTTTGACTTGACCAGGGTTCGAACCCACAAACGCATGGGATCTCCCAAAACAGGAGACAGACGCTCAACTCATTTCACCCATCCCGCCTGGTCAAAACCTTAGGCTGTCATGTGTAAGGCATGTTTTGGAAAGGCTCACCGTGAAAGTGACGGTGAACCTGCAACATTGTAATCGTGTTGCCATGGCTATATCTGGAAAAGCACCTAAAATGGTTAGACTCGATCTGGGGCTGATATAAGAACATAACACGGTTAAGTGCACGTAGTGGTGGAGGACTACTAGAGTGATCTTTGTGTTTATGCTCCAATGGTAAATCTAATTGCCTTTGGGTTGTTTGTGATAGGACAGCGTCATACGTCACTCCGCTGAAGTCATTTTTAGAGCATTTTCCTTAAGTTTCTTCTGTTTTTTTTATGTCCTAGCAACACATAAGGTCATATCAGGACGGGTACTGACTTGTGACTGTGCGCACTCGTGATGACTTTATAGTGCTGCCCCACTGGGAGACCAGGCCACCAGCACCATGACCTGATATCCCACTCAGTCACATTATCCTGACACTGAGCCAGCCAGTCCTTGCCCTATCCTAATAATGCCGAATGCATGGCTAGGAAGCGACAAGTATCAATTGTTAAGTCATTGGTTTGACTCGACCAGGGTTCGAACCCACGATCCCACGATCTACCAACACATGATTTTCCTTAAGAGATACATACAAAAATAAGGGCATTTTTCATTTTGATTAGTAACTATATTAAACTTGCTTTGTATTATCACAATTATTTTACAGGTGGTACGGTAGTTTGAAGACACTTTAACAAGCAAATACGTCATCCGATTGCAAATAAAATAACAATAATACAAAGGCTATTGTAATTAGCGGCACAAACACCAGATAAAGGCACGTGGTGTGGGAGTGAGTTGGTGTTGTTAATACTAATAATATAAGTAGCTCTGCATATGTATAATTATCCAATTAAGCCATTTCTAATTTCCCTTTCCCTTTCCCCTTCCCTGATTTTATTGTGGGATTTGGCTATTATTTAGAAAGTAACCATTTCCAATATGAACATATATGCAGAAGCAGTTATAATATATATATATATATATATTAAATACATATGTGTGCATAATTAGTTCTTATATATATATATATATATATATATATGCATAGTTAATCGCTATATATAGTATATATATATACATATATATATATATATATATATATATATATATATAACTCTGCATGTATGTACATATTGGAAACAGTTACATTCCAAATAATAGCCAACTCCTCCAAAAATATGAGTGAATGGGAAAGGGAAATTGGAAAGGGCTTAATTGGATAATTATAGTAAGAACTCAGTCGAACCGCCCCGGGGCCCTTACAAAACAATGCCCTTTGACATCGCCATCGTGGTGCCCCCACCCCACCACCTCGCCCCACACACACCCATATACTTAACTACCGCAGACACCGCCCGTGGAGGCGGGGTGTGGAGGGGTGTGTGGAGGGGGAGGGTGTCATGCAACCATATACGGGGTATTTTATCACAGAATGTCAGGCCTTAACAATTCTCACTATCGTCTTCATCTCCCACCAATGCTACTATACCTCAGTGTTGTCCTCCTATAGATGGGGACAATAAGTAGGCATCGATAGCATCATCTAGCCATCATGGTTTTCACCGTTTTTGTGTGTGCTTGTTAGCAACACAATTTAACTCAATGAATAAGTCTTACTTGTCTAAAGAAAGTAAGAGGACATAAAGATGATTAAAATTTATTGTAATACTTAGAATTTTATAAGTTGAAATTTATAAAGTCCAGAAACAAAGATAATGTGGGTATTTTGCTACTTGCTCTCTGAATCTATATGGGTCACTCTCCTGAAAACTGGTCAGCATGGGATGGGATTTTAAAACATCAATAAAAAGACGTCCTACTTATTTTGTTCCTTTTTATACTTTTCATATTCGTGTTCAGATTTGATGTAAAAAATAAGGGAAATAAAATAAACCGCATGCAACTTTGGTCTTTTTAGTTATGAAGTGTTTTTGGAAAGAAAAAAAAAACATTTTACAGTCAGCCATTTGTAAGATGACATATGGGACATGGTTGGATCCTTACTACCATCTTGTATTGCATTGATATATCAAACAAAACAGTTCCCAAATCAAAAGGAATTATTTATTAACATGTATGCATGCTTAAATTTAAAAGAAAATTATTTGATGTCTTCAGAAATAACATTACAAATTTCTGTCACAGATGTAACCAGTGGTGTCTGGATGCCACACAAATATTGTACACTAATTATTAAGTGAATACAGCATGGCTGGGAATTACTTTTTTTAATCAATATAAGCACTACATATTTCAGTATATTATGCGATGATTGATATGCTTCTCGGTATGAAATTATTTACTTCTGCTTAGATTTTCATTAAGCAGACTGTGCAGTGTCCTAAACATGTGTTACATCTGAACAACACATGTTATACTGCCATATGACATAGCTTAATCATGGACTACACCTTTAATTTTTATCTCATCAATTTATATTTTGCATAGATGTAAAGGGAAGCTTTCCAGCTTTCATTTGCAACCAAACAATGTTAAAAATTCAAATATTAAATGGTAACTCTCCATGTGACACTTCTGGCCAGTTTTCAGGACAGTGACCCATATATGTGTGGTCACCGGTAGGTGAAAGTCTGGTAACTTGAGATGGGAAGGAGGTATATTGGCGCATGGATGAGCAGGCAGATTAGACAAGTCGGTTGGTTAGTAGGTCGGAGGGAAACTGAGCCGGTGGGTATCTTCTTAGCGGATGAGTAAGCAGGTGGGTGAGTGGTGTGTGTAGGTGGGTGTGCAGGTGTGATGTGTATATACACAAACAAACCTACACTTTGTAAACAAGCAACATATTTAAAAAGAATCCCAAACATTTACAAAAGAATCCCAAACATTAAAAAAAAAAAACACCCTCCAACAACAAAACCCCCCCACAAAAACCCACTTACCAAAACACACACACAAACCAGGGTGTATGTGAAAACTGATTGCATGGTTAACTGTGTCATATACAAAAATGTCTGCACATGTTGTAGGACTCTACGTGTCATAATATTAGCTAGCGTTGGCCAACTAGTTGCAAGTTCTACCACTAGCCGTGCAGCCAAATGACTTGGAGATGACGTCAGGAAACCCACCTGTGTATGCACACCCTGCCTCAAGCAGGACGAACGAAAGAGCCAACAGAGAATGGCAAACCAGAACAGAGGCGCAATGAGGAGAGTGATGACTTGGTGACGCGACAACACACGAGACGACGCGAGAGGACGCCGAGAGTGAATGAACGTGTGAGAGATAACTCGAGAGGACACGAGAGAGCGCGCGAGAGAGGGTGTGAGAGGGGGAGACGGGGGGGGGAGGCGAGAGAGGGAGGGGGAGGGGAAGAGAGAGAGAGGGAGAGGAGGGTGAGAGAGGGAGCGAGAGAGGGAGGGAGGGCAAGAGGATGAGAGGCCGGGAGAGGGCGAGGGGGCGAGAGGATGAGAGGCGAGAAGCCGAGAGAGGGTGAGGGGGCGAGAAGATGAGAGCGCGAATGGGCGAAAGCGAACGAGAGGGTATGAGTGGGAGAGGACGAGAAAGGGAGGGAGGGCGAGTGAGGGAGGGCGAGAGGAGGAGATGGTGAGAGAGGGAGGGAGGGCGAGAGAGGGAGAGAGAACGAGAGAGGGAGGGCGAGAGGTCGAGAAGCCGAGAGGGGGCGAGGGGGCAAGAGAAAGAGAGCGAGCACCCATGAGCGCCCAATATTGAGTGAGTATGTGAGAGTGGAAGAATGCGAGATAATACGAGAGACGACGAGAAAGGGGAGAGTTCCAAGAACATGTGTAGGCTAAGCGAGTCAATGAATATGTGCGAGTGGATGACTATGATATATATATGTAGTAACTAATGACACTAGTACAGTAGGTAGTAACTAAATCACATGACAGTACAGGATGTAGTAACTAATAGAGAGAGAACCGCTAGGTGGTAGTGTCCTTGTTTATATTCCCATAATATTGATATGACGGTACTCGTAGACGGGGGAGAGTGACATAATTTGAGAACAAGCATTCGACTGTCTCCTACCGAGTAGGGGGGGGTCGATATAGAGACAGTTATCTCGTTAACCTCCTGCATTTTTCAAGGGTCCACATATATTCGACACAGATTCTGTAAACTCATAATAATATCGCTGGAGCTATCAGCTCGTATTCAGCCAGTGTCGATAATATCGCCGGAGGTAATAGTTCTAATCGTACGTAAAGTGAGCGTAATCGACCCAGATCATTTTCACCCAGGTTTAAAAATAACGGCTCCAAGGTCGCCGAGTGCGGGTAAGCGGGACGCTTAATCCGCTTAGCTCTTAATCCGCTTAACTCTGGCCCGCTTTCATGCCAGGCTGCCGCTATTGTTCTGAGTGCGGGTCAAACCACGACACTCAAGACCGATGTTCTTTTGCTAAAACAATCGACACACCTGTAACTAGGTCAGGTATGGCTACGCGCAGCAGCACAGCTCCATCTAAGAATGCGAGATCGGGAGGTGACGTCGACGACTTTGATTCGACCGCTTCCAACCTCGCCGAGTTGTCGCTGGAGGAGCGTGAGTCGACTGCACGCGCGGCTATCGACAAACTCAAGGCAGAGATGCAGGTTACGGCTCTGGAGGACGAACTGGACGATCTCAGAGCAGAACGAGACAGACGACGAAACAGACGCCAGACGACCGTGAGGGACGACCGACACGACTTTCCAGCTGGAACGAACCGGGACGACGCGGACGACCGACTACACCCACAGGAGGATCGACGGACGACGGACGCAGCGCCTAAACCGCCGAGTTGGACGCTAGGCACCGACCACGTCGACTCGAACCACCGTCGATCGCGTCGACACTCACGGGGGTCGAGTAGGAGGAGAAGGCGTGATTCCAGGTCGAGTAGTGACGGGAGTTCTTCACGAAGGCGGCGCAGTAAGTGGTCATTGAGAAAGTATGGGATGGGCAAGGAAGTCAGGAAGATGAACCCCCATGAACTTGTTAAGGCTTCATGCGACTGGTGCCTGGACATTACGTCACTCACAATATCGGACTACAGATCGTTCATCCAACACATTGGCTTCATCTCAACTCGGGCGCGTGAAGAGCACTACAGGGACGTTGCCCATGTTGACCACGTGCTTGCCATTCGCAAGCTCGGGGAGAGCATCGGGTTCAAGGCATTCTCTAAAGCACACCAGGATGAAAGTATAGAACACTACGGCCCCCACAATATGAAGATTAAGAGGCAGGGCGCTAACACATATAGCGCTCGGAGAAGATCACCGGGCAACAACACTACTAAGGCTTGTTACGCCTGGAATGGCGATTCGGGCTGCCTTATATCTGACGATGAGTGCCGCTTCGCTCACGCTTGCTCAAGATGTGGCTCTAAGTCGCACAAACGGGCTAAGTGCAAAAATTGACGTGCTCGAACATTCAACATGTCTAGGCACAATGTTGAATTCTCATATAGCGTCGATCATCCTAACGATAACATTGAATCTAGGACTGCCACTCCTAACCGGACTGAACATCCCAACTCCTCTGATTATGATTGCATGCCATGTCTTGATCTTTCAGCTGGGGTCGAGATCGGGGATGGTGCGGGGGGGGTTGAGGTCAGTCTTATTCATGATAAGGCTAAGGTCTTGCTGTGGGAGCAGTCTGAGGGCGCCAGCAAGGCTGATCGTCTATTTGTAGAGCATACCGCATCGGGGGGCCTGCTGGTATACGTTAGCGAAACCGAGGGGGCGCCACCCAAGAGTTTTCAGGTAGATCGCAGCTGTGTTGACGGGAGCTGCACATGTAGCCACTCGATCGCGGGGTAAACCGAGCCAATTAAAACCTTGCAGGTGGTTCGCTGAAATATGTCTTCGGGGCGATTGGGACCCAGATTGGGTATATCTGATGATAGGGGTCACTTTTGGGTTTAGGGTGATTAACCCAGGTGTTCAGGTCTCCTATATTCCAGACAAGCCCAGGAGGAAGGCTAAGTGGGAGCGTGATATAATTAATAAGAAATTCCTCGAGGAGGAACGTGACGGCTTAATTTCTAGGGTAGATGCCCCCCCTCTCTGCACGCACGAGGCCTTCGTCGTCCCTAAGGACGATGGCGGAGGTCGTGTTGTTATCGACTGCAGTATGCCTTCGAAGGAATCCGTGAACAACTTCACTGATGAAGTCCGGACCAAATATTCCCATAATATATTATAGAGCATATATATATATATATATATATATATATATATATATATATATATATATATGTGTGTGTGTGTGAGAGAGGACGTAGGGGAACGAAAGTACCAAGAACATACAATATTAAATGAATATATGACTGGATGAGTGTGAGATAATGCGAGAAAATACGAGAGAGAGAAAGAGAGAGAAAGAGAGAGAAAGAGAGAGAAAGAGAGAGGAAGTGAGGTAGAGGGAGTGACATGAATAGAAACACAGCGAGAGACATGGAGCAAAGAACGAGGAACGTGAGCGCGGTGGAAAAGGAACATGGTGAGCTCAACGATCTCTCTGTAATCGGCGCCCTTCCGACCACCTCGGTCTGTGACAGTGGAATGGTGACAGTAAAGGTGACGGTGTACATGGCAGGCGAGCGGAGACCCGCGTCACGCTGATGACTTTAGCGGCTGTCAGTACTTGACTGGAGGGACCAAGCCGGCTGACAGCCTTCAGGATTCCCACTCTGCCGGTGTGGCGTGCTCAGCCGTGTACCGTGCTCAGCCGTGTGATTAGACTCAAACTCAAGGCATTGTCAATGGTCGTGAGTAATCTTCATACAGAAAATCCAGGAAAAGTGAAATATCTCTAAAACCACACCACCTATTAACAAATCGCTTGGTACACATATAGAAAACATCTTCACCAAACAGATTATATTAAATTTATAAGGTTAGGGTTCTTGATTTCTATTAATTTTGATTTAAACTAATGTTTTGCACTGCGCATACCATCAAACTCAAGGCATTGTCAATGGTGGTGAGCAATCTTCATACAGAAAATCCAGGAAAAGTGAAATATCTCTAAAACCACACCACCTAGAAACAAATCGCTTGGTACACATATAGAAAACATCTTTACCAAAAACATTATATTAAATTAATAAGGGTAGTGACTCACGACCATTGACAATGCCTTGAGTTTGAGTCTATGCACACGGCTGAGCACGGTACACGGCTGAAAACG
The DNA here is from genome assembly GCA_030323885.1 of Branchipolynoe longqiensis. Lineage (NCBI taxonomy): Eukaryota > Metazoa > Annelida > Polychaeta > Phyllodocida > Polynoidae > Branchipolynoe > Branchipolynoe longqiensis. The sequence goes on along the minus strand of CM059187.1, from coordinate 38,373,919 downwards.
CCACACCGGCGTCCTCGACCTAAGGCCTGTTATAGGGTTAAGCTATGTACACACATCTAGATCACTAAAGAGGCTATTTTTGTGTGACCCCCCCTCCTCCCACAATGTGTGTGTATATGCACCCCCCCCCCCCCACACACACACACTCTTGCATATCTGAGAAAGCAAATGTGGTGTAATATCGAAACTAGACAATGGTTGTAATGATCATCATCATCATCATGATGTCGGTCGCGATGCGACAAAGACTGCTTTCATTACTTGACTGCCGCTCTCCATTTAGCTCTCTGCTGTGAGAGTTGCGTCCATGAGTCGGTCTTAATGTCTCTCAGCTTCAGGTTTCTCTTGATGGTATCCCTGAACCGGAGACGGGGGCACCCTCTCTTTCTGTAGCCAGAAGACAGTTGAGAATATAGGATCTGCCTTGGTAGCCTGTCTGATGACATCCTCATGAGGTGTCCAGTCCACCGGAGATTCTTTTTGATCAGAAGATCTTCCATAGAGGGCAGCCCCATCCGTTTGCGTATTTCCTTATTCGTCACTTTGTCCTTCCAGGTTAGTAATGATAGGATAACACTAACATGGTATACCTGTATATATACGATACACATGGTATACGTGATGTGAATTATCTTCACGATATATAAGGTATATTAATGACTGGAAATGATTAATGGAAAATCAATCATGAATGCGAATCTTTTGTCAAATTAAAGCTGCATAATACTGTGAAAATATCAAAATATCAAAACCAAAACAATTATCTAGATTTAAGTCTACATATCTAACCTAGACACGGTGTACTTATTAAACATTTGTCACCACGTAGAAAGGAATACTGAGGTAATGTAATAGAACCTGTTACTGCATAAACCTATGGTGTCAGCATTTTGGCTTGTTTGCCAAAATTACTTTTGCATGGTTACATTTCAAATATCTCAAAAGTTAGCCATTTAAATTAAAAGGTACTTCAAACTAAAGTAAGGTAGATTATAAGGATCAACCTAATAGCTTTATCTTAGGAAATCATTAGTCATTGCCTGCTCGCACGAATCGTTTTACGGACCACACCTATATCACTGAAACTTGCCTTATTTGCAGTGTCTCTGCCTGCTTGTTACTTATGTGTACTGCCACTATATATACACGTATATATAGTATGAATATGATATATATTATATACATGGATATATACACGATATACACGATATGCATGATATGCACAATATGCACGATACACGCGTACGCGATGTACATGATATACACAATGTATATGATATAGATTAAATCATGCTACGTATGACGTACAAACTATACATAAATTATATATATCACATATATTATATATATCACATATATCATATTATATATACATAAATACATCAAATCAAAATCTGGCATAACAAGTGATCCTCAACAGGCCGAACGCTGCTTATTATTAACCCAGCGTACCTGCAGGCATGGACAACGGGTGCCCCTGCTGCTCAAGCTACCCTATGTACCAGAAACCGCCCAGGATATCCGGTATTTAGTTCCATTCTGATATTATTGATATAAACCTCAATATTTTATATTACACATAAAAGTCAAGTCATATACAGTAAAACCTCTCTAAACCGACCGACCATGGGACCGACTTTAAGTGGTCCATTTACGGAGGTAGTCGGTTTAGAGAGTTAGAATAGTATGGTATTGTTAGGACCCAAATAAAGCAATCGATATAGGGGAGGGGTCGATCTGTGAAGGGGTCGGTATGGAGAGGTTTTACTGTATATATATGTGATGTATGACGCAGTATACGAGTATACAAGGGAAACATGTACACCCTATATTTCCTCTGTGCGCATTGGTGGAGTGCCCGCCCCCCTCCAGCTGTCCGGTTAATTGCCGGCCTGGAGACAATTTAGTGCTAGAGAGATAATGTGCCTCCTCTTCCAAAGGTTACAATTCTGCACGTACTCTTGCCGAAACGTTCCTTATGTGAAGCATATAGCACTGACGACAAAAAGTAATCAATCTGGAAATTGCTTCATATAGGAATCAACTTCAAGGCCAAATACTAGATTGTCCGTTCCCTTTTTAATTCAGCTTCCATAACATGTCACATTAAGGAATATAAATGGAATCATGAAAGACATTCCCCAACATTTCCATAGCATTGAAACAAAAATCACATATATGGAAAATCGTTTACTCGGTAACGGCATCACAGTGTTGAAACGGTCCGTCGGGTGGCGCCGCCTGTTACGCCGCTTTGTCGTGCCGATCCATTCCTTTTTGTTGTTGTAGAGCATGGGCCATTGGTTGCGCCTCTGTAAATATTTAGTCAGAAAGAAACCCGGTTGCACTCAGGTTCTGCTACATGGCTACTACGGTGTGCCGAAGGATGGGAGAGTGAGCTGTTCTAGAAGCACAAGGATTAGTGCAGCTGCACCGTCCCACCAGACCACCTTGCTAGTAATGCTACATACTCGTGCGGTGATCGTGACGTAGCTCCACCGGTAGAGTGTCCACCTGTGAAGGTGTCGCTCATTCTATCGATCCTGCTCAGTGGACCCATTTGCAGTTTGGGCGATTTTCCGTTCCAACCAGTGGTCCACAACTAGTTCATCTGCTGCATATGTTGTCATGTCTGGGTGAAAGTGCATATAACATAAAATACTCATTGCTGCTTATCGATAAGTGTAGCCTATGTGGTGGCAGCGTGTTTCCTCCAGAGAAATATGTTAGCGTGACCATATTTTGAGTCCAATAGCCGATGGTAAAAATCAATGTGCACTAGAGGCGTCATTAAATAAAAGCAGCTTTACTTTACATGCTCGTGCAGCTGGGGCTATGCAACTTTACAGTGATGCCGCACTCCTGGGAGACTGAGCCATGACTCGATATCCCACCCAGTCACATTATCCCGATACTCAGCAAACCAGTGCCTGCCTTATTGTATGCTATGAATGCTAAGTGACAAGTATCATTTTTGTGAGTTATTGGTTTGACTTGGCCGGGTTTAGAACTCCCAACCTTCCGCATGGGAAGCTTGCGCTCTACTGATTTAACCACCTCGTGTGGTACTGGCCGGATACTGGAGGAGGGAGTGTCATTAGATAACCAAGAGCCCGGACAACTGGTATCCATGTCGCTGCAACTTTACTCATTTGACTGGTCATATATGTATAGCGAGTACTAATTATACTACAGACATTGCATATTAATAATATGTGTATAAGTGCTTACACCTCACATATTCCCACGGTGCGCCACCTATATGAATGGCGAGTACTAATTGTATTACATTCATTACATATCAATATGTGTATAAGTGCCTGCACCTCACATATTCCACCACTACTCGGGCATTTTAAAGTTATCTCTCACGCAGTGCGCATACCATAGGTACAGAAGGGTACAAGTGGAACCATGGCTGACAATAGTCAGTCTGTTCAGCCAGGGTTCAGGGAGCTCAGTTTTCAGAACTACATACAGTCAGCGCTTGAAGTGGACCAAGTTCAAATTCTGCCTCAGGCCGATTTTTCACCGACATTAGGTTTTTTGTTTTGGATCTTATTTGTGTGTGTATGCTGGAAATAGGCATAGGACTTCTACAATTCTATGCATGTTTAATTTAAACTTCAGTCAGCTGTATGGTTTGTTTTGTGTTTTCCGTTTTTCCGTCATGGAATCCCCTTAGATCACGTCAGGATGAATACCGCGTTGTCACCATACTTAGTATGGTGGCTATATAGTGTTGCCTCACTGGCATACCATAATATACCGGCACCACAGTGCGATATCGAACGCAGCCACAGTATGATGACAATGAATCAATCATTCCTTTTTTTTCTTCAGTAAATCCGAACACCAGACAAGATGTCGACAAGAACACATGTTCTACGTCTTTATTTTGACTCAATTTGGAATCGATCCCATGACGAATCGATTCCACACGGACGCTCTAGCCGCTCGAAAATCCTGCGCGATAATGTGACTGTGTGGATTCTTCAGCTGATTCTACACCAGTCTTCAATCCCCATCTACGCCCTTGCAAACAACGCGCATCACGGTGCCCCTGGCTTCAATGTGAGTGCATGCAGAGTGCGCGCGCACTCAGCACTCAACACTCTCAGCCTCGCTTTGGGTCGGGGGCAGAATGGCGCACTCTTCACTATGCTCCCCCACCCCCCACACACACACCCACACCCTCTCCCCCGCCTCCACCGTCCATCTCACCCATGTAACCTCAGTGTACCAGGCCGCCTAAAGGTAGTTGGGTAGTCGCAAATATAATTAGATATATTTGAGAAATATAGGATGACAGCGACATAATGGATTGTTGGTGACTGGGGCACAGATGGGTGTTTTTCTGGGTTCGTGGGTGGGTAGGTAGAATTTAGAAAGCATCAAGGCTCACATACTTGACCATTCGCTCGGGACAGCTGTGAAATCCAGTGCGGAGTATCATTGAAAATTCGCTGAGATGTTATAATAGTCTAATTTACTGGAGTATTTTTCATGGGGATAGGTTGGGTGTTGGAGTTTTTACGTTCTTGCAACATCTAAGGTCACATCAGGACGGGTACCGACTTGTGACAGTGCGCACTCGTGGTGACTTTATAATGCTGCCCCACTGGGAAATCAGGCAGTCGGCACCATGCCCCAATATCCCACTCAGTCAGTCACATTATCCTGACACTGAGGTAACCCGTCTTTGCCCTATCCTATTAATGCCGAGCGCCAGGCTGGGAAGCGGCCGTGTTTATGGGGATATCTTTGATAACTAAACTCTCTTAAGGCTTCCGTCACTGTTATGCCTTGTGAATTAAAAAAAAAAATCATTACTGACACATATTTTACTTCAGTGGTGCCAACTATACCCATTAAAGCTGCATGATCCGATCAAAACCTCAAATTTTCGTTATCAACGCATTTACTTAGATGTGATTCTACATTCACAGCAGACCAGACGGTATGGCCGAATGAGTTAGAGTCTCCGTCTCCCGTGCTGCTAGATTGTGGGGTCGTGGATTCGAACCATGATCGAGTCAAACCAATGACTTAAAAAAATGTATACTTGTCACTTCCTAGCCAGGCGCTCAGCATTATTAGGACAGGGCAAGGAATGGTTAGCTCAGTGTCAGGATAATGTGCTGACGGCCTGGTTTCCCAGTGGGACAGCACTATAAAGTCGCCATGAGTGCGCACTGTCACAAGTCGGAACCTGTCCTGATATGACCTTAGATGTTGCTAGGATGTAAAACAACAACAAACAAACATCCACAGCTGAAATATTGGTTGACCCCTTTAAGCTTTTGGTGCAGGTTTGTGCTCCTGTGCTACCTTGCTACACTCGAACATGAATCATAAAACTCCGGTGCCAGCATTTTGGTATTCCTAGCAAGAATATTCGATGTATCTTAATAAAATATTCATATTCCAGAAAGAGCAATAACATTGTACTTAGAATAGTTGAACCCAGTAGATAGAGACTGACTTGCCCAGTATTGAAACTCTAAAGGCTTCAGATTTACTTTAAGTGATAGTAAGGTTTGCACTATTTTCAAGTCTGTAAATATTCTCTCTCCTACAACACATTTCCAGAAGGCTCCTTCTGAGAGCGAGACCCCGGGACTGAAGTAATAATGTTCCTCCCAAAGTAAAAATCCGGGCACTTGAAATACTCCATGTTGTCTTATTTCTATTATCGCAGTTGTCACAAACAAAGATGACCTCGCGTATGGCATGGGCTGAGATTTGTTTTATGATCGATGTCTTACAGAGGAGGTTATTATGTGTCCGTATTCGTCTTACTAAAAAGTCACCAAATCCACAGAAAAAAGAAGACACCAACACACATTAAAAAACAACGGAAATGGCTTTTTTGCTAGATTACTCTATTTCTCTCTTCTCTGCTCACTCTCGATTTCTCACTCCTTCGATTGATCTATTTCTGCCTTCATCTCACTTTCTTCATATCTCTAAACATCGTTTTTATGAAGAGCAGTTTTTTTTTGTGGTAAATATTTTTATTCTGCTGAATAAGTCTTTTGTCAGTGCCGAATCACTGGTCTTCCAGCCATTTTTCAATTCAGGGTTATTTACACAACAGGTCTGTAGAATAAGGTATACAATAACTGTTGAATACACAATTTGCAGTAGGTAACACAATGAAATTCTGTAACCCAAAAGTTCCATCGCAATATGGTAACAGTAGTCCCATATAACAAGATCAATATTACTCAGATCAATGTGAGTATTTACATAGTATTTAGAATGTAAGCAGAAGTCATCTTCTGTATTCAGTTGGTAAAGTTGTAGTAATCATGAATGAATCTGACATGATGAACATTTTAATGCGATTTGTCATACTTCCAATTTACAGTGGCATATATAACCATTAACCAATCAGGAAGCTTGTAGCGTCCTACCACGATGCATCACCCCTCCCCCCACCATATCACCTCTCAACCGCACCCTACCTGAGCCTAACCCACCTCACCCACCTCACCTCATGTCACATCACCTCATGTAACCCAACTCCACCTCACCCACCTCACCTCACCTGACCTACGTCATAGATAGGCTGTGTGCACTCACGACCGTCAGTCAAGACCTATCTCCTAACAATTCTTCAAATGACTTCATGCCTTGACCTCACAAATTCACAGTGCAACCTGACTATCCCTACTAACATTAGCGCATCGGGTAGCTATATGCCAAAATGTCGCAAACCTTGCACCAAAAGAACTAACCTAATTAAGTCTAGCCACTAAAAGCTATAATGATAACGCAACTACCAAATTGAGACTACTGCTGTTCAGCGATGAGAACAAGCTGTAATGCGACTTACTTGTTATGCACAGAGTAAATAAGCGATCGCAAATATACATGTATATACAGTAAAACCTCTCTATACCGACCCCTCCACAGATCGACCACTCCCCATGTGGATCGCTTTATTTGGGTTCCGAAGAATACGATTGTAAGGATATTCTAACTATCTAAACTGACCACCTCCCTAAATGGACCACTTAAAATCGGTCCCATGGTCGGTCGCTTTAGAGAGGTTTTACTGTATATATATATTTGCACATTGTTTAGCACAATATACATATAATATTCCTATCATGACTTTGTTGTTTACTAATTGTGAAGAGACGAATCAGTATCTCATCATAATCATTAGTTAAAAATGTAGCTTAAGTTTAATCATTTGTTATTGTCATCACTTGTTCATTTACATCCTGGAGACCAGCTAGATAAGCATCACTTTTCCGGGATCCTTCCTGTCTGTAAGGAATTTGTATGCATTTATTGTATCACCTCAGTTTATTGTAAACTTACCTTGCAGAGAGTTAAAATAAAAGAATTGAAATGACTGTTGGTGGCATGAGTTCTGTTTTGCGCACATTGATCTCAGACATCACCCTGTAAGTGGTGAGTTTGGAAATCTACACGGCACAGTGTTGGGTGTGTTTCGACAGTTAACTATAACCAGACTGACATGTCTTGAGGTGATGACGTTCTGAGTAATACAAGTGCACTTTGTTTCCATATAAACACATACTAGCATCTGTATGGCGTCAAGTATCAATGCCCCTTACTTCTTTAATAATAACAAAAAGTCTTTTAACGAAGTGTGGCGGTTGTTTCTACCCATTTCCAAAACGCAGTCCCGATACCCCCCACCCCCCACACCCCCTCCGTGTCTTGTTAAATCTAGTAAAGTTGCAATATAGTCCAATTCCTGTGAGTTTCTGACCCTGTTTTGTAAAGGTAGATACATTAGGTTCATTGCTATATTGTAACTTACACTTAATTACAAATAACTTTCTTTATAAATGGCTATTTTTAAGGATATTTGTCCATCAGATCCAGAGCCTACTCTTTATGGTTTGTTGCAAAACATGCCATTTCTGTGTTGAATGGATTGAATAAACCACCATTGTAAACAAAGAAAACACACACAAAAACATCCTTTCATTTCAAAATCATTCCCTGCCATCAGGTAGCATTCGAGAGCCGTACAATAAACCGTTAACCCAGAGACCACATCGTCAGGTGAAGGTCATCATCATCATCATGCTGTCAGTCGCAATGCGACAGAGACTGCTTTCATTACTTGACTACCGCTCTCCATTTAGCTCTCTGCTGTGAGAGTTGCGTCCATGACATTTCATGAAAGCTGCCTGCAAAAGTGTTGAAGTGCTGCTGGCTTTTGCAAGTTACCAACGGCACTCTCTCGGGGAGCAAATAGAGGTTTCACACGGCAAGAAAATGTCAAGACAGGCGCAAAACTATTTGTCCCTGCAGTGGCTGGTCGGGAGATGTTGGGAGTTCCATACATCAACCGCCCTTAGTGCTGCCACAGTGACATGGTTTTGTGTTTAGGGTTTGCTCCCTTAGCCTTCAGTTCTGTCAAGAACCTGGACCACAAGGCAGTGGTTTACAACTCTGCAGGGCAGGGGTGTCAAACTCCCTGTGGTATTACTATACCTGCATACCCATGATCTAGGTGAAGGTAAACGGTTATATATTAGCTGAGCTGGACAAGACAAGAACACACTGCTGTTCGTGACTTGGAGAATCAGATAGCGCTGTTTCCACAGTATTACACTTTTTTTCCCCATCCGGGATGTAATGTGTCCACTATGGTGTATGTGTCATGTCTATACCTTATAACAGAACCAGGCTTTGTTGTGGGGGTGGGGGTGGGGGTGGGAGGGCAAGGTGGTGGGGAGCCACAGATTGAAATCCATAGCTATTGAATAAAAGCACACCAACTAATCCGTTCATTTGCCATTCAATGCATGTATATATGTGGTGTATAACGTATTATGCGAGTATAAAAATACGAAGGGAATTTCCTATTTTTCTATATTATTATTATTATTACTTCATACCTTGTTATTATTATTATTACTTCATACCTTGTTATTCTCCGTAAGACTCTGCACTTGACCGGTGGCACCACCTGCGCTCACCCCCGCCCTCCACCTGGCCGACATTGTCAGTCGTGCCGGAGGATTTTTCTTTTCTTTATTTACTGGGCAAGGGCCTACAGTCCTTGCCAGAGATTAAACTACTCAACCACTACCCTTGCTTTCCCTTGCACCTATTTATATATATATATATATATATATATATATATACATATATATATATACATATATATATACATATATATATATGCTTTTCTGGTACTATCTTCTTTTTCATTTATATATATATATATATATATATATATACAGTGAAATAACGTTGTACAGCGCCCGAATAAAACGCAAATCCTAATATAACGTCCTGATCCTTTGGACCCATAATTCTTTAATTCAAATGTAATTCAATAAACTGAACCCTGATTTAGCGCCACCTCAGTGTTTTCGTGATGAGTGTTTTCGTGATGGATTTTATGATCGCGTTATAACGAGGTTTCATTGTACATGCTTTTCCGGGAACATCTTTTGGAGTTTTATATATATATATATATATATATATATATATATATTTATATATATATATATGAGTCAGGATCACGAAAAGAGGCCAATTGGGGAAAGTTGTCAGCGTCGAGCACGGATGTCGGCGTCGATCGGCATAATTATAATTTAGCATTGACAGAGGTGTTGGAAAGTCCTTAAATTTATCCTGAATGTAAAGGTCCAGAAAATACAACAACCTTTCTAGGATAATTTAATATAAAACAAAGAAATGCACTACACTTTAAGAATTGTGACGCCGACATATGTTAAAGTTGTCGGCGTCAATCATTGGATGTCGGCATCGATTGGTATAATTATAGTTTAGCATTGACAGAGGTGTTGGAAAGTCCTTAAATTTATCCTGAATGTACAGGTCGAGAAATTACAACAACCTTATTTGTTTCTAGGATAATTTAATATGAAACAAAGAAATGCACTACACTTTTAAGAATTGTGACACCGACATCTTCAATTGACCACCGATTGTCCCATTTTCGTGAGGCTGACTCATATATATATATATATATATATGTATGTATATATATATATATATATGTATATATATATGAATATATATATATATATATATACATATGAATGGCGTCAAGTATCAATGCCATGTTTTATCACTAACATGGAATATCTTCTTTTCACTTATATATATACTAATATTTATCTTATATATACACTAATATTTATCTTATATATACACTAATATTTATTTAAGCATAGAACATGTTAGATGTTACCAAAAGATATCTCGAAATCCATCAAAGATAAATAATCATGGTGCGTTGGAAATAATTTCAAAATGTGGGAAGTTGGCCCTTCTTGTCTTGCAGTTCTTTGCCCTGTCCTATATGTTTAACGAGTGCACCAGCATCTCAGTTAGATATGTTTCAGAAAGTTGATGCTTTCATCGGATTATGCAGCATTCAGAACATGACCACGGTTTGCACCCAAGTTTCTCCACCATAGGACCTGTATATTTCACAAAGTCTGGTCACAGCAGTCACATTTACTAAAGCCCCAGTCACACCTACCCGGACAAGCCCCGGATTTTTAGCCGGACCACCCCCGGACCAGTCGCCCGGACTAGTCTGGACAGCCCCGGATACAATCGCCGTTTTGGTCGATTTTGGCCTCACGGTCACACATACCCAGACGAGCCATGGACTAGCCCCGGACCAGAGGCCGGATCGCCTCGAACTGAGCCAGACCACCCCCGGACTAGAACCGGATCGGTACCGGATAACCCCGGACCACCCCGGATCGACGCCGGACCACCCCAGACCACCCCGAACGAGCCCTGATAAACCCCGGACCACCCTCGGACTCCACAGTGTTTCCACGGATTGTACCCGGACTGGGCCGGAGAGACCCTGAACTACCGTGGACGAGCCTCGGACCACCCCCGGACAGCCCGGACAGCCCCCGGTTCACCCCCGGTTCATCCCCGGTCCACTCCCAGACTGCCCGGACTACTCCCGGCAAGCCGTGAGTAAAAAAGACTGGAGGGCTCATTTCCAAATCCAGTGATCCGGGAGTGATCCGGGGTAAACCGGGCAGTCCGTGGCCATCCGTGGCTGATCCGTGGCCATCCGGCGTGTCCAGGTCTTATCTGTGCAGTCCGGGAGTGGTCCGTGGCTACGTTAGGGCTAGTCCGGGCAAGTCAGGGGCTGGTCCGGGTTAAACCGTGGCTAAAATGTGGCTCATCTGGGGCGAAACAGCCCCGGACTGCCCCAGACTGCCCCGGACTGCCCCAGACTGCCCCGGACTGCCCCAGACTGCCCCGTACTTCCCCGGATATGGCACAGACTACTCCCGATCCACCCCCGGACTACTCAGACCACCCCCGGATTACCCCCGGATCTTCCCGGACGATGCCGGATCGAGCCCGGATTGCAGAATGCCTAGGACCACCCTGGATGTTTTAAACATTTTAAAACATCCGGGGCGGACCCTGGACGAGGCCGGACCAGCCACGGATCACCAAGGATCACCGAGGATCACAAAGGACCAGCCACAGATGAGCCACGGATCATGCCGGATCGCCACGGACCACGCGGGATCACAGTCCGGGGTTCCTCCGGCCCATGATCCAGGTAAATGTGACTGGGGCTTAGGATTTAGCATTACTCGATGAACTGTTAGTAAGAGTTGCTTCAGGGTTCTCTCCACCCACTGACTACTCACTGAGAAGGCGGCCATGACAGATGAGAGTCTTAATTCCATGAAAACCCCAGTTTGTCATCATCCCTTCCCCTGAAGCAAGGACAGTTCCATTGAGGGTCACACTATAGCAATGGGCCCAGTCTATTCATCGCTTCAATTCGCGCAGGTTATAAACTTATCATAATCATTTAGCGAGTAACCCCGATGTCCTGAGTTCAGCTCCATGGCCCTTATCCTCACCTGAGCCCTGACCTGTTTATAACGCCTAAGTGGTCGGGACATGTCAATCCCTGCTTAGGGGTACAGCACTTCTCTACGGTGGGTGACTCTACATGCATTGACAGCGCCCCAACAGCATGTCAATGCGTTGAAGGGTTTGATGGTAGTTTAACAAATCCAGAATATGAGTAGGCCCTAATGAGTAATGTGGCCTTGGTACACAGTCTAACAACAATTGTATACCTCCTCTACGGATGTAGTTGTGATCAAAATGATCTATACTGACTGGTCTAGTAGATTAAGAAATATTGCACAGGATTTAATGGAATAACATTTTTGGGGTGTGTGCATCAGTTGATTAAGCGGAGGAAATTTCAATCCCGGACAGTCAGACTTCCTCATTCCACTGCTCCTTGCCCTATCCTAGTAATGGCTTGTTTGTTTGTTGTTTTACGTCCTAGCAACATCTAAGGTCATATCAGGATGGGTACCGACTTGTGACAGTGTGCACTCATGGCGACTTTATATAGTGCTGTCCCACTGGGAAACTAGGCCGCTGGCACCATGACCCGATATCCCACTCAATCACATTATCCTGACACTGAGCTAACCAGTCCTTGTCCTATCCTAATAATGCCGAGTGCCAGGCTAGGAAGAGACAAGTATCAATTTTTAACTTATTGGTTTGACTCGACCAGGTCTCGTACCCACGACCCCACGATCTACCAGCACGGGAGACAGGCGCTCTAACTCATTCGGCCATCCCGTCTGGTCCCTAGTAATGGCAAACGCCAGGCTAGGTAGTGACAAGTATACATCTTTAAGTCTTTGGTTTGACTTGGCTCTGGTTCAAATCACATGACCTAGTTGGGGTTTGAATCCCACGACCTACCAAAATGCTCAAGTGGATGCTCAACTCATTTGACCTTCCAATCTGGTTTAATTAATCAATTGTAATTATTTCCCCGGAGTGAAAATGTTAGCTATATATTATATATGAACTACATGATGCGCCCCTGCAAATTGCCAACAACTAACATGTTCTATGCTTTATAAGGGCCATGGAGCTGAACTCAGGACATTGGGGTTACTCGCTAAATGATTATGAAAAGTATATAACCCGCGCGCATTAAAGCAATGAATAGACTGGGCCATTGGTATAGTGTGACCCTCAATGGAGCTATCCTGTAAATTGCTAATACGCGCTTCATGAAATAACCAAGGAGAATATAAAGCATAGAACATGTTAGTTGTTACCAAAAGATAACCCTAAAATGCAGAGTTAAATTCTAATTGAATTTTATCCCTACAATTCTTACACAGGATGCAAAGCATATCCAACGACAAAATCTAAATTCCTACTACCAACTGAAATAATCTCAAGACACTTTCCGCGAAATTGTTAGTAAGCAACATAGAATGCATAGGCTACCTCATAATCAGTTCTTCCCGAAAGCCACCGCTCCCATCGGGCAGCGTTCCTGCGAGCGACCTCGTTTCCTGTTTCTGGTTTTCGATAATCAGAACGAGGCGCCGTTGGCGTTCCTCATTGGGCGCCAATAACAAGCATGTGGGGGACGCGCTTGTAGATTAAAAACACAAAACCCGCGCAGCTGGTCGCATATAGTGCAGGTCAATTGACAGGTTAATAGCGCACGGAGGAGGAACGAGTAAAGGCGGGCATACACCAACTGACATTCACATATTAGGCATATATAACTTGTTTAGTCTCCCGATCTGCTGGTGTTAGTTTAGTTTAGTTTAGTTTCATTATAAGCCATTATCATTCAGTTGTCCTGTCATCATCCCAAAACGACAACTCTGTGAAATATAGGCACATTGATATGATCGAACACCACAATAACATGCATACACCATTTTAGAATGCATGCTTTGGTTGGTTCTTGGAGTTTTCTGGAAACATCTAAAGTCAAATCAGGACGGGTACCGACTTGTGACAGTGTGCACTGATGGCGAGTTAATAGTGCTGCCCACTGGGAGACCAGGCCACCAGCACCATGCCCTGATATCCCACTCAGTCACATTATTCTGACACTAAGCCAACAGTCATTGCCTTATCCAAATAATGTCGAGCCCTTGGCTAGGAAGTGACAAGTATCAATATTTAAGTTATTTTTGTTGTTTTGTTTCATTATAAGCCATTATCATTCAGTTGTCATGTCATCATCCCAAAACGATATCTCTCATTGATGTGCACGAATACTTCAATGGTAAGCATACACCAAGTGATTGTCTGTCTCATTTAACATACACCCACCCAACTGACTTAGTACATCGGCGTTCACCGTCCGAATCGCAGTTTTCGTAATAAAATGGCCGCTTTATTCTTACCAAAATCTTAGCGCTGAAGAAGAGATCATTATAGTCAGTTACAACTAATGTAACATATTTTCTCTCGCCCGTGAATGTAAGCTGACACAAGGTATAACGTGCCAAATAATCAATCAATTAATCAAGCAAGCAATCAAGCAATTCTCTCATTACAACATCTACAACCGAAAGTCGGTCAATGTATGCAGTGACTTGAGGACCTTTTCATGTTACAGCTTCCCTACTTCTACGTGTCCGTTATGCCCACATTTGACACATATACCCCCACATTATTTGCGTTATTACCTACATCCATCGAGATAACCGTCCATTCTGTTTGCAAGTAAACAGTAGAGTAATCGAGTAGTGCTCGCTCTCCCTGCAGATGCTCAGACAGGGCAGCACCGGCACAGACTCAATCAGCGAGTCAAGATTGACCAATTATGGCCCACATACAATATCCAATGTCGTAACTTAGCTCCCCGGCTTCCAGGACTCCCATGTGGACACGTGAGAGATGTGAGAGATGTGAGAGATGTGAGAGATGTGAGAGATGTGAGAGATGTGAGAGATGTGAGAGATGTGTGAGATGTGTGAGATGTGTGAGGTGGGAGAGGTGGTAGAGGTGGGAGAGATGTGAGAGATGTGAGAGATGTGAGAGGTGTGAGAGATGTGGGAGATGTGGGAGATGTGAGATATGTGGGAGATGTGAGAGATGTGAGAGATGTGAGAGATGTGAGAGATGTGAGAGATGTGAGAGATGTGAGAGATGTGAGAGGTGTGAGAGGGGTGAGAGGTGTGAGAGGTGTGAGAGATGTGAGAGGTGTGAGAGGTGTGAGAGATGTGAGAGGTGTGAGAGGTGTGAGAGATGTGAGAGATGTGAGAGGTGTGAGAGATGTGAGAGATCTGAGAGGTGTGAGAGATCTGAGCAGGATGGGCCGGGGTTACTTACATTGCTGACAGGGCTAATTACCCGAGGGTTCTGTGGTATCATTAGTCAGTAGGTCTGCTCATGCGCAACACCGGGTGTGACTGTGTGTATGTATGCATGTATGCTTGTATGTATGTATGTATGTCTACAGATCTTTCATCCCTGATCACATACATATGAAAGATCTCCGCGATATTGCAGATTTACGCGATTGTTGATATTCACTGATTAACATTTACGAAATGTCAATATTATATTATATATGATTATAAGTATATATATATATATATATATATATATATATATATATATAACTATATCCTGCAAGATAGAAGAAATACAACCACCTCGGTCCTTAAGCGTGTTGTACAGGCGTTAGGGGGGGTGTCGTGCGAGGAAGACGCAGCCAGATGGCGCCACCAGGCGAGGCGGAAGGCCTGACCAGTAGATGATTGGAGGAGTGTAAGTTATGGTGGAACAACCATTAGAATACTGGTGGAGTGTCAGATAAGCTTAACTGAGGAGTCAGTGCATAGATAATCAGTTTCTGGATAATTATACTCGTATAATTGGGTATACTGCACCTAGAGTATGCCTTATATAACCCCTTTTTTATATGATCTTAGATGTTTCTAGAACATAAACCCAAACAGGAAAGGGTTGAGGTATGGTACTATTGGTAGGAAATATAGTCAGAACAAGGGTACTTGAAACCTGACTTCCAGCATTTTTCTGTGCTAATCCTATGAGGGGGGGGGGGGGGGGATCCACTTTGTCGCAGAAATTCGCCATTGGCGCCAAGGTCTCGGCCAGTTCTCCGTGGGATTTTTTGTCAGAGACCACTTTCATCCCTAATGTGTGAATGTATATATATGACTATATGTGTATATATATGTATGCATGTGCATACATATGTGTATGTGGGTATGTGAGTTATGTCAGGTATTGAGGATTATTGGTACTAATTAGGAATTTCTTATTACATATATATTTGGTGTTAGTTAAGATAATAGTTCATGACAGTAGAAATATAACATTCACGAATGTAGAAATATAACACATTCATTCATTCGGTGACATAATAAGAGTAAATTAAAGCATTACATCTTTTATCATAATCATTAAAGCTGCACAGTCCGATAAAAGCATAACATTTTCAAAACCAAAACACTGACCTAGATTTGATTCTACATATCTAAATTAGATACTGATGCACATATTAAGCATTTGTTGTCACATAGAAGGGAATGCCAAGTCATTTAATAGAACATGTTCCTGCAGAAGCCTATGGCAGTATGGTGTCAGAGTTTTGGTGTGCTTGCCAAAACTAATTTGGCATGTTTGTACTTCAAAGATCTCAACATGTTAGCTTCTTAAAATAAAAGTTGATTCAAACTAAAATGACATACATTATAATAACATACCTTATAATGATAACTTACATTATATAACATACATTATAATAGATATTTATCTCAGAAAATGACACCAAAAAAAAACCCCATCAGACTATGCAACTTATTGCTTAAAATAAATAGTCAGTCAGAGAAACAGTCTCAAAACCTACATCTAGCATTATGATATATTTGGCACAAGCATGTTGTGAATGACGTCACGCTCAGACATGGGTAATGAAACATGCATTTAGTATGACAACCAGACTCAACAGTCTATATTTAGCGACCAGGCATAATTGTGTCAATCCCTAAAGCCCCAGTCAGACCTCACCGGATTCATGAACCGGATAGAAAACTGGCAGTGTCCGGTGAAATACGGCAATGTACGGTTTATATACGGTTGGCATCCAGCGTGTCCGTTATCTGTCCGGTGGTGTCCGGTGGTGTTCGGCGGTGTCCGGTACAAGTTTTGAACATGCACAAAACCTGTACCAGACACCACCGGACTGAAGTGTACGGTTGGTGTCCGTTTTAAGTCCGTTTAGTCCGTTTTGTCTGGTTCATGTCTGTTACTCATCCGTTATGTCTCCGGTTTGTATCCTGAAGAGTCCATTGACGGTGCTGAGGGAATTCGGTCCGTCGGTTTTTGGCACGTCCGTGAAGAGTCCGGTAGGTGTCCGGTAGGTGTCTGGTTGGTGTCTGGTTAGTGTCTGGTTGGTGTCCGGTTGGTGTCTGCTTGGTTTCCGGTTGGTCTCCATTTGGTGTCCGGTCCGTCCGTTTGACACTCGTTTTCCATCCTGTTCTCATCTGGTTCTCGTCTGGTTCTCATCCGTTTACTGTGCGTTTCGTCTGGCGGCCATTGCAACAGTTTGACGCCGGACACCACCGGACTAGACAATTCTTTGTTCGGTGGTGTCCGGTACTCAGTACGGTAAGGTCTGACTGGGCCTTAAAGTATCGGTGTGACACCCACGTGGTCCATCTGCCTGTACGTGGGTGTTATGGAAGAGGCAACGCCCCACTCACCACCTTCCTCACACCAGTGAAACGGCGAGGCTGGTCCTGTCAACCCCTGCATTTCGAGTTCACCTCAACCTTTGACTCCACCCGGGAGTCATCACACAGTCAATACGGCTAAGTCTACTTGACTGAGACACTACACTCTGGAACAAAGTCCAAGAGGTTATAAACATGGATCATCCTTGATCCCAGAACTGAGTCAGACATTTTGACTCTGGTTCCACTGTCTAGACTTTACACTTACCCGGTTAGGGTTGGTTGGTTGTTGGAGTTTTACGTCCTGGCAACATCTAAGGTCATATCAGGACGGGTACAGACGTGTGACAGTGCGTGCTCATGACGACTTTATAGTTCAGCCCCACTGGGAGACCCGGCCACCAGCACCATGACCTGATATCCCACTCAGTCACATTATCCTGACACTGACCCAACCAGTCCTTGCCTTATCCTAATAATGCCAATCGCTTGGCTAGGAAGTGACAACTATGCATTTTAAACTCATTGGTTTGAGTCGACCAGGGTTCAAACCTGTGAGTTCGAATCCCACGATCTACCAAAACGGGAGACGGACGCTCAACTCATTCGGCCATCCCGTCTCGTCCCGGTTAGGGAAAATAGCTTGAATAGCCAAGGTTATTTTTAAACAGAGATTAATTTAATGAAAATCTTCCCGTTCTATTTATCATCATTGTACCATGAAATGAATAAATGTGTGTCCAGATACAATTATGACATTATTGTTCTACTTTGACGAACTATTAGTATATGTGCAGATATAACTGACATGAAATATATGTGTGACAAGAAAATCATAATGAACGCCAACAATCTCCAATACCTGCCATAATTCCAGGTATATTTAGTACATTATAGCATCTTCATTAAAACGTATGTTAACACATAAACAAACAAGTATGCACAGGAATATGCCAAATACAATACTGTGTTTGGCAGATTTATTTAGTATTACATGAACTCCTAGAAGAGGGTTTATCCCGTCCCTCGGTCGATTAAGTCTCCCGTGGGTGTGTTTCTGTGTGTGAAGGATTCTTTCGAGCAATCTCTTTGATAAGAAGTAACAGAAAACAAAGTGTACCCCAGGGTACATCAGAAAACTTCACATGACCCTGAACCGACCCAGAGAACGCTAGTAGCCCACACATACTCTAGTGATGAGAGAAAGCGAGTAACTAGGGAACATACTATAGACACAACGTTCTCTATAAAGAAACAGTCATTTCTAAGGCAAGAGTTATTTCTGAACTCCTAGTGGATCCTTGCATTTTTTCCTGTTATTTCTTTTGGGTGACCCAATTCAGGATGTCTTTTAGGGTGGTGAGACCTGGACGTTGCCTTGGTAACCGCAGGCTGGTCGTCTGCGGTTTTAGACATTCTTACAACCTGCGACACCACACGGCATCTATCAGCTAAATGGCATTGTCGTTTTTAGGTTAACAAACAGTCGCTTTGCCAACAGCCTGCCTACCCTGGACCGTCCATCTCATGCCTACACTTCTTACTATTAACACACGTTTCTCTCCTGGTCCATTGTCTTGCAAGTTGACCTTAGATGTTGCTAGGACGTAAAACAACAACAACAACAAACAATCCTTATCATCCACTCTTCCCTCCCCACCGGACGCGGTGGCCGAATCAGTAGAGTGCAGACTTCCCGTGCGGAAGGTCGGGAGTTCGAATCCCAGCCGAGTCAAAACGATAGCATCGATACTTGTCACTACCGGTGTTCGGGATTATTACTAGGATAGGACAAGGACTGGTTATTCACAATATCAGAATAATGTGACTGTATGGGATATCGGGTCATGGTGCCGGCAGCCTGGTCTCCCACGGGGAAGCACTATAAAGTCGCCATGAGAGCGCACTATCACAAGGCGGTATCTCTCCTTATATGACCTAAGATGTTTCTAGGACGTAAAACAACAAACAGACATGCGCCACAACCATCTTTTCCAACCTTCTCTCCTCTGCGTCCGACACCTCCAAGTCCCCTCCTCCCCTCACTCGCCTATCCTCTTCTCACTCCACTCCCTTCCTGATCGCCTCCATTTCCCTTATAAGTACTAGGCTCTCCTCCCTCTCACCCACTCTGCTCCTCTGCTTCATCCATTCCTCTTCCGCCTACTTCAGCTCCTATATGCCCTCGCGATCCCTTCTCCTCCACGGTCCATCCATCCCCACCCCTGCCCACCCTCTCATACAAACCGTCATCCTCAACTCTCCACCGTTCATAGCTCCAGACTGTCTTCCATCAACCTATTCTTCTCCACCTCCTCCTCCTCCTCCACCTCCCCCTCCTTCACATTCTCTCACTGTCACCCCTCTCCATCCTTTAACCCCGCACGACCTGTGATTTATTCCAGTCCTCACCTCCCTCACCCCTTCCTCCCCTTTCCCTTCCTCCCACCCCATGTAATCACTCAGCCATTTCCCTATACGGCTGGTGGATGTGGGGAGGGGAGCGAAAGAGAGCGGGGAGAGAGGGGGGAGAGGGAGACAGACGGGGGGGTGGAGAGGGAGAGGGAGAGGGAGGGAGACAACGGGCGGTGGCATAGGGAGGGGAGGGGGGAAGATGGAGAGAGATGGAGACAGGGGGAGGAGAGAGAGGGGAGGGAGCGGGAGGGGAGAGAGAGGGAGAGAGTAGAGTAATGGAGAGGGAGAGAGGAGGCAGAGAGAGAGGGGGAGAGGAAAGAGAGATAGGAGCGAGGGAGATGGAGAGAAGGAGAGAGAGGGGGATAGTAGAGTAAGGGAGAGAGGGAGAGAGGCGGCAGAGAGAGGGGGAGAGGAAAGAGAGAGGGAGATGGAGAGGGGGGAAGAGAGGGGGAGAGGGAGGGAGAGAGGGAGATCGTTAAGGAGGGAGACAGAGGGAGAGGGAGGAGAGAGAGAAGGGCAGAGGAGCGAGGGAGAGGGTGACAGAAGGAGAGCGAGGGAGAGAGAGAGGAGGGAGAGGGTAAGAGAGGAAGGGAGAGAGAGTAAGAGAGGAATGGAGAGAGTGTGAGAAAGGGATACAGAAAGGGCACGGAGTACATGGTCTCACCCACGACCCCTCAAAACACAGCTATGTCTAATTTGTTTTCCTATCCACCCGATGGAACCAACACACACCCGCAGGGCTCAACCGGTTCAAAGTGTGTGGGCTTCAAACCTCTGGAGAAATACTTTAGAGTGGTGCCAACCTGCCAACAGGCGAACAAGAGAGAGGGCGAGGGAGTCAGCTGGGGTCACTGCTTTCTCAAGGTAGATGTCTGCGGGACCGGCTCATCGTGTCATCTGCAAACACAACATTATCATAGAAGGAGGGCGCCTTTCCACTACTTTCCAACAGACGCGCGCATTTTCAAACCATTTCTTGTGAAGTCTTCCCCCCCCCCCATCTCTCTCTGTCTTGCACCAGACGGGATGGCCGAATAAGTTAGAGCGTCCATCTCTCTTGCTGGTAGATCGTGGGGTCGTGGGTTCTAACCCTGGTCGAGTCAAACCAATGACTTAAACATTGATACTTGTCACTTCCTAGCCTGGTGCTCGGCATTATTAGGACAGTGCAAGGACTGGTGTGCTCAGTGTCAGGATAATGTGACTGAGTGGGATACCAGGTCATGGTGCCAGTGGCCTGGTCTCCCAGTGGGACAGCACTATAAAGTCGCCATGAGTGCACACTTTCACAAGTCGGTACCCGTCCTGATATGACCTTAGATGTTGCTAGGACATAAAACAACAACAAACAAACTCTGTCTCGCTCTCTCTCCACTTCACGCCACTTCAATTTCTTTCAAAGCAGTGGCAGGGTAGAGGAGGAGGTTAAAGTTGCATAGTCCGATGGTTTTGAATTTCTGTATTTTTTCTGAGATAAATATATTAGATCGATCACTAGTATCTACTTTACATTAGTTCAAAGTTACTTTTATTTCAAATGGTAAACTTTTGAGATATTTTGAGTGCAAACATGGAAAATTAGTTTTGGCAAGCTTGCCAAAACTCTGACACCATAGACTTCTGCAGTAACAGGTTCTGTTAAATTGACTCAGTATTGCCTTCTATGCAGAAACAAATGCTTAATAAGTGCATCAGTATCTAAGTTAGATATGTCAAATCAAATCTAGTCGGTGGGTGGTCGGGTCCGGTGGTTTGGTTTTGAAAATTTGATATTTCATCGGACTATGCAGCTTTAAGCACTAACAAGATATATATTTCTTATTGCGCAAATAGTTTGGAATTCCTAAGTCAATTGAGTCACACAGTACAAGAATGGGTGAGAACTAAACTCAAAAGATGGTGATTGCGGCACTTATCAATTGAACTCAGCCAGCTTCTTCTTCTTTTTCTTCGCCCATTGAGGCGTCAGTGCCCATCCAAACAAACACCTCCTCAGCTGTGTCGTAGATGAACGTGTCACCTACCACCCAACTTTGGGCATAGGCCACAAACAAGGGCTCTCCAGTTTTCCAGGTCCTGGGCCTTGAGTTTCTTGGTTGTGATTCTGTAACGTTGTTCTTTTTCCGGGGTGGGGTTGTTGGCCCCACACCCAACCCCCAACCTGGAGGACCAGTTGCTGCTCTTAGTCTGTCCTCTACCATGAGTCCTGCCCGGCTTGGTTAAACCTGCCAGGGGGCTAGCCCCCGCCGGTATAGCTCTCATGGTCACGGAGGCACACAAGCCTCCCCACCACGACAAGGTAGCAACACATTGGGGGAGGTGAAATTATTTTTGTTTTATTGGGGGTTTTAGCAGTTAGGTGTTTTAGCAGTTTCGTGTTTACGTTCTAGCAACATCTACGGTAATATCAGGACGGTCCCAGAAATGATGTGGCATCGCTTATAAATATGGCTGATAATCGGTCGAAATACAAATTCTAGCGAGTTTCCCCGGGCGTGGGCGATAGTTGCACTGTGGTTACCCCCCCCCCCCCCCACCTCCCCTCCCACCCCCCACCAAAGGCTGGTGGAGAATGCAAACACGACAAGTTGTGCTTGGCGTGAGTTCTTTAGGGCCGTCTACCCGCACTGAAAGACGAGTAAACGTCCCAGGTGAGTTGTTCTCACCCGCCGGGTTTGGCTGGTTTATACACGGCCGCCAGGTGGGGCTGATGACAGGGCTATCATCCATTCAATACCCCGCAGAGTGGCGCGCGGGGGTTGCCGACAATTATAACTATTTCATCTTTGCAGTAGCCGGCAATGTGGGTATTTAGGTGCACAATATTGTGTTGATATACATATATGCATATATACATATATACATATATATACACATACACACATATACACATATACACGTATACACGTATACACGTATACACGTATACACGTATACACATGTACACATGCACACATGCACACATACATATATACATGCATTTACATATGCACATATGCGCATTTATACATGTATACCTCTATACATATATACATTTATATGTATGCATGTGTAAATGTGTACGTATACGTGCATACGTGTATGCATCCACATGTATGCGTATATACATGTATATGTGTGGACGTGTATACGTGTATAGGCCTACGTGTATATGTGTATACATGATACATGATACAATCACAGACACATATATATATATATATATATATATATATATATATATATATATATATATATATAGTGTGTGTGCATATGTGTATGCGTGCATATGTGTATACGGGTATAAATAAGTGTATGCATGTTTAACCGTCGGGCTATTCCACCTCGCTTAAGGCGACCCTACGTGTTAATATAAATAATTGTTTCCATGTGAATGACTTGTGCCTCCTGCCGCCGGTTGTCTGTCATCCTGCCAGCCTGACGCTTGACTAGCAATGCCTGAGGTGGAGAGTTTGACTCCTGACAGACCATGGGCAGAAGGCCCTTAATTAAATAAGATTATAGAGCAATCCAAATAGCAATCTGAAGTTGACCATAGCGGTTAATAATATAAGTCTGGAGGACAGTAAAGAATGCAAGGAACGTTCATGTCACTTCTTAGGAGCTCACCATTTTATTCTTACCTCTTACTAACAGAATGAATTGATCATTAAAACCTATGTTCTTAGGTAAATATAGTTCAACAGTGGAATGTATGTTATAAGACAAATCCCCTCCCATATAATTAAGTTAAATAAGTTTGGAATTTCGACAATAAAATCCTAAATATCGGCTAAAACATCGGAGCGTGCAAAAACACGTCCGATGGGTCTGGGTCCGAATGCCCCGACCTTCTATCGCTGCTAGGATAGTCACAATCGACGGATCCAAGCAACGCTTTACAGCAGGGAACCCGGCCTCGCAAAATGCGTGCCCACGCAAAATGCGAGCCCACGCAAAATGCGAGCCCGTGCAAAATGCGGTCGAGTAGTCCCGCCCACTTCACATGTATAGGTGTATACATGTGGACGTGTATACGTGTATAGGACTACGTGTATACATGATACATGATACAATCACACACATATACATATATATATATATATATATATATATATATATGTATATACATAGAGAGTGTGTGTGTGTGATTCCATTGATCTGCTCGCTGTGACCATACACTTTGCTGCTGTCACGGCGTAAAAGAACCACCAATCAATCAATCTGTATCATCTGGTCGCTTCAAATTCTCCTGACTAATGAGTAGTTCCTTTTCGTGCCTTTATACTCGCATAATATGATATAGATCAAGTACACACACCTGTGCTATATATATATATATATATATATATCTCACATCTCAGCGGTCACCAAAAAGCAGAACGGCTTCATTGTCTGTGATTTGTTGATGGCTCTCCAGTAATTAATTATGCGGGTAATGCAGTACCTCCGATACCTTATGTGCTAAAATACCTCAGGGAGTTTGACGCCCCACCCTTGCAAAGTTGTAAACCACTGCCTTGTGGTACAAGTTCTGGTTCTTGATAGAATCAAAGGCTAAGGGAGCAAACCCTGACAGAAAACCATGTTATCGTGGCAGCATTAAGGGTGGTGATGAATGGAACTCCCAACATCTCCCGACCAGCCACTGCAGGGACAAATAGTTTGCGCCTGTCTTGAAATGTTCTTGCCGGTGTGAGACCTCGATTTGCTCCCTGAGAGAGTGCCCCTAGTAACTTGCAAAAGCCAGCAGCACTTCAACACTTTGCAAGCAGCTTTAATGAAATGTACAACCGCCCAAAGCGGTGGTTGAGTAATGAAAGTAGTCTTTGTTGCATTGCGACTGACAGCATGATGATGACATCCATAATCCCCACTTCGAAATGATAATAATGTTAATAAAAAAGAGAAACGGCGCTCGGAATTTGATAAAAAAAACTTTTGCTGAATTTGCTTATTTCCTTCTGACTGTGGTCACATAAATCTTTATATTAAATCTAGTTACCGACAGCCACATATATCATCCGAACCATTTCTTCCATTGTAAGTTTGTTATTAAATATCTTTAGTAACATTCAAATAATAAAAAGAATTATAAGGGTGGCGGTGGGAGTCTGTTTGAAAAGAAGACATTAAAAATAGAAGGGGGCGGGGCAAGCTGTTTCAAAAGAAGTTAGAGAAAAAAATAAGAACTATCAAGAAAAGATGTTCGGCAACTGGCGACTTGTACTTGTGGACTTGTGGAATCTCGGCTTGGAATGTCTAAATATGCACCATGTGTTTTTGTGCCGCCCTGTGTATTTCTTAGCCCACACAAACACCCTATAATACTAAGACGGCTCACTCAGCCTGTACTGTGTAATCAAAATGATCAAACCCACCACTTGGTGCGCTGTCTGTTCTCTTTGTTAAACAGGTGCTATATTATATGTATAAATGTATATATGAATGTGAAAGACATGTGATTATGGCAATGCTGATGATGATGCTGATGATGATGGGTATTTGTTCATAGCAATTTCATATTGATGTGTATTCATACTTACCCATCTCATGTATAATATTATTGTATGTGTTTACATGTGAAACACCAACCAGAGCCGGGCTGATCAAACCCACCACACAAGGTGGCACTGCAAAATTTACCTTACCATGGGAGAGATGGGGAGTGAGCCGTTTTAGTATTATAGGGTCTTTGGCCCACAGCCGGAATCCAATTGTCATGCCGACATGTCCCATGTGGCCAGCATGTGGGAACAGTTTAACCGTGTGTGCGCATGCGCTCCTCAGGAAACACTGTGCACTTATGTCGGACGCTCGGGAAATCAAGGTCATGTTATTAGTTGGTTGGTTGGTTGTTGTAGTGTTGCCTGCTGGCAACATCTGAGGTCAGATCAGGATGGATACTGACTTTATAGTGCTGCTCCACTGGGAAATCAGGCCAGCCGCTGGCACCATGACCCGATATCCCTCTCAGTCACATTATCCTGACACTGATCTAACCAGTCCTTGCCTTATCATATTAATGCCGAGCGGCAGGCTAGTAAGCGACAAGTATACATTTGATAAGTCATTGGTTTGACACGA
Source organism: Branchipolynoe longqiensis (assembly GCA_030323885.1). Classification (NCBI taxonomy): domain Eukaryota; kingdom Metazoa; phylum Annelida; class Polychaeta; order Phyllodocida; family Polynoidae; genus Branchipolynoe; species Branchipolynoe longqiensis. Next base: position 38,347,916 of record CM059187.1, on the reverse strand, counting down.
CCGGGAACCGAACTCCTGATCTTCCGCATGCGAGGCCTGCCCTCTACCGATTCGGCCACTTCCCCCTGGTAGGCCATGTTATTATGACACGACGTACAGAGGGTATTCCCGTGACGTCATCAACCGGAAGCGCGCCTATTGTGGCGATATCAACCAGTAAACAACTTGCCTCTTGCAGTAACATTGTAGATCATTCTTTCAGTTTTATTCCAAATTAATAGAAATGCAGAAGCCTAACCTTATAACTTTAATATAATGTATTCGTTGAATATGCTTACTATATGTGTTGCAATCGGTTTGTTTCTAGGTGGTGTGGCTTTAGAGATATTTCACTTTTTCTGTATGAAGATTGCTCACGACCATTGACAATGTATTCAGTTTGCCGGTACGCGCAGTGCAAAACGTCTATTGTATTCAAAATTAATAGAAATGGAGAACCCTAACCTTATAAATTTAATACAATCTGTTCGTTGAATATGTTTTCTATATGTGTTCCAATCAGTTTGTTTCTAGGTGGTGTGGTTTTAGAGATATTTCACATTTTCTGTATGAAGATTGCTCACTGCCATTGACAATGCATCGAGTGTGTTGGGTTTGTTATTGTCGGTTATATCGACACAATGGCCGCGCATCCGTTTAGTGTGACGTCAGTGCATACCCTCTATATGATATAGCATTCCAGAAAGACCAAACTCGGAAGAGGTATGGGCAGAGGGTGGAGGTGGTAAATTCTGCCTAATTGGCTACATTGTTATCTCTGGGGGCAGCGTGTCAGTTAAATTGGGTGTGACTGCATGGATGTGTGACACCACCAGTCGTACATGGCGACTGGTGACAATAGAACAGCGACAGATAGGGATCGTCACACAGTGACAGGTAATAGGGGAGATGTGTGGGCGGGGTGGGGGGGGGGGGGGGGGGGGGGGGGGGAGGGGCGGAGCGATGTGTGGCCAGAGTCGGTGGGTGGTCGGGTCCGGTGGGAGGGAGATTGAAGGGCCGGCCCTGCTGGTCAAGCATGTATCCACAGCTGATAAGGTGGCGGGCAGATCTCCCCCCCCCCCACCCCCACCCTCACTGACACTTGGCAAGACGGGGCTATGTTTCACGGACTTACTCATGCAGATAGATAGCCCCGCCCCACACCCACCCACCCCCGACTCTACACACCGCTTTGAGGGTATCCCATTCACCTAGATGTTGGGTGGGGTGCTAGATGGGGGGGGGGGGGGTTATTGTGGGGTTGCCTCGAACAGTAATCAGAACACACCTGCAGGCTATACAGCACATCCGTCGTCTGCAGGCACGTGTAGGCCTGAGTCTGGTATCAGCAGGATGATGTGTGTGTGTGTGTGGGGGGGGGGGGGCTCAGTTTCACCTGACAGCAGATGAATGTCACCATGCTTTCTAACCGGCATGCATCAGCATCCTGCGTGAGCCGGCGTTCAGATTCCAGTCAGGTTTGTCCGTCAATGTACAATGGGCTGTTCTGTTACACTCCCCCCGCCCCTCACAACTCCCCCTCTGCACCCATAAGGGCCGCCACTGTTGTAGTAGAAAAAAGAGCTAGCTCTACCTTGGCGGCCTGGTCGGACGCTGCTACTTTGTGACAGGGTCCCTCTGTCAGCACGTGCCCTTTCATTGCTGGTCTAAATTATTTAGTGCGCCAGTGTCTTATTTCTCCAGAAGGTGATTGCATTCGCATTAAACCCTATGTCTACCCTGGTGCATTTGCATTTCTCGTTACTGCTTTAAGATCATGTGGCTGAAATACTGCACGACGTTTGTTTGTGTGAATTCATTGACTGCTTATGGTGTCAATTAACCAATCAACGAACTCACCTACCTACCTATGTACCTACCTATCTACCTACCAATCCACCCTTCCCAAAAAATTGGGCGCGATGGCCGAATCGGTTAAGCGTAGGCTTCCCGTGCGGGATATCAGGAGTTTGATTCACAGTCGAGTCAAACCGATGACTTACACAATTGATACTTGACACTTCCTAGTCTGACACTCAGCATTAATAGGATAGTGCAAAGACTGGTTAGTGTCAGGATAATGTGCGTGAGTGGCAAAAGGGGAAAGTTTGGCAACTGATGCCTCGTCATTCAATGATTCAATCATAATGAACCGTGGCCAATTATCGGAGATTCGTAGTGATACTGATAGCTTTATTTTCGCATTTTATTCTGCTGTTAAATTTAGGGAAATATTACCTTTTGTTCCACACATATTGCCCATGCTCGGTTGACTATTTACATTAGATTGTAGAATGTTCTACACTTCACACAACTTGTCTTTTAATGCAACTTTTACCCAGCCACCCAGATGATGCATGAAACATACCCACTAAGCAGCATCAGATGTTTATCGATCACATTGAAATCACTACTCCCTATAGAATGAAATAATGCACTAGCAAGCTAATACTAATAGTAACTCTTCACAGCTTAGAGAATTATTTTTATTGAAATGTCCCCTATATACAATGTTTCAAAACGTCTCTTGTTCCATATAGAGGTTACAGAAAGGAAACGATTATATTATCGCATTGTCAACACCGTGCTTATTGAGCATTTCTTGTTGGTAAATTTGTATGGACCCTAATGTATATTGTTGGTCCAAGCCATTTGTCTTGATGCCGTTTATGCAGTATATGTTTTATAAATCTTCTTTTCTTAAAAAGCTCTTTGGGAAATACCATCTGGGTCGGTTCATCATGCTGTCAGTCGCGATGCGACAAAGACTGCTTTCATTACTTGACTGCTGCTCTCCATTTAGCTCTCTGCTGTGAGAGTTGCGTCGATGAGTCGGTCTTAATGTCTCTCAGCTTCAGGTTTCTCTTGATGGTATCCTTGAACCGGAGACGAGGGCGCCCTCTCTTTCTGTAACCAGAAGACAGTTGAGAATAGAGGATCTGCTTTGGTAGCCTGTCTGATGACATCCTCATGAGGTGTCCAGTCCACAGGAGATTCTTTTTTATCAGAAGATCTTCCATAGAGGGCAGCCCCGTCCATTCAAGTATTTCCTTATTTGACATTTCATGAAAGCTGCCTGCAAAAGTGTTGAAGTGCTGCTGGCTTTTGCAAGTTACCAGCGGCACTCTCTCGGGGAGCAAATAGAGGTTTCACACCGGCAAGAACATGTCAAGACAGGCGCAAAACTGTTTGGCCCTGTTCTGGCTGGTCGGGAGATGTTGGGAGTTCCATACATCAACCGCCCTTAATGCTGCCACAGTGACATGGTTTTCTGTTTAGGGTTTGCTCCCTTAGCCTTCGGTTCTGTCAAGAACCTGTACCACAAGGCAGTGGTTTACAACTCTGCAAGGCAGGGGTGTCAAACTCCCTGAGGTATTGCTATACCTGCAGTCCTATTGGGGATTGTTACTTGTGGTGATATTTTAGAATCGTTTAGAGGCAAAATTTCTGTAAACTTAGCTTAGCATATTTGTTAAGATATTGTTTTCTATGAGCACAGTATTTATACTTATGTAACAATGCATCAAATGTTTGTTGTTGTTGGTGAAACTGTTTATTCATCAGAATATACATTTTTTTCAGCGCCAAGGCACTGATCATCTGGCCATTTACGTTACATTGTAAATAGGTAGATCAGTGGGTATTTATATAGGTTATATTAGTAGATTATGAAGGGGGTTAGTGTGTTACTGGGTTAGCCATAATAAGTACAGTGTTATGGGCTAAGATGGTGGGTCACTGTAAAACCTGCACTGCTATTATGGTATAGCTAAGGTACGTAATTGAGTGAGGGGGGGGGGAGGACAAGGGGGGAGGGGGGGGGGGGAGCAAGGGAGGGCACAGGATGCACACTATGGTGCTTGTTCAAGGGCCTGGCCAGTGAGATGCATTCTGATCAGCGACTTAAAGCCTTGGTTGCAAGGTGCACTTCTAATTGCAGATGGTAGTTTGTTCCACATCTTCCTCCCTTTAAATATTGGTGCCTAAGCTGGTTTGTTTTTGCTTGGTCTAGTCTTGTATTTGTATAAGAGAGGGAGAGAACGAAAGATTCAGGGCGAGGGACAGATAAATAGGGAGATAGAGATAGGGTGAGAAAGGCGAAGGCGAGAGAGAAGAGAAAAGAAATTGGTTCTTTTTATGTTTGACACCATTTAAACTTGAGTAGCCATAGAGAAAATGCAACGACTTGTGTTGAGATCAAAGAAGAGGGGATGGTGGTAGGCAGAGAGAAAGTGAAGGCAAGGAAGAGGTGGGTTTGTATGTTAAAGTTTTACATCCTGGCAACAGGTATGGTCATATTAGAATGGGTACCGACTTGTGACAGTGTGCACTCATGTCAACTTTATAGTCATGTCCGACTGGTGTACCAGGCCACGGGCACCATGATCTGATGATTCCACAGTTACATTATCGATACCGAGCTATCCTTGTCCTATCCTACTAATGCCGTGCGCCAGGCTATGTAGTGACAATTATAAATTTGGTAAGTTATTGGTTTGACTCGGCCGGGATTCGAACTCTCAACCTTCCGCCCGGGAATCCTGCACTCTAACCGAATCGGCCACCGTTTCTGGTGGAAAGAGATGAGAGATGGGAGAGAAAATAATTTGTTTGTTTTGTATGCGCACATCATTAGAACTTGAGTAACGATGGAGCAAGAGAGGTGCAGACGGGGGAGACACCCAGAACGGTCGAGAGATAGAGAGAGAGAGCGCGAGAGGGAGATAGAGGGGGGGGGAGAGAAAGCGAGAGAGAGAGAGGGGAGGGGAGAGAGCGAGAGAGCAAGAGAGCGTGTGAGAGAGGGTGAGAGAGAGAAGGGGAGAGAGAGTGAAAGAGCGAGAGAGGGAAAGCACGAGAGAGAGGGAGAGAGGGAGAGAGCACGCGAGAGAGAGAGAGTGAGAGCGAGCGCGAGAGAGAGGGAGAGAGGGAGAGAGCACGAGAGAGTGCACGAGAGAGAGCAAGAGCGAGAGAGCGAGAGAGTAGGAGAGAGCGCATGAGAGTAGGAGAGAGCATGCGAGAGAGAGCAAGAGCGAGAGAGAGGGAGAGGGAGAGAGGGTGAGAGCGAGAGAGGGAGAGAAGGAGAGTGAGAAGGAAAGCGATGCTAGAGCGGGAAATAGAGATGAGGTATGGGAAAGAAAAGAGTAAGCATCCGAAAGACGCAGACGGGCGTACCTATCAGTGTTACCTGACAAACGACGGACTAGCGTTACCCAGAGGCTTCTGGGTAATCTTATGGGATGTGCATTGACACGTGACCTGCCGGTGTATCAGTATCCGTCGGCGTATCAACCTTTGGTATCAGCTGCTAGTCATATATTGCAGATCTGTTGGTGCACACCTAAGCATGGCTGGTTAGGATCGGTGTGGCGTTGTGTGGTGTGGTGTGGTGCGGTGCGGTGCGGTGCGGTGCGGTGCGGTGCGGTAGTGGGTGGTTGGAGTGAGTGAGAAGGAGTTCAGTTTGTTTGTTGTTGTTTTACATCCTAGCAACATTTAAGCTCATATCAGGATGGGTACCAACTAGTGACAGTGCATACTGATGGGGTCTTTATAGTGCCGCCCCAATGGGACACCAGGCTGTCGGCACCATGACCCAATAGCCCACACAGGCGAATTATCCTGACACTGTGCAAAACAGTCTTTGTCTAATCCTACTAATGCCGAGCACCAGGCTAGGTAGTGACGATTATCAATTTGATAATTCATTGGTTTGACTCGGCTGGGATTCGAACTTCCGACCTTCCACACAAGACACACCTTCTACCGATTAGGCCACCGCGTCCGGTGAGAAGGAATTCAAGGTAACACAGGTCATCATCCATCATAGTCCACAAGGTGGGCCCGGGGTAAGAAACAAGGCGCACTGCGCTGTCTGGCCGCAACAGCAGCAGCAGCAGCAGCAACAGCAGCAGCCCGGGAATGTGTTTGATTTACACCCACAGTTTCTGTCAGGCGGCTATGTGTGGGATATTCGATTGTTCGGATGACAACGGGAGTTAGACGCTCCGAATTAGACATGCACATATTAAGTGGTAAATGTCAGTGGCAAATTAATGTAACCTATAATGAGTCATGGGAGAAGCATAAAGACACCATAGGCTTATACAGTAACAGGTTCCACTGAAGTTTCCTGTCTGGAAACAAATAGTTAATAAGTTCTTCAGTATCTAAGTTAGATCTGTAGAATCAAATCCAGGTAAGTTTTCTGGTTTTGAAAATGTCATGCTTTTTCTGACTATGCAGCTTTAACACCAGGTGGTGTAATTTGGAGGAGCAGAACTACCGGTATATCTGGCTTTTTTTTGTTTTGGTTATCTTGCTATATAAAGGAGGGTCTTAGGTCCTAGCAATAGCTAAAATCACATCAGAATAGGCACCGACTTTTCAGAGTACGCTCATATGGTGACTTTATAATTATAGTGCTGCCTCACTGCAATACCATGCCGCTTGCAGTGTCTGACTTTTTTCTAGGTCGGACTCCTAATCTGAAGGTCGGTGGTTCGATTCCCCATGCCCCCATCTCTGCCAATTTGGATTTCCACCACTGTGTAGAACTTACAGCGGCATCAAAGGCCAGTTGCTCTCATCCCATGTATATGTCGTGTGGGAGGTTAAAAATCCCTTGGGTCGGTAAAAGTGTAGGCTCAGGCTTTCTATCAACAAACTGTCTAATGGTGAAAACAAGTCTATTCAGACTTATCCACGATAGGCAGCATAACTCTTCCAAGAGAGAGAGAGAGAGAAAGAGATTTACCAATACTCTACTCGGTCACAGTATCCTGACACTGAACTAACCAACCTCTTTGCCCTGTCGGGAACCGACCGCATGCCTACTCATTTAGCATACATATATACTCTGCAGTCATATCAACAAAAGTGCACGTCACTGAAAGCTATGGGACTAACGGACCCAAATTTAACATGTCATGAGTGGCTGGTGCTTGGTAGGTGACACTAAGCTGTTAGCTTGGGGAGTGTTGTCAGTCAATGCCAGGCGAATCATAGTTCTCTAAAAAAAAAGTTTTTCTTTCCTTAACTTTTTAGCAGACCGGAGAAGCCCCCTCCCACCACCACCACCACCCACCACCCACCACCACCACCACCACCACCACCACCTCCACCTCCACACAGCGCGACCTTCGGTGTGTGGTGGTGGGTAGTAGGGTGTTAGCGTAAATAATTTCTTTTTGTTCACCCTACTAATACTTTATGTACATTATTCTACATACCTAGACGGGCACTGCGGGTAGAATATGTGTAAACAACGCGTATTCCTAGCCCTTCCTCCTCTTCCTCCCGCCCCTTCTCACCCTCTCCCCGCACCCACACACAAACACCTCCCCCTGCCCCCACCCCCAAAGTGCGCCCTCGACGGCCATCTCCTGCCCACAACGTAAGGAGAGGACAAATTAGTTCACACGTGACCTGGTGACCATATGGAAACTGTACGTTGCCAATAATACACGAGTGTTAAAAACAATAGCTGCTTGCATAATCTATGTGTGGTTGTTTATTTTATATATAAAGTCCACATATAGCCAGCGCTATCCCCTGTATTGCCTGTGTTGCCTTGAAGGTCCTAGTTTTTTATATACCTACTCTGGACCACTTTATTTGACTGGCATAATGTTGAGTCTGAAATAAAGTATTGAATTGAATTGAAATTCAATTGATCTAACTGATTAACCTGTTGATGCTATATAGGATAGAAAGGTTAAATAAAAAAGGTCATGTGAGTTGCTATCCGCTGGCTCCTGGAACTGTGCAGTGGTCTACTTACACGCTGGGAACTAGGATAGTTTCGGTTATCCTGGTATATTGGAGTGTGTGTGTGTGTGGGGGGGGGGGGTCGCCGGGAACTAGGGTGAAACCTCTCCAAGGCATTTTATTCACTATAGGCCCTATACTTTAAAAGCCTTCTTCCGTGTTGGTAAATCGTGGGGTCGTGGGATCGAACCCTGGTCGAGTCAAACCAATGACTTAAAAAAGTATACTTGTCGCTTCCTAGCCTGGCACTCGGCATTATTAGGATAGGACAAGGACTGGATGGCTCAGTGTCAGGATAATGTGACTGAGTGGGATATCAGGTCATGGTGCTGGCGGCCTGGTCTTCTAGTGGGTCAGCACTATAAAGTCGCCATGAGTGCACACTGCCACAAGTCGGTGCCCGTCCTGATATGACCTTAGATGTTGTTAGGACGTAAAACAACAACAAACAAAACATACTTTAAAAGTCACTTTGACCCACATAAACTCACGATTCCCCATTATCAAGTGTAGCAGGGTTCTTTCCCTGCCTGTTCATCTTAATTGAGTTTCAGTGAAATTGTTCCGATACCTATTCTGCATTAAATATAATACCATCTCCTGTAGGTAGGTGTAGCATTGTGCTCTATTCCCGTTGTTGCATGACGAATAGGTCTGACAAGTGGTTGGGTGAACACTAACTTTGGTATCTCGAAGAGTGACATATTGACAATTAGTCCAATATACTCATCAGGTGGTGATTGCCTGTACCCAGCTTCACTGGCTTTAGTTGGCAGATTATCTGATGAGATGGAAACATTATTTAGTCTGTTTGTTGCATTCTTTCTTTTCCAATCGGCCAATTACTGCCCTTAAAGGCTCTGTAACACCTCGCCGGATTGGGGAAACGGAAAGAAACCGAACAAAGTCCGTTGATATCCAGCAACATCCGGTTTGTGTCTGTTGCATATCCATTGATATCCTTTGATAGCCGTTGATATCTGTTGCTATCCGGCCCAATCCGTTACAAGTTTTGAGCATGCACAAAACTTGTATTTTGTAATGGATTACGCCGGACTGATGTATTCGGTTAATATCTGGTACCGTCTGTTCCCCGTCTATTCCCGTCCGTTACCCGTCCATTCCCGTCCGTTACCTGTCCATTCCCATCCGTTACCCATCCGTTCCCATCCGTTACTGTCCGTTCCCATCCATTACCGTCCATTCCCGTTCATTACATATCCATTACACATCCGTTGCCATTCGTTAGAGTTGCTCGGAAGTAAAACAACAACAAACAAACGTTATAGTTCTTTTTGTATGCTGAATTGTCCGTTGATCGTTTGATACGTTATCAACTGTTACCGTCTGTTACCCGTCCATTACCATCTGTTACCCAACTGTTACCGTCCGTTACATAATCGATACATTTCATGTCCGAATCACACCGGACTAGAATATTTGTGTCCAGCTCTATTCGTTTCCTCAATCCGGCGAGGTGTGACACGGCTTAAAGCCACGTTGAATGTCTTCCGATGTTGTCGAATCTTCGGCCTTGCTAAGATGCAACAGTTGAAGACAATACCATCGCACCCTTTGCTTAGAGTTGCATAATTCGATGACAGCATTAAATTTGCACAAACTAAAACTATTACGTATATTTAATCATATATGTCTAAATTGGGTACCAGTGCAGATATTAACATATACATAGAAGTGAATACTGAATCAATTTAATAGAATTGTTGAAGTTTATGCTGTCCGAATTTTTATGTGCATGCTAAAATTAAGTTAGCACATTTACAATTCAAAGATCTTTAAGGCTACCCATTTATAATAAAAGTTACTTCAAACTAAGATCGAAGTAAGGTCGATTTTAACAATCAGTCAAACCAGCAGACAATGCCATTTTAATGGATTGTCATTGATTGACGAACACACACTCAAACATAACGTGAAATAGCCAGCATTAATTACTAGGTGGGAATAAGGTAAGCTCTGTGCTAGTGAATAGTTGCATTTATTGCCATGCATTTTAAGGTTGGTTAGGTGTTGAAATTTTAGGGCCTGGCCTCCTGGCAACATCTAAGGTCATTTCAGGATGGGTACCGACTTGTGACAATATGCACTCATGGGGGCTTCACAGCGCTGCCCCATTCGGAAATCAGGCCTCCAGCACCATGACTCGATATCCCACTCAGTCATATCCTGCCACTGAGCTAACCAGTCCTTGCCCTATCCTATTAATGCCGCATGTCAAGTTAGGAAGCGACAAGTTCTAATTTTGAAACTCATTGGTTTGACTCGATCGGGAATTGAACTCCTGATCTCCCGCACGGGAGGCCTGCGCTCTACCGATTCGGCCACCGCGTCCGGTTACATGTTACGAGGAATATGGGAGGGTAAGTGGCAATAAATGCACAACCAAGTATTTACCCTTAAACTGGTTATATGTATGTATATGGGTCGTTCTCAGAAACTGTGTACAACCTGTGTGACATGGAAACAAAAAGTAAAAACATTCCAAATAATAGGAGAAAACATTCCAAATAATAGCAGAATCAATATTTATATGACGATATATATTTTGTGCATATGTCAGAATTGAAATTTGTTTTCACTTTTTGATCTTAGACAAATTAAGAAATATATTATAATTAACCATGTAACATCCATCCATAACCTCATTTTAGCGCACATCCATAACATCATTTTAATACACACAACACATTCAAACAAGATTTGTTTTTCATTCCAGTTAAGCAAAAAAACATTGTCTCAGAAGGAACAAGTTGGAAAAAAATTTCGATATGTAAATTATCACATTTTCATTTAAGCTGAAAATCATACGAGGATATTTTGGATACATTTTGTGAGATAGATTAAATACATGTAGTATTTTTAACATACTTAATACACAGTGATACACAGGGTCAACAATAACGTTTACTACTGCACAAAAAAAGACAAAATTATTAGGAATGTAACATGGGAACCAAATATGGTGTATGTGGTACAGTTTCTGAGAACGACCCATATATAGATATATATAAATATATATATATATATACATTGTCAGTGTAAGTGCAACGTTATATACGGAGACCTAGTTTCAGAACTAAAGCAGACAAACTCACTGCATGGAGTTACTGTTATTTCACCTCCAGAGTAGTTCCAAGTGTTGACCGGAGTACTCCGTGGCAAGCACCCACCTGTGCCCACATAAGGCCCACACACACTAACAAGTCTACAATGTCCTTCGGTAAAATTAAATTAAAAATATGTACAAACTTACTCGTTGGATCCATTCCAGCTTGTCCATCTGATGTTTGTTGCGAATCATCTGGTGCTGTATACATTCAACACATGTTCTGTTGATGGCATTGCTTTTACACAACTTCACACCGAATTATTATTGAAACGAAATGATTGCAGATAAAGGACATTGGACAGTTGGTGGGGGGGGGGGGGGCGCAAAAGACACCAGGAGGTACTGTTTTTTTTTCTGGTAGGAGAAAAATAGAATGGGAGTGGTGGTTGTTGTGAATAAATAAATATGGAGAAGCTGGCGTCTGACTTAAAGCAGGTTAACATGGCTATTCACCTCACAACGTAAAGATTCCGCTAGGGACTTGTTCACGGGAACGAATAACCTTTTTACTATTTTAGTGAGTTTTTAGTCTCGGGGGGGGGGGAGACTTTTAGTGGCAGTAACAAATAAGGCGCACTTAACGGTGACAGGATATGAACATTTGCATCATCACTTTGAGCTATGTTAGTGGGAGGGTATAGTTAGGAGGAGAATGGTGTTAGGCACACACTGGTGCTGTTAGAAGTAGACTGGTGCTGTTATATGCAGGCTGGTGATGTTATGTGCAGACTATTGTTGTCATGTGCAGACTGGTGCAGTCATGTGTACACATGGGTCTTGTCATGTGCAGAATGGTGCTGTCAGGTGCAGACTGGTGATGTCATGTGTACACATGGGTCTTGTCATGTGCAGAATGGTGCTGTCAGGTGCAGACTGGTGATGTCATGTGCAGACTGATGATGTCATATGGAGACTGATGATGTCATGTATAAACTGGTGTTGTCATGTGCAGACTGGTCTGGTCAGGTGCAGACTGGTGCTGCCAGGTGCAGACTGGTGCTGCCAGGTGCAGAATGGTGCTGGCATGTGCATACTGGTGCTGTCATGTGTAGACTGGTACTGTCATATGCAGACTGGCGCTGTCAGGTGCAGACTCGTGCTGTCATGTGCATAGTGGTGCTGTCATGTGCAGACTGATGCTGTCATATGCAGACTGATGATGTCATGTATAAACTGTTGCTGTCATGTGCAGACTGGTGCTATCAGGTGCAGACTGGTGCTATCAGGTGCAGACTCATGTTGTCATATGAAGACTGGTGCTCTCATGTATAACCTGGTGTTGCCATGATTATGCAGACTGGTGCTGTCAAATGCAGACTAATGTTGTCATGTGCAGACTGGTGTTGTCATGTGCATACTGGTGCCGTCATTCGCAGAACTGTGAGGTAGCGGAGTGTGGTTTGTCATATGCAGACTAGTGTTGTCATGGGCAGACTGGTGCAGTCTGTAATGTACAGTCAGACAACTACTAATGAAATAGGACCCTCGACTTCCATATTCGACTCAGTTTGGTTATGATTTCTATATAATCTGAGTTTGTTGAATATACGTCTAAGAAATAAGATCCTAATCCTTCTGTAATACCAACAGGTATGCATCGAATACAATATTGCATTTCGCTGGGGGAGGGGGAGAGAAGTTGTATAGGCCCTGTATACTATTTTCATGCCCAACTGCATTTAATTCTGTCTGTTAAGTCGAGAAATATTCACAGACACAAGTAGATTCTAGAAACTGTACGTTTTGCTCATAACTTAGTTGTAGTATCAGTGATTTGTAATAAACTATTGCAAGGTGGTTTGAATGAACATTTCTACTTGTATTAACAGTGATATATGGTTTAAAGTTGCATAATCCGACGGTTTTGAATTTCTGTATTTTTTATGAGATAAATATATTAGATCGATCACTAGTATCTACTTTACATTAGTTCAAAGTTACTTTTATTTTAAATGGTAAACTTTTGAGATATTTTTAGTGCAAACATGGAAAATTAGTTTTGGCAAGATTGTCAAAATTCTGACACCATAGACTTCTGCAGTAACAGGTTCTGTTAAATTGACTCAGTATTTGCCTTCTATGCAGAAACAAATGCTTAATAAGTGCATCAGTATCTAAGTTATATATGTAAAATCAAAACTAGATACTTGGTTTGGTTTTGAAAATTTGATATTTCATCAGACTATGCAGCTTTATCTATCACAGTACAAGCATGCCTATCAGGATTATCACACGTACTTATATTAGTTATTACCATTACTGTGTGCTACTATAATGTGGCTTGTATTATCATAGCAATGCGGATTTAACATCTTAAACAACAACAAAAATACATGTCATTAACAAAAAAACTTTAGGAATTTCCTTTTAAATTAAATTGTCGGTGGGAACTTGTTCTCAGCGAGGCGCGGTCTGGGAGCAGCGTGCAGGGAATATATTATGGATTGTGAGTGGGGGACATCCATCAGGCTCGCAGCCATAAAATGACGCTAAGGCGCGCAGTAAAGCTTAGTGTGTGTACAGAAGAACAGGGCAGCGACTGCATGCCACGGCACCACTAAAGCTAAGCTTCCTTACACGCGGTATGCGGTATGCGGTATGCGGTATGCGAATGCGAATGCAGCAAAAAATCGAAACGCCTTGAAGTCAATGGGCTACATTCCTTACACGTGGTATGCGAATCCGAATGCGAATGCGGCAACTCGATCGGTCCCTGTAGCAATCGGTGCGGCATGCGGCATGCAGTATGCAAATAGAAACCTCAGTCGCACATGTCCATTAGTTTTAGGCGAGGAGAGGCGACTGATCATTACCGAACGGTCACACACAGGGGTGCGGAGGGGAAACATATGGTAGTGGTGGTGGTGGTGGGGTTACGGGTTGGTAAAAATGCTACCATAGCCACAGAAATATGAATACTTATCTATAATTTGGTAATTATAAAGGTAGGAACCCCCATGTGACGTATCAAGAGGTACATAGATATAAATGCCATATAAGGTCATATACAGTGCAGTATGGAGTATACTTGTTTATTTTTATTTTTTAAATATAGCCACTCATGTGCTGCATGCCACATGCCACATACTGCATAGAAGGAATCCTCCCATTCGCATACCGAATGCCGTATACCGCATACCGCGTAGAAGGAATCTTAGCTTTAACAACGCATGCCGTGGGAGGGAGCGGGGCAGTGGGGGTTGGTTGGTTGTTGGAGTTTTAGCAACATCTAAGGTCATACCAGGATGGGTACCGACTTGTGACAGTGCATATTCATGGCGACTTTATAGTGCTGCCTCACTGGGAAATCAGGCCACTGGCACCATGGCCCGATATCCCACTCAGTCACATTATCATGACACTGAGCCAACTACCAGTGATTGCCCTATCCTATTAATGCTGAGTGCTTGGCTAGGAAGCATCAAGTACCAATTTTGTAAGTCATTGGTTTGACTCGACTGGGATTGGAACTCCCGATCTCCCGCACGCGAGGCCCGCGCTCTACCGATTCGACCACCGCGCCCGGTTGCAAGGGCACGGGGTGAGCGTGTGTGTGGGTGGGAGGGGGGATGAGAGGGGGGGCGGTGGAGGGGTGGGTGAAGGGCGTCAGGACCCAGCTGCAGGAGGCAGAAGCGGTCATAAGGAAAGCTACTCTTTGGGGAAAAATGTACACAGCCATCAAGGGTGTCAAAGGTGGAGAGGTGTTGGATGTTTGGTGATGTGTGTGTGTGTGGGGGGGGGGGGGGCAAGGGGTCAATCATATGGGACTCTATTGAAATAGAAAGATTTGGAGAAATATTATAGCCATTTCAAGGAGGGTCGGTGAGACTGAGTGGTGATGATTTGAGACCAGGTTTTCGCACCTTCCTTGTATTATCAGGGACGTGTGGTAAGGTATCGGAGAGTGGTTTTTATGATCAATACGATCAGGACTAGTAATTTTGTATTTTCAGTGATGTGTGGTGAGGTATCAAAGTGTGGTTTGTATTATCATGACTATCAGCATTAGTACATTTGTATTATCAGTGATGTGTGGTGAGGCATCAGAGTGTGGTTTGTATTATCATGACTACCAGGGCTAGTACATTTGTATTATCAGGGATGTGTGGTGAGGTATCGGATTGTGGTTTGTATTATCATGACTATCAGGACTAGTACGTTTGTATTATAAGGGATGTGTGGTGAGGTATTGGAGTGTGGTTTGTATTATCATGGCTATCAGGACTAGTACATTTGTATTATCAAGGATGTGTGATGAGGTATTCCAGTGTAGTTTGTATGATCATGGCTATCGGGATTAGTGTACTCTCTTGTGTTATCAGGGTTGTGTGATGGAGTACTTCAGTGTTTTTTTTTATGATCATGACAATCAGGATTAACACACTTACTTGTGTTATCAGGGTTGTGTGATGGCGTACTTCAATGTGTTTGTTATGATCATGACAATCAGGATTAATACACTTACTTGTATTATCAGGGATATGGGGGGGGGGGAAGTATTGCAATGTGATCATAACTGTCAGGAAAAGGACAATTACTTGTATTATCACTGATCTATTGCGAAGTGTTGAAATATGGTTTGTATAATAATAACTATCATTATTAGTGCACCTTAGTAATCAGGGGCGGGGGCATCAAACTACAGTAAAAAGCTCTTTAAATCGACCGACTTTAAGTGGTCACTTTAGTGAGATGGTCGGTTTGGGGAGTTAGATTATGGTTACAAAGGTATTGTTCGGACCCAAATAAATCGATCGATATAGGGGAGTGGTCGATCTGTGGAGGTGGTCGGTTATTGAGGTTTTACTTTATTGCACTATCTAAGTCTAAGTCCTCCTCTGATACAACCAACATATTCCCAATACCTTAGCCTCTTTATCCGATACGTTGAGAGCAATCTGCCTACACGACTCTAAAAGAAAGAAAAAAACTCACCCCACACAGGGGAATTATTGTTTTCCTACAAAGCTGAATGCAAATAATATATATTTGCTTAGCGATGCATTTATCATCCAAGATGTATAATTAAACTCACCTTACAGGGAGCCTCAGTTTATTTTTGTTGTGGGTGTGTGGGTTTGTGGGTGTGTGATGATGGCGGCAGCGGCCAAGGGACCTATAATTATGTATCCAGCAGTAGACCGGGTGCAGATCCCTATAATTTAGCTAAAATTGTCTCCGGCCCCTTGGCGTTATTCGCTGTGGGAGGAGTGTGGGTAGTGGAGGGATGGCCAGAAGGGCAAACATCTTTTGGGTGCCTGACTTTAATGAGATTGGGTGGTAGGCCCTACATGTAGTCCGGTGTGCATTTTGGAGTCTTACATCTGAGTAGGGAAGCAGCTATCACAGCTATTATGCACTCTGTGGATTCAACCACAAATACCTCCCCAATCAACTGGAGGCTGGCCATTGTTCTTGTCATTGTTAATATTATTATTAATATTATTATCATCATCATCATCATCATCATTATCATCATTATCATCATTAGCATAATTATCATCATTAGCATCATTATCATCATTATCATCATCATTGTCATCATCATTATAATCGTCATTATCATCATTATCATCATTATCATCATTATCATCATTATCATCATTATCATCATTATCATCATTATCATCATTATCATCATTTTTGTGGTTGTTGAAGATTTATACTGCCTATCATGGATAAGCCTGAATAGGCTTGTTTTCACCATTAGACAGTTTGTCGATAGAAAGCCCGAGCCTACACTTTTACCGACCCAAGGGATTTTTAACCTCCAACACCACATAGACATGGTATCATCATTATCATCATTATCATCATCATTATCATCATTGTCATCATTGTCATCATTGTCATCATCATCATTATCATCATTATAATCATCCCGTCATTTCCATTGATATTGCCATCGTTTACCACCCCTCACCCTCCACCCACAATCCATCACCCACCATCTACCATCCACCATCCACCATCCACCAAACCCAGACACCATAAGCTCCTGCAGTAACAGGTTAAATTGGCTCAGTATTCCCTTCTATGTGGCAATAAATACTTAATAAGCGCATCGGTATCTAGGTTAGATGTGTAGAATCAAATCTAGATAATTGTTTTGGTTTTGAAAATTTGATGCGTTCATCGGACTTTGCAGCTTTAAATGATCCTTGTCTGTTTTATTGATGGGGAGATCATGCGTGATCCCAGTGACTCAAAGTTCATATGGTTGTGTTTGTCCGTTGTTGTTTTACGTCCTAGCAACATCTAAGGTCATATCAGGACGGGTACCGATTTGTGACAGTGCACACTCATGGCAACTTTTATAGTGCTGCCCCACTGGGAAATCAGGCCGCAAGCACCATGACCCGATATCCCACTCAGTCACATTATCCTGACACTGAGCTAACCAGTCCTTGCCTTATCCTATTAATGCCGAGTGCCAGGCTAGGAAGCAACAAGTATCAATTTTCAAGTCATTGCTTTGACTCGACCGGGAAACGAACTCCCAACCGTCCGCACGCCAGGCCCGCGCTCCACCCATTAGGCCACCGTGCCAGGTTGTTCATATGGTAGGTGTCTGGCGTTCATCAGTTCACACAGTCTACAATCACAACAAGTAGCTGTGCCTCCCAAAAAACCACTTGAGGCGACAGAAAACATAACGGGATCGAAGGAGTCAGTTTGGACTACCTGTCCTGTGTTTGGTACCCGATCCCGGCGAGCAAACAGTGACGGGCAACCCGACCGGTCCTCCAGGTGCTAGTCAATAGGCCCCGGATGCGGAGTCCACCTCGACCTCTAAACAAATTTATTTTGCATTTAAAGAGGACAAATACTCCACAATCAGTCCCACTGCATGACACGAAAGGTGGTGGATTTCTGAGGGCTGGAACTTCACATAGTTCTACCACATGAATGGAATCTGGGCATGTGTCATTGTGAGGCGAGTGTCATCACCATTTATCCATCTTAGGCTCCTTAAGCTAGCCTAATATTCTATATACCTAATAAATAAATAAATAAATATGTGTTTGCAAGCAACATCGTGACAAATATATATGTTGTATCAGCCATTATATGAGTATAATAAGCCAGAAGATTCATTCTTCTCCCCAGCCTCCTCAGTTATTAGCTGGTTGACTCTATAAGCTCTCCATGTGGCGCCACCTACTCGCTCACGTCTCAGTGACCATTACACTCACTCACTGTACTGCCAAATATTTTATATACATGTACATATATATATATATATATATATATATATACATATATATATATATATATATATATAAGCACACATATACATATATATATACAAGGATGCCAGTTGGGGTTGATGAAATTAGTGGAAAACACGAAAAGTGGCAAGTTTAGTTTGGGCAGTACCCGGCTAGGTGATGCCACTGTACTTTGGCCGCCGCTGACCAGGTAGGCTCACTATTGACGGTAGTGTTCTCGTATTGCGACAGGAGGCGCCACCGGTGGTGTCAGTGCTTAGCCTTATGAGAAAGTCGCCATCGAATATTGACCAATCACAGCACACCAAATTCTTCATATTTTGCCTGTTCCATTAAAGATTTTCCAGTAGAAAACAAAATTAAACGTCCAAAATTATCTAAAACGTATAGAAAAAAATCGAATTTGAAAAGAATGGGGAGGAAAATCGGTAGTAATGGATATGCATGGTATTGGAAAATTCAAAAAATCCAAGTCATCCAAAATTGTCTAAAACATTAATAAAAAA
Source organism: Branchipolynoe longqiensis (assembly GCA_030323885.1). Classification (NCBI taxonomy): domain Eukaryota; kingdom Metazoa; phylum Annelida; class Polychaeta; order Phyllodocida; family Polynoidae; genus Branchipolynoe; species Branchipolynoe longqiensis. The sequence goes on along the minus strand of CM059187.1, from coordinate 38,329,305 downwards.
TTGTTAAATGAAAAAACAAGAAATTTGAAAATGATTGCAATTCCATTAATTAGAGGAAGACTGGCACCCCTGTATATATATGCAAATCCCACGGTCACGATTGTCGGCGCCACAGTCGCCATATTCGCCCCAAATGAATCCTAAGCTCCGATTGGCCAGTGATGCATACATATATAAATTCAGTAAATACCTTTTTTTTGACAATACAAACTGAAAATTGAATGCATTTTAAATTAATAAATATATTTATAAATATATATATATATATATATATATAAGAAGTTGAGAAAACCTACCTGAAGCCATATCAGAATGAGCTCAGTCCGATATCAGACGTCCTAGCTGATGTAAGATTACCATGAAACACAAATGCCATTATCAACATTCGATCTGCAGGGAGGCTAATAATAGCAAAACCAATGTCAGTCAGAAGGAAACAGTGTGAGTTGGATTACTTGCAAGTGTCGGGGAAGCCATAAGCTTGGCAGGAGGCATCTGGGACACACAAGGCTCTTGGAATGGATAAATAGATATAGGATGAATTACTATAACTGTGCCGCGTAGGGACGCCAGGCGGCCACACCAAAGGGAATAGTTAGGGTGAAGCCATTGCTAGGCAAACTACATTCGGTACTTACATGCACATTTTCAAAACATCAGAGGATCAGTGTTCTCTGTGGGAAAGTGGTTAGAGTGTCTGATTTTTTTTTAGGTTGGACTCCTAATCTGAAGGTCGTTGGTTCGATTCCCCATGTCTCTGTGGGAGAGTGGTTAGAGTGTCTGACTTTTTTCTAGGTTGGATGCCTGATCTGAGGGTCGGCGGTTCGATTCCCCATGCCCCCCCCCCCCACCTCTGCCAATTTGGATTTCCACCACTGTGTGTAACTTACAGTGTCATCAAAGGCCAGTTGCTCTCATACCATGTCTATGTGGTGTGGGAGTTAAAAATCCCTTGGGTCAGTAAAAGTGTAGGCTCGGGCTTTCTCTCGACAAACTGTCTAATGGTGAAAACAAGTCTATTTGGACTTATCCATAATAGGCAGTATAAATCTTCAAGAAAAAGAAAAAGTAAAAAAAAAAAAATTACTAGATTACAAAGTCCATATTTGGGCTGAAGCCACAGTTGCTAGACTGATTACATTCTGTACTTACATGTGAATGTTCCAAGCCCCAAAGAAGTCACATGTACATGTATCAGTTGACGTTGTTCGGTGACAGTTTCCATTGTTGGGTGACAGTTTCCAGATTGGTTGCAGACCTGCTGGAGGTGAGGTGGTCTAGAGGTTTGGGGTAAAGGGGAGGGGAGCGGGGGAGGGGGGGATGAAAGAACACACAACACATATCCAACTGCAATGCTCCAGACTAACACACTTATATGATTGATGGATTTCTTATATATATATATAAACCACTGCCTTGTGGTACAGGTTCTTGACAGAACCAAAGGCTAAGGGAGCAAACCCTAAACAGAAAACCATGTCACTGTGGCAGCATTCAGGGCGGTTGATGTATGGAACTCCCAACATCTCCCGACCAGCCACTGCAGGGACAAATAGTTTTGCGCCTGTCTTGACATGTTCTTGCCAGTGTGAAACCTCTATTTGCTCCCCGAGAGAGTGGTGCTGGTAACTTGCAAAAGCCAGCAGCACTTCCACACCTTTGCAGGCAGCTTTCATGAAATGTACAACCGCACAAGACACCATACCGGCTCGGTCGTCGCCCAGGTTACCAAGGACCACGCTGCTCGAACTCATCTTCCGTCGACAGCGGAAAATCAGCTAGGAGGAACACCGCAACACGACACAACTACTGACAATTGCTCAATGGATACCATCAAGAGAAACCTGAAGCTAAGAGACATTAAGACTGACTCATGGATATCACTCTCACAGCAGAGAGCTAAATGGAGAGCAACCGTCAAGTAATGAAAGCAGTCTTTGTCGCATCACGACCGACAGCATGATGATGATGATATATATATACATATATATGTATATATATAATAATAATAATAATTCTACCATTCAGATAATGTACAACTTAAGTAGTCACAAAATGTTTCTGACCGAGTGGCGAAATATACCCCGAGAAGAAAGGCGGGCCGAGGTGCATGCTGGCCACCAACCCCCTCCACCCCATGAGAGGGCGGGGAGGGAACTGCTACAGAGCTTATTAATATTACACCGATAAAGGGTTTATCACTATCCATATATATATATATATATATATATATATATATATATATATATATAATATATATATATTATATATATATATTATATCTATATAATGTACGTATATATAATGTATGTATATATATAATGTATGTGTATATATATATCTATATGTATTTATATATATGTATATTTTAAAACAAATAAACACCACATGAAACCTGATCTAGGTGCTTTGAGCGCGCCAGCCGCACCCTCCTCTCCCCTCGCCCCGGCTCCTGTAGAGGGCTGGTGGGCGGATGGTTGGGGGGGGGGGGGTGGAGGGCGGAGGGCGGAGGGCGGAGGGCTGAGAGCGGAGGGCGGAGGGTGGAGGGTGGTGGGAGATGAAGGGGATGCGTGGAATGCCGGAAACGGTGCATGGTACACGCATTGTTACCGCAGACGGTAAGTTGATGGTGGCTGACCACTTTACAGGCCACACGCTCTGAGGACAACACCGACATCGACACCCGCCCCCTGCACGACGGGCACGCCCGGCGACGAGCGTGTGTTTATGGCTGTGGGTGGCGGGCCGTGTGATCGTGAGCGTGGGTTGGTTGACACCAAAGACATGGCGACGTGGTTAAGAAGGAGACATACTCTGTCATAAGTATGTAATGCCTTTAAGTGTATGATCACGAGTGTATGTTGACAGCAACGACTTGGCGATGTGGGTAAGAAGGAGACATACTCTGTCATAAGTATGTAATGCCTTTAAGTGTATGATCACGAGTGTATGTTGACAGCAAAGACTTGGCGACATGGGTAAGAAGGTATGTTTGGTCAGAAATATGTAATGCCTACGTGGGTAAGATGGATACACACTACTCGGTTAGAAATATGTAATGCCTTTTCCTGTATAACCATGAGTGTGTGTTGACAGCAAAGACATAGTGACATAGGAAAGAAGGTGTGCTCTGTCAGAAATATATAATGCCTTTTACTGTATGATCACCAATGTGTGTTGACAGCAAAGACATGGTGACGTGGGTAAGAAGGCATATTCGGTCATAATATATATAATGCCTTTTACTGTATGATCGCAAATATGTGTTGACAGCAATTACATGGAAACGTGGGTTAGAAGGCATTCTCGGTCATAAATGTGTAATGCCCTTTACTGTATCATCATGAGTGTCAGTTGGCAGCAAAGACGTAGTGACCTGATGAAGACGGTCCGCTCCATCAGAAAGATGGAGTAGATTTTAACTGTCAGCTTCTTGTAGGGTCTGCTCGGCAGGTTGTTTGCTGGCCATGCTTAATTCTAAAGTCCTGCTCTCAAAGGTGTCTAATGCCATGTACACACATAGCGTATAGGATTCGCGCACTAAAACTCCCGATCAGCTTAAAACTGAAGTCGGGCCGATTCATTTTTCGAATCGGGAATCGCAATCGTAGTGCTAGTGCACACCTACCGTTTTAGCCCTAAAAATGAGTTTTAGTCGTGAATCGCAATCGGTAGGTGTGCTAGGGGAGTGCACACCTCACGATTTTTGGGCAGTTTTAGGTCGTATACGCTAGGTGGGTGCGGGGAAAACGATCGTATACGCTAGGTGTGTACCGGGCATTAGATTTGATCTTTATATCATGCTCGACTTGCACTGCAATCATGCACCTCGCATGACATTCTGACGAGTTTGAGACATTGACGGTTAGACCAGCGGTTAGAACGTCCGCTTTTCATACTTACTTCTAAAGTTCTGCTTGTAAATGAGTGTCCAATCTTATCTTGATACATGGTTCTACTTACACTCCAGATATGCACCTCATAAGAATCATCTCCCCTAAGTACCTGGCAAATTGCCTAGATTGTTAGAGCGCCCACTTTCCATGTAACATATCAGGAGCTTACATGGTCCTTACATGGGATCGATTCCAAACCAAACGAAGCCAACAACTTACTAAATTGATCGCTATAACCAACCGCCTTCCATTTTGATGGTTTGCCTAGTTTTAGAATATCCAGACTGAGTGCGATATCGGACCATGGTGCCAGCGGCACGATATCCAAGGAGGCAAGCGGGATAAGTTGTCATGAATGTGCGCACTAAGATAAGTCGATGGGTGCCCTGATATGGCCTCAGGTGTTGCTAAGATGTAAAACCTCGATCAATCAACCTAGTGAGTAAGGCGACTATCACAGTATCAGCAGTTCGGTGGCTATCCACCTTCTGCGGGTTAGGGCTACTCGATATTTTGCAAACACTATATTACAGACTTGTTAAAGAGGCCAGCCATGTTCTTCAGTTTCTGGATATTCGGGTTTCCCGGTAGGAGATAATCAACGTTCCCGCCCTTTTTCGTGTTGTCGTCTGCTTGCAGTTACCATTGACTGATTCATGAATGAAAGAGCGGATCAGGTAGCTCGCCATTCCTTAACATTCGCAGATATGAATTGACCTAAGAATGATATATCATCTCTATAATATCGGGTCATATCTACTCAGAAATAGATACTAGCTTTGGCATGTTCTTCAAGTTTCTGGTTATTCGGGTTTCCCGGTAGGAGATGGTCGACGTTCCCGGCCTTTTTCGTGTTGTCGTCTGCTTGCAGTTACCATTGACTGATTCATGAATGAAAGAGCCTATCAGGTAGCTAGCTATTCCTTAACATTCGCAGATATGAATTGACCTAAGAATGATATATCATCTCTATAATATTGGGTCATATCTACTCAGAAATATTTACTAGCTTTGGCATGTTCTTCAGGTTTCTGGTTATTCGGGTTTCCCAGTAGGAGATGATCGACGTTCCCGCCCTTTTTCGTGTTGTCGTCTGCTTGCAGTTACCATTGACTGATTCATGAATGAAAGAGTGGATCATGTAGCTAGCTATTCGTTAACATTCGCAGATATGAATTAACCTAAGAATGATATATCATCTCTATAATATTAATATTGGGTCATATCTACTCGGAAATACTTACCAGCTTTGGCATGAAACAAACTGCCTACAGTGCTCTACCTAAGTTCATAATTAAACTTACAAGCAGCATGAAGATGGTACTTTTATATTAAAGTTACATACACATTTGATTTCAATTTCTTGGGGTAATATTAGGGTGACAATTCTAACCTTAGTTATGGTGAATTTTCATGAAGATTGGCTATCTTTGGAGGTATTTGAAGTGCAAACATGCAAACTAATTTCTGTGTACACACCAGTTGAAGCTAAGTGCACTATGCCATCACTACATTAACTAGATCACACTGCCATCTTGGTACAAGACTGCCCAGTCTGGAATTAGAGCTGGTGATGCATCCTCCTATAAGCTAATGCTAGGTACACACCTACCATTTACGACTCGCGCACTAAAACTCGCGACCCGACCCGACCCGCTTAAAACTGAAAACGGGCCAATTCATTTTTCGAATCGCGAATCGCGAATCGCAATCGTAAGGAAGCACTTTTAGCCCTAAAATTGAGTTTTAAGTCGCGAATCACAATCGGTAGTTGTGCTAGGGGAGTGCACACCTCAAGACTTTTGGGCAATTTTTGATCGAATACGGTAGGTGGGTGCGGAAAAACGGTAGGTGTGTACCTAGCATTAGTCATCCATGAATGAGCAACAACTATTTATAAATGAAGATTAATTGAATCACACACTTCTCAACCATGTAATGAATTCCCTCGCTCAACTCCTACTCCCTCCTGCCTTGTGCTGTTTCAATTTGATCCACAGTTGGTCCGAGTGAGTGCTTGGTGGCGTGAGGAGAGTTCTAACATTAAATTGCCAATGCAAACAATATCATTTTTTATTGACTTCAACTCTGATTCTCTCTTGCCAACCATAACCCGCTCTTAGCCAGTGATGGAACCTATTGAATTGCATGTGGCACCACCTATCAGGCTATTAAAGAACTAGTGTGTAAACTAGAACCTATGCTGGATCCAGTGGATGTTTGTTGTTTGTTTGTTGTTGTTTTAAGTCCTAGCAACATCTAAGGTCATATCAGGACGGGTACCGACTTGTGACAGTGCGCACTCATGACGACTTTATAGTGTTGCTCCACTGGAAGACCAGGCCACCAGCACCCTGACCTGATATCCCACTCAGTCACATTATGCTGACACTGAGCCAACCAGTCCTTGCCCTATCCTAATAATGCCGAGCGCCAGTCTAGGAAGTGACAAATATCAATGTTTAAGTCATTGGTTTGACTGGACCATGGTTCGAACCCACGACCCCACGATCTAACAACTCGGGAGACGGACGCTCTAACTCATTCGGCCATCCCTTCTGGTCTGCATCCAGTGAAATAACACGTACATTCTGAATGTGGTCACCCCTTAAATCCGGTCAATTTTTATCTGTCAAAGTCGGCGAGTCGTGATAATCCTAAAGGGATACCCCCCCCCCCCCCACACACACACACCAAGAAATGATTAATGGCTGTGCTAAGGTAGATATATAACTATAAGATCAAATTGCGATACATTTTTTATTTTAAAAATATTATATTTCCATCGAATTATACAACTTTTAAGGCACATCTGGATAGCTTAAGGTAGAAGAAGGAGGAACTTGGGCAAAGCCGATTGGTCTTTTGTTGCCTCATTGGTTTTCTGACTGAAACTTATCAGACGGGGCGGTTGAATAAGTTGAGCGCATGCCTCCTGTTTTGGAAGGGCATGTGAATCGAAGCTCTGAGTTCGAACCCTGGCCCAGTAAACCAATGACTTGAAAATTGATACTTGTCGCTACCTAGCATGGTGTCTGGCATTAATAATGTAGGAACAAGGTGCAGTGGAATAAGGAAGACCCATAGTCCGCCATTTATATTTCCCCTGCTTATTTCTTGTTGTTCAAGTGTTTGTATTCCGCTGAAAAACATGTTGTCAGTGCTAATGTACTGTTCTTTCAGTCCTAATGACAATCAACTAATCTACACTCCATATCAACTAATGTACAGCAAAAACACCCTACCTTCGCGTTGTGTCTCATGCAAGATCTTCGCCCTGGCGGAATATTCCCGCATTAATAGCCATTTCCTTGTCGCTGTGGTATCAGTAATTAGGGCTTATATCTAGATATCAGTTTAACATGACTTCTCTAGCGAGCCTTTTGGGTGCACAACAGTAATGTCTACACTCCTTCTAGTGCAGGGTGCCCACTCTTAGGGTTTGTCTGCCAGACACCATGCAGTGTCTGCCAGACACCATGCAGAGACTCGCAGCCATGCATCAAGTGTGTCGGTAATGTCGGTAAATGCAAGGCGTTGTTTAAGTAGCGTCCAGTCCTTATTGAAAGCCCACTAGTGAAGGGATCCAGTGACATAGAAACGGTAAGGTGAAACTGCATGGGTAGGTAGAATTTAATCTGTAAATGCATGTACACATCGAGAATACAAAACAACCACTAGAGAATGTCTCTAGAATTCAAGTGATTCAAGGGCATGGGTGTTGTTGGGACTCTTAGAACATTCCTGGATCCAACGTGGGAATGAAGTTTTGCTGTAAGGAACATTGGTATTGAATCTTATATTGGCCTCCTTGATTAGCTCTCTCGCAGATATCAGCCAGCTCAATTGGTGATATTGATGTAGAGCAGTGTGGTGTTGATATACTGTGGCCTGATGGCGCATGCGTGGATGGAAGGCCATATGCGGGACATTGGAAAATGCTCTATTATCACACAGGTTAATCTGGATTTAGAAACTGATCTTGATCTCACAATGAGCAGTTGCCAAGATAAAGCATGATGTTGTTGTTAATTGCATTCGCTATGCATTGAATACAGTTTCTTTTTGCTTGATGGAACGGGAACAGTGCCATATGAAGTCACGAGAATATAATTCCACATATAAATAGCAAAATAGCTTTATCTATGTGCAATCAATGAAGAACGAAAACCACTATTCTACATAACTGTAGGCATCCCCTGACTTACTTATGCTAGGTACACACCTACCGTTTATGACTCGCGTACTAAAACTCGTGACCCGACCCGACCCGCTTAAAACTGAAAACGGGCCGATTCATTTTTCGAATCGCGAATCGCAATCGTAAGGAGGCACTCTTAGCCCTAAAATTGAGTTTTAAGTCGCAAATCGCAATCGGTAGGTGTGCTAGGGGAGTGCACACTTCAAGACTTTCGGGCAATTTTTGATCGAATACGGTAGGTGGGTGTGGAAAAACGGTAGGTGTGTACCTAGCATAAGTGTTGCTCGCTGGGTGAGTGGTTGAATTTATTTCATATGGGCCTCACCTTTTTCGGCCCCGTCTTTCGGCCTCATTAAATTATTCGGTCACCTGATCTAGTATTAATTTATTTAATGAGTATTCGCTACATCCTAGCAAAATATTGAAATATTATGAAAACATTAACTGTGGTCTTACAGTTGAAACTACTAAGAATAACTCTCCAACAGCTGAAAAATGTAACCTATGCCGATCGACACTAATACAGTCATAACTTGACTAGAGTCGCCCTTAGCCACAATTAAGCCCTAAATAACTTACAAAGAATTGATGGGATTTTGTTCTCTCCAGATATACAAACCATGAATAGTCATATTTGATCATGCTATTTGTGAATAAATTAAGTTGTGTTACTCATGTTAAATTCATCCTGTCTATCCACTTGGACTACTACCAAAGATTCTACTATACGTATCTCTAGAAGGTAGAACAGTACCCCTTATGTGTGGACCACTACGATTTGAAAGAATCGAAAGGTGAATATAAATGACACAGGGAGCCAAAGCTTAAAAATTGCATAGTCCGATGGTTTTGAATTTCTGCCATTTTTCTGAGATAAATATAAAGTAGGGCTATGTAATGAGAGAGAAACAGACGAGAGGTGGGTCGGTCACTTTTATTGTGTGACATGGCGAGCATAATAAACAGGCTTACCGGTAAAGTTTGAAATCGAGTAGCAGACTGACTTAGGCCTGCCCGGTCCGCGGCGTTGCCGGGGCAACAGGGGCAAATCGAGGCAAGTCAGCGATTGGACATAATAAATAGTGTAGATGGTAGATTAATAATAGTAATAATAATAATAAGGAATATATACTCCGCGTACTTATATACGCATAATTAATTATACATCCTATATTTAATCGGTTGCTATAACCGACCTTACTTTAGTTTGAAGTAGCTTTCATTTTGAATGGCTAACTTTTGAGATATTTGAAGTGCAAACACCCTAAATTGATTTTGGCAAGCATGCCAAAACTCTCACCATAGGATTATGCAATAACAGGTTCTGTTAAATTGACTCAGCATTCCCTTCTATGTGGCAACACATGTTTAATAAGTGCACCAATATCTAAGTTAAATATGTAGAATAAAATCTAGGTGAATGTTTTTGTTTTGAAAATGTGATGCTTCATCGGACTATGCAGCTTTAAAGTTGTGTGGATGTGCTTTCTGCGGGACACCCTTGAAGAGACCCAGGAGGACGCCACCAAGAGTGACGCCTCCAGCAGCCGCAGCGTCCATCCGGCACGAGCGCGTCAGTGCGACCTACTTTCTGGGTGCGGCCCAGGGGGAACGCTGGGCCGCTTGTACACGTCGATGCACAAATGTTGTGGGAAATGATAATAAATATTTACGGCCTCGGTGGGCTCTCGTTTCCGGCGTCTCCACCTTGCGTTGTTTTTCTTCCTGCGCCCTACATGACAGGTTCTAACCGCGGCATACCACACACTCCATCCACCGGATGTTCTGGTTGAATCGGAAGGTCGGGAGTTCGAATCGCGGCCGAGTAAAAGCAATGACTTATAACATTGATATACGTATCGCTATCTAGCTTGGCGCTCGGCATTAATAGGATAGGACCAAGGACTGGTTAGCGCAGTATCAGGATAATGTGACTGTGTGGGATATGGGATATTGGTGCCAGCGGGCTAGTTTCCCAGTGGGGCAGCATTATAAAGTTGCCATGAGTGCACACTGTCACATGTCGGTATCCGTCCTGATATGACCTTAGATGTTGCTATGATGTAAAATAACAACAAAATAAAAGCAAACACACTCCAGCCACCATGTCACCCACGTAGAGTAGAGTTTCTTGTGCTGGCGTGATGCTGCTACACACGAGATGTTGGCTTATACTTATACTTATAGCCACCGGCATGGAGTCTACTGCTACTTAGTACTACTACTAGCCGTTCAGCAACATCATCAGCTACAGTATCTACCCCATACCCAACTTCGAATCTGTTCTGTTCAAGCTGTATAATCCGATGGAACCATCAAATTGTCATGAACCTAGATGTGATCCCATGTATCCAAGTTTGATGCTATTACTGATGTTCTCTTTGAGCATTTATTGCAGCATAGTTCTTCTGTCCTGCACAGTTATACAGGAAAATTGGTAAACAAAGCCTGTGTTCAGTATCTTGGTGTGCCCAATATAATTACTTTTGAATACTTGCTCTTTAAATATCCCAGAAGATAACTATGAACTATAAAATAAAACTTACTTCAAATTAAAGTGAATTAGATTATAATAATGAGCCTAATATATTTATCTAAAATATATGGCAGAAACTCATACATTTATCTCAAATACGTGGCAGCAGCACCCTATGTCAATATCACCCAAGTATGCAACGGTCAGGATGTAGACCTTCAAAGTTGCAAAGTCCGATGGTTTTGAATTTCTGAATTTTTCTGAGATAAATATATTAGATCGATCACTAGTATCTACTTTACATTACTTCAAAGTTATTTTTATTTTAAATGGTAAACTTTTGAGATATTTTGAGTGCAATTCATGGACAATTAGTTTTGGCAAGCCTTTCAAGCTGACACCATAGACTTCTGCAGTAACAGGTTCTGTTAAATTGACTCAGTATTGCCTTCTACGCAGAAATAAATGCTTAATAAGTGCATCAGTATCTAAGTTAGATATGTAAAATCAAATCTAGATAATTGGTTTGGCTTTGAAAATTTTATATTTCATCGGACTATGCAGCTTTAACCTTTGGGATATAATCTAATTAATAATAGCATTAGTGCAACATCAAGCAGACTCAGGGTTTGATGATATAGTGATTCTTTTTCTTTTTTTTCCTTGAAGATTTATACTACCTATCATGGATAAGTCTGAATAGACTTGTTTTCACCATTAGACAGTTTGTCGATAGAAAGCCTGAGTCTACACTTTTACCAACCCAAGGGATTTTTAGCTTCCCACACCACATAGACATGGTCTGAGAGCAACTGGCCTTTGATGTCGCTGTAAGTTATACACAGTGGTGGAAATCCAAATTGGCAGAGGTGGGGGCATGGGGAATCGAACCACCAACCTTCAGATTAGGAGTCCGACCTAGAAAAAAGTCAGACACTCTAACCACGCCGCCACAGAGAACACCACGTGATAAATTAGTCGCCATGTTAACGTTAAGTGTGATTTGGCGGGAATGAGATGGCTCCCCCCACTACACCCATTGCACTTTGGACTCTTCCTGTAGAAAACAGATGAGCCCACCACACTCCCACCCAATTGAGTAATGGACTTTCACGGCTTTTTCCACCACTGTCACCAACTTCTGACTTTCCCTTCACTTATCAGTGAACCTGCAATGCCCATATTCATTTCCACCCACCCTACTACAACTTGGACTCTACTATGGTTTGGCCCAGGGGCTTCTGTCCACTCAAAATAAACACTTATTACCTGTCGTGTTTTTCTTTTGCGGATCACGAAAATTAGAAATCCGCACCAGTAACTGCTGGCGTTGAAAAGAAATGTCAGCAATGTAGGGCTTTTTTTAATGGACTTCCCTATATTTTCTTCGAACATGACACAATCCTTGCTGCACCGAAGTCGTGAGTTGCTGTAACATTTTGACAAGCTCATTGTTTATTTGTGTTCTTTTGTTGTTGCTGGGTGTTATTTCGTGCACACACATAATATACTTTCACGCTTTTCCATATATATATATATATATATATTCCAAACAAATTCCATATATATATATATGTAGATATATATATATATATAGAGAGAGAGAGAGAGAGAGAGAGAAAGAAAGAAAGAAGGAGAGTGGTCAGCGTGATATACGGATAGAACAGAGTATTTACTTGCTAGCAACATCTAAGGTAATATCAGGACAGGCACCGACATGTGACAGTGAGCCCTCGTGGCAACTATATAGTGCTGCCCCACTAGGAGACCTGGCGAACAGCACCATGACCTGATATCCAACTCAGTCACATTATCCTGACACTGAGCCAACCAGTCCTTACGCTACCCTATTAATGCCAAGTGCCAGGCTAGGAAGCAAAAGTATAAATTTGATAAGTTATTGGTTTGACTCGACCGGGGTCCGAACGCTTGATCTCCCGCACGCGAGGCCCGTGCTCTACCAATTCGGGCACCGCGCCCGGTATATATAATAGAAAGAGAGCAACGTGATATATGGATAGAGCAGCGTATGCCGGAATGGTATGCATACACATATAATTATATGTACTTATTGAGTTACTCAGTAGGTATATGTATAGATATGCATATTGAGCAGCTCTTTCTCTCTCTCTCTCATCTTGAGCAGTGTGGATGTCGGCTCCCTGCCCGTACGCATGCGCCACCTGTCGCTCTGCCAGCCATGAATCACCGTTTATCTCCCCGCGTATCTCAGCCCGGCCTCAAACTCCCAACCCAAATGTGAAGTACCGTCGGTAGGTGCCCTGTGCATAGTTGCCCTGATACCCAGATTCACCCACCTGCCGCTTGGTGGCAGCACCAGCACCAGAACCCCGCTCGTGCTCAGGATCCACACCTTTAGATGGGGTGTAATGATGTCACAAGACAAGTTTCGGTGGCCATATTGGATTACATACAGAAGGCTTGCAACTGCCCATACTGTGCTTATTTACTGATTTGTTGGTTTATTTGTCACTGTTTTGAGCAGTTTGGCCTCAGAAGTCGTTGCTAAAGGGCTGTAAGTAAACACATTGGATGTAAACTGTCCAGAACCTCCCAGAACACAAATAACTCTGTTTTACTGCATCTGCATGCATTCACAACATGGCTAAGGAGGATGCTCGTAATCTAAAATGGCTGGCCGCTGATCGCTGATCGCTGACTGCTGACTGCTGAGTGATGATGTCACGTGCACTCCCTCTATAAGGTTTCGGCCTACTCGCCCAGAACCTCCCAGAACACAAGAAACTCTGTTTTACTGCATCTGCATGCATTCACAACATGGCTAAGGAGGATGCTCGTAATCCAAGATGGCTGGCCACTGATCGCTGTCTGCTGAGTGATGCCGTCACGTGCACTCCTTCGATAAGGTTTTGGCCTACACGTACAACCAGCCTACGTGTGTAACCAGGTGGGGCGAGTGGATTCGATCGGGATTCGATCGAGATTCCATCAGGATTCGATCGGAATTCGATCGGGATTCGATCGGGATTCGATCGGGATTCCAACTGGATTCCAATTGATTTCTAACAGGATTCCAATTGATTTTCAACTGGTTTCTCACGGGATTTCAACTGATTTCAAACCTGGCTTCCACCAAATAGAGGCTTTCCACCACCAATCCGTCCTTTTAAGTTAAGTTCCAAATGCCCTACAATCGACTTCCGGTTTTAAACTGGCTTCCAACTTATGTGTGTTGTGCCTTCTAGTTCCAAACAAATTCCAACAAGCTCTCACATGTCTTGCAACAGCTGACTTAGATTTAGAACTCATTTTGAACCAGGTTGTAACTTCCAGCTTCTACTAGTTCTAGGCGGCTTCCAACTGGGTCTCAGTTAGCTTCAGCGATGAAGCCAACAAAGGAATAGCCATATTCCAATACACAGTAAGAACCGACACTCTCAAAACAATGCAGGTTTTTTTTTTCGGATGAAGAATTCCTGGTATAAATAGAAGCAGATTTTGCCAAGATTGATCGGACGGGCTGCGTTAGACGAGAAGATAGTCCTACTGGAACCCAATTTATCAACACCTTTACCTGCCATTACCAGCTCACGCAGCAGCGGGTTAGAATTCAGACATTCCTATCTGCAAGATTGGCGTGTTCATACATGCATACATATGTATATAATCACCATATCTGTTGGCATGTATGCATAGTTTTCATATTTAAAATATCTGATGTTAGATAGTTGCCATATATATATATATATATATATATATATATATATAAATATATATATATATATGCGTACACAAACATAACAAAGCATATGTAGCAAGTTGCACGCACCTGCCCTGGTGAAAAGGAACACAGACACATAGGCGTTGGTAAGTTGATTTCATCAGAGAGCCTACACCGTCATCAAAGGCCAGTTGCTCTCAATGTCTCATACCATGTCTATGTGTTGTGGGACGTTAAGAATCCCTTGGGTCGGTAAAACTAAAGTGTAGGCTCGGTCTTTATATCAACCAACTGTCTAATGGTGAAAACAAGCCTATTCAGACTTATCCATTATAGGCAGTATACATCTTCAAGAATATATATATGCAGTAAAGCCTCTCTAACCGACCACCTGCAGAGATCGACCACTCCCCTATATCGATCGCTTTATTTGGGTCCCAACAATACCATTGTAACCATATTCTAACTCCCTAAACCTCCCACCTCCCGAAGTAGACCACTTAAAGTCGTTCTCAAGGTCAGTCGATTGAGGGAGGTTTTAGAGTATATATACATATATATATATATATATATATATATATATATATATGTTGCGCGGCGGGCCACCACAATTCGCTGACCCTTAGCCCTTCACAGGCCGAACAGCTGCCATGATCTCCCGTCAAGTTCACTATTAGTGAGATAAACTCTCGTCACCTCTGACTGACCTCACAGTGACTTCTTTGACCTCACAGCAGTTGGATCTCAGGTGTTTAGAGCACGCTGTCTGGACCATTCTCTGTGGGTGATCCTATTCGGCTCCCTCACTGTTTCCGCCCTTATCGCTGACCCCTGTCCCCTCCCCCTCCCCCTCCACGTGCCCCCCCCCCCCGAATGACGACCCCCCTGTATCCAATCGAGGTGAATGGTCCAGTCCGAGAGGTGGCGAGATGTGTGTGTGTGGGGGGGGGGGGGGGGGGGAGTAGGAGGCGGAGGAGGAGGAGGAGGGGCTGGGGGGGGGGGGGGGGGGGGGGCGCGGGGAACTGCAAGGTCAGGTTACAAAACGCCATCCATATTATCTCCGAAGACAGTAATAGGCCACATTTTCTATCTGGTCAAATTTTAATAATAAGGGTTCAGTAAAATTGACATATCATGCTGCGCTGTCCGTTATTATTACTTGGAGCCGTATTCCATCAGGTGTTACGAATGGGATTATTGCCATAACCACTGACGGCTAGATAGATGGATAGATAGATAGATGTTTATGTTAGTAGGACCTATTGACGAATTGTTAGTCTGTCGAGCCATTTAGGTGCTGTACCGTGCCGTCTGACCCCTCCCCTAACAGCCCCCCCCCCCTCGGTCCATCCACCCCCACTGGTCTCCCACGCGGGTCAGTCCGGGGATGTGTGTCTGTGTGTGTTTGTGTGTGCCTGTCTGTAGGGGTATGTATGTGTGTGTCGTGGGGGTGATGAAAATGGGAAATACCGTGCCTAGAGCGGGACTCGAACCCACATCTCTTTGCATTCTGGGCCAGTGTGCTAACCATTACACCACCTAGGCTCCCTGATATCAATACACTCCCCACGCCTACCTGTCTATGTGGCTACTTGCCTGAGAGGCCAGCGCAGACCACTACACTCGTCCCCCTGGAATTGTAAGTCTTGTAATGCTTACAATTACATACATACAGGCAATGCACTAACACATACATACACAGGGTAGGTTCAACAACCATACAGCGCAAAGCTTGTACAGGATCCCGATCACGGCAACCAGTGTCGTGGGGGTGATGAAAATGGGAAATACTGCGCCTAGAGCGGGACTCGAACCCACATCTCTTTTGCATTCCGGGCCAGTGTGCTAACCATTACACCACCTAGGCTCCCTGATATCAACACACTCCCCACGCCTACCTGTCTATGTGGTTACTTGCCTGAGAGGTCAGTGCAGCCTACTACACTCGTCCCCCTGGAATTGTAAGTCTTTTAAATGGTCATTTAATGCTTACAATTACATATATACAGGCAATGCACTTACACATACATACACAGGGTAGGTTCATCAACCATACAGCGCATAGCTTGTACAGGATCATGGTCATGGCAACCAGTGTCATGGGGGTGATGAAAATGGGAAATATTGCGCCTAGAGCGGGACTCGAACCCACATCTCTTTGCATTCTGGGCCAGTGTGCTAACCATTACACCACCTAGGCTCCCTGATATCAATACACTCCCCACGCCTACCTGTCTATGTGGCTACTTGCCTGAGAGGCCAGCGCAGACCACTACATGTGTATGCGTATGTGTGTATGTGTGTATGCTTGTACCTGGGTCTGTGTGTGTCTGTGTGTATCTGTGTGTATGTGTATGTATGTTCGTGTGTCTGTGTGTGTCTGTATATGTATGTGTGTGTGTTTGTGTCTCTGTGTGTATGGATATGTGTGTGTGTTTGTCTGTATGTGTATGTATGTTTGTGTCGGTTTGTGTCTGGGTGTGTCAGTGGGTCTATATGTGTGTGTGTGTGGGGGGGGGGGGGGGGGGGGTAAGGGCTGGTGGCGGTATTCGGTTGCTGAATGGTACTAACCGTGTTTAGTGCATCCACGACCATTTGAACCTCCGCCAAAAGGTAAACAGCAGCCGATGATAAAAGCCCCGATAAAGCGCCCCACACACTTAACGCGGATCTCCGCCGTAAAGAAGGGCCTCTTTTTAACAGGGAATCCCCTCCTCCCTGCTTGCACACATATGGGAGAGTGTGGCGGAGTACATGCCCGACACACTACGCGTTGCACCCCGGGAAGCACGTGCGAGAACTTGAAAACACGAGAGGTATTCGTGGCGCGGCAATGTCCACTCCAGGCTTTAACACTGATTGCTCTGACATGCGCATTAACCCTCCGCAGGCATTTCTGACCTCCCAGAATGCAGCGTGCGTGAGGGGCACTCACGTGGTGCGTGTGCGTGTGCGTGTGCGTGTATGCGTGCGTGTGTGTGTGCGTGTGTGTGTGAGGAAAGGCAAGCAGTCTTCGAAGTAAAGTCAACTGGATATAGGCAGAAGTAAGCAGGATTCAATGTGAAGTAGACGGGATGCGCAAATGAGTTGAGCGCTCACTTCCTGTGGCGGATTGTCGGTCTGAACTCCGACCGAATCAAAATCAATGACTTCAAAACAAGTTATACTTGTCACTACCTAGCTTTACTCTGCCACACTATGACAATTCAGTGGAATGAGGAAGATTAATTTCATGAGGTGACATTTCCCCCCTCTTAAAGTTGCATAGTCCAATCGATGGTTTTGAGTTTCTGAAATTTTCTGAGATAAATACATTAGGTTGATCGTTATTATGTACCTTACTTTTAGCTTGAAGTCACTTTTATTTTAAGTGGCTAACTTTTGAGATATTTGAAGTGGAACCATGCACAATTAATTTTGGCAAGCTTGTCAAAACTCTGAGTCTGACCCCATAGGCTTCTGCAGTAGCAGGTTCTATTCAATTGCCTTGGTATTCCTTTCTGTGTGGTGACAAATGTTTAATAAGTGCACCAGTATCTAAGTTAGATATGTAGAATCAAATTTGGATAATTGTTTTGGTTTTGAAAATTTTATATTTTCATCGAACTATGCAGCTTTAACCAACAAGTGTAATACAAAACTTGAATTATTAAATATGGATTTTCCAAATTCACATTCCTCAGGGTCAAAGCACTCACGCGTCATAGTCCAGTGATCAAGCGTTCGTCGCGAGCCTTTACCGTTCAAACTTTTGTAATTCTCATCAGCTAAGGGTAAAATTCCAACTTATTTGAAAAATCAGAGCATTTTACACACAAAAATGGTAACAGTTAACAGACTGAGGTCATAGCCGGTACAAGTTTGATCAAACTGGACAGGTCACCCAATATTCCAATATATACTACTGTAAAGAATGGCCAGTTAGAGATCTAAGAATTGAATTCGTACACATCATGTATCAAGACAATATTACATTGCATGAACTATTTAATTAGTCAATGTATTTCTATAGTCGGATTATCCCACCGTTACAACGCTATATGAGAGGAAGAGTAGAATTATTCTACAATAGCTCTACAATGCATTCCATAATGCTCAGTCGCGTTGTCAATCTGCCTCGACTGTAATACCTCAGACTGCGACTTCTGATATGGACATTACTCATGCGCTAACAATGACATGACCTATTGCTGAGCTCCGCCTACTAGAAGGTCATCCACCCCCTCCAAGGTCACCCTAACCTCACCCAGGTCAGGGCATCAGCACTGCCACTTCCGGCGAGCTGTCAATGTTGGGTCTTTATGGCTGTTGACAGCGTGATGTATAGGTGACGGCCGCAGTGCTGTCACAACTTTAGACGGCTTGATTGAAGCTGGCGGACCGAGCCTATCAGTATCACCTGAACCCAATTTGTCTGTGTGTGGCTGGAGCCATTTGGTTGGTTGGTTGATTGTTGGAGTTTTATGTTCTGGCAACATTTAAGGTCATATCAGGATGGGTACCGACTTGTGACAGTGCACACACATGGAAACTGTTATAGTGATGTCCCACTGGGAGACCAGACTGCCGTCATCATGACCTGAAATCCCACTCAGTCATATTATCCTGATACTGAGCTAACCAGTCCTTGCCCTATCCTAATAATGCCGAGCGCCAAGCTATCTAACGACAAGTACCAATTTTGTAAGTCATTGGTTTGACTCAACGCCATGAAGTAATTAGACTGATACTCCAGCACTGTCGTCGATACTCAGGAGAATGATACATGCCAACTATGCAAAAAAAAATCGGTGACATCCATAAGACTAGTAAAATACAACACCAGTGTGACATAATAATTCCTAACATGAAAGAGCGTATATAGTGGGAAGACAATGTTAATGCCGGTAATTATTTTTTTACAAATTCATCTGGATTACATCTGGCAGTCTTAGAATATACCGTGTATAGACATCAAGTGAGCCATTCAAAAGTGGAAAAGTCAAATAGTTCAAGTTCATCAAGTTAACCGATCAACAGTGAAATGTCAAAATAGAGCTTGAATCCCGGCTGAACCTCTGATGCTTAACCCTATATAAAGACTAGGTCTACATAAAGTTGAATCCTTCCTCCAACTAATAGTTTTACCACTCATCGTGGTCACCACTATGTAAAGTCTACTGCTCGAATCTGTGGTTGTGTCGGCAGGCTATAGTGAAATCAATACAGGCAAAGAGAAAGGAAGAGTATAAAGTGTGAAAGAAGAGAGAGAGTCAAGCCCTCTGGTTTATTATTTATATGGTACATTGATTCAGTGTAGAGTATCACCCCACCCTATTCTCCCAATGAGAAACAAGCATTCTTAGCTCTACCAATGGGGATCCAGCATTCCTGGTCCCCATAGTTAGCAGTGATCTGCCCACCACCACCAAGCTGTATGGCTCCCCTAGCCACCACCTCCATTGAGCCTGAGTGTTGTGATCCTACCTAGCAGAGGTGGGAGGGGGTATGCTCTGAGTGCCCCTTACACACAGTCCTGCCAGCACCACTATGTATATTTACCGCTCAATCAAGCACCACCACCAGCTACATATACACATACATGCACCGATCAAGAATACAACATTTGCATTCCCCCACCAATGCACTAAATCGGAATATTTTACACCTATATAAAACAACACAGTAGTAGTGGGGCGAGTGGGGAGCAACTTCTCGAGTTGAGATGTTAAAATGTTTGGTATGAAGACTGGACGAGAAGTGAATATTAGCGCTATAGCGGATATGATGTTGGGGTTAGTTGTCCTAATAACGTTAGTTGGCCTAGTAACGGGTGATTACTAAGCAACTTGGAAGGCGCTACCATAGAGACAAGTTTAGTGTTGAATAGCATGCACAATATAAATTGATATATTAATCTAAATTAACTAGAAAAGGAAAGTGTTGAAGTGGACATTTGAGTTGGGTATTTCAACATTCATCTCATCATATCAATATTTTCATGTAGACGCTGATAAAATATATGAATACCACATACAGTAAAACCTCTCTAAACCGACCGACCATGGAACGGACTTTAAGTGGTCCATTTAGGGAGGTGGTCAGTTTAGAGAGTTAGAATATCCTTACAATGGTATTGATTGGACCCAAATAAAGCGATCGAAATAGGGGAGTGGTCGATCTCTAGAGGGGTCGGTATCGAGAGGTTTGACTGTACTCAATTAGACATGATTGATTTTATTTGAGTACCTAACACCTGTTCCATCATATGAATTTAGTCATCTAAATGCTGATAAAATATAAGATTACTAATAGTAAAACTGTATACTGAATTAGACATATGATTTGAGATTACCCATAATTTGACATGAAATAAATTCGTCATTATCCCAATAAGAAACATACACACATAAACCCATAGTGTAACACATAATTATATGCGATGCATTCCCTCATGTGATAAGTGTTTTGATTTAGTTCCCATTAATCGAACCCCATCCCCATGCCCCACCCCCCAATTGTGTCTTCCTAATCAATCCCAGCTGGGCGCACCCCCCCCCCACACACACACACACCCACCCCACACCCACCCGAACCACCCCGTCCCCTCAGTTGGGGCAGACTTGAGTCGGTCCCTGCCTGCGGTGCCCACGTAGAAGTGGAATACTGATAAGCGAATCAATTATCGTATCGCTCTCTCTACTTGACGCCGTCCGCCCAGTGATCGCCGATTGCCTCCGCCGTCCGCCGTCCGTACTCGGCGAATAACCGATCAGCGACGCGCGCGCCCCCTGGTGGCACTAATGAGCACTGATCTGCGTCCCCCGGGAGGCGGGCGATAAATCAGCGTTTATGCCACTTCGTCAATGCCGGCTTCCGCCGTCCGCCATGGCACAACGCTGACGGATCTGCTGCGGGAATTGCCGGCACAAAATGAGGTCACCGCGTGACCTCAACGCATTTGACCTTTTCGCGTCGACCTCAGTTGATAGGCTG
The DNA here is from genome assembly GCA_030323885.1 of Branchipolynoe longqiensis. Lineage (NCBI taxonomy): Eukaryota > Metazoa > Annelida > Polychaeta > Phyllodocida > Polynoidae > Branchipolynoe > Branchipolynoe longqiensis. The sequence goes on along the minus strand of CM059187.1, from coordinate 38,308,054 downwards.
CGGCAATGTGTGTGTGTATGTGTGTTGGGTTGGAGAGGGGTCGAGTGGTTGTGGGAGTTTAACTCCCTGGCAACATCTAAGGTAATATCAGGATGGGTACCGATTTGTGACAGTGCACACCCATGGTGACTTTATAGAGCTGCCCCACTGGGAAATCAGGCCGCAGGCCCCATGTCCCAATATCCCACTCAGTCACATTATCCCGACACTGAGCTAACCAGTATCCTATTATTATTAATGCTGAGTACCAGGTTAGGAAGAGACAAGCATCAATTTTATAAATCATTGTTTTGAATCAACGGGGAACCAAACTCCTGATCAGGCAAGGCTCGTGCTCTTCCGACTCGGCCACCGCCCCGGTAGGGGTGGGGTCAGGCGGTGGGAGGTCGGGGTGGTGGAGGAAGGAGGATGATTGGTTAGGAGTTGTGACGTCACAACAGCGTTGATGTCGCGATGCGCAGAATTCTAGTCCTGCACGCAGTAGCTCTGTGTAATTGTAGTTCCGGCGCTGCGGTGCGCATGCCTGACGGATGCCTTACCCTGATGGAGATGTCACGGGGGTGGAGCTGGAGGGGTGGGGTGAGGGGTGTGAGGGGGGCGTGGTTACTACTGTTTGAAGGGCGCGATGTCTGCCTCGATTTGGGGATTAGTGAGCGCCGCCACCGCCACCACCGCCGTCGCCACCGCCAGACCTTTTAGTCCGCTCGCACCTAAATGGAGGCAGTATAATGGGGTGGATTCATTGCAAATGGTTTCTTTTACGTCGGGGTGGATTTGAAAACCCCGGACATCCCCTTTTAATACCTGTTTTTGTTGTTGACGCAACGCCGAGTCTCGTCAGTGACTTAAATCGAGGTGACCACCTGGGAGGAAAGACAAGGTCCAGAAGACATTTATTTTTATAAGGGCATCAAGAGAGTCTTATTACCAAGCAGTAGCAAATCAGTAGTGGATAAGGAACATTGTTCTACCGAAGTAACTACACCGCCTCACGCTGCCTTCAGCCCCTAACGCTTCCTTTATCCCTTTCTTCTGCCTCCTCTCACTATCCTGACTCCTAACGCCCCGCCCTTAAGTCTGACTGTCTGACTGTCTGACTGTCTGACTGTCTGACTGTCTGACTGTCTGACTGTCTGACTGTCTGACTGTCTGACTGTCTGACTGCCTGCTTGACTGTCTGACTGTCTGACTGTCTGGCTGTCTGACTGTCTGACTGTCTGACTGTCTGACTGTCTGACTGTCTGACTGTCTGACTGTCTGACTGTCTGACTGCCTGCTTGACTGTCTGACTGTTTGACTGTCTGACTGCCTGCCTGACTGTCTGACTGTCTGACTGTCTGACCGCCCGGCCGTCTGACCGTCTGACTGTCTGACTGTCTGACTGTCTGACTGTCTGACTGTCTGACTGCATGACTGCATGACTGCATGACTGCATGACTGCATGACTGCATGACTGCATGACTGCATGACCGCATGACCGCATGACCACATGACCGCACGACCATACGACCGTATGACCGTATGACTGTATGACTGTATGATGACCGTATGAATGTATGAATGTCTGACTGTCTCAACATATGACTGCATCACTGTCTGACTGTCTGTATTCCATTGTCTCTTCTCCTTCTCTTTTAAAGAGCTTCCCGTCCTGATGTTACCTTGGATGTTGCCAGGACGTAAATCCTTCCCGCATCCCCAAAATAAAACACAACATGAATAAATAAAAATAAATAAAAACCAAAAAACACCCAAAAAAAACACAAAAACACACAAAAACAACTTGAAAGAATTTCTCTCTCTTTCTTGGTTCCTCCTCTCCCCCATTTTCCCTCTGCGACCTTCTATCGGTTCCTCACCTCTCTTAACTCTCGGACTCTCCCCCTCTCTGTGCAAATTACCTCCGAGGGGCGGGGAATGGATTATGTTGTCCCAGGAACGAAGAAGTTAAAGATAACAGGGGGAACGTCCCACTCTGGCTTTTGACGTCATGCACCTCGCCTCAAACTGAATGTTAACTACACCATGGGTCTGATAAGACGCTAGGCTTGCAACTGCTGAGTGCTTAGGTCTGGTCGGCCCTAAGCAAGGGTATATCCTGCACACCATGCTGACTCAATATTGAACCCGGGAAGCAGCTGTCTTTCCAGCTTTTAAATGGGGTTTCAAACAAGTTCATGTGTGAATTGTATATATACAGACGGGCGGTCTGAATGAGTTGAATGGCAAGTCATGGAGGTCGAACCCTGGCTGATTCAATCCACTGTCTTAAAATTTGATTCTATTATTAGGATTAGGCAAGCAGCAGTGAAATTAGGAAGACCAATTGTCCGTGATTGATACTCTCCCTGATTAAGCAACAAATGTAGCAGTTTATGTCCTACTCCTAGCAACATATAACTTATATGATATCTTCTTATACCCATCCTGATACCGGGAATATAATATAAGGTGGTATCACTCAGGATGGGTACCGATTTGTGACAGTTTTCACTCATGGCGACTATATAGTGCTACCACATTAGGAGACAAGGTCACCATTACCCAATATCCCACTCAGTCACTTTATCCTGATACTGAGCTACCCAGTCTTATTGATTTCGAGCGCCAGTCTAGGTAGTGACAAGTTTCTATTTTGTAGATCATTGGTTTGACTCGGCCTGGATTTGTACCCCCGACCTTCCGCATGGGAATCCAGCGTTCTTGCATATTCGGCCATCGCGTTCAGTGCAAATACAACATATATATTTATAGTTATACATATTTATTTGTGTTTGCATATATTAAAAAGATGAATGGATAGTGAGTCCAACCGAAAATGCCATATTCAAAGCGAGAAACATTGAAAGGAGGACATTTGGATCTGCCTATAACTGATCACCACAATTACTGCCGGTAACATACCATTGTTGACGGTGATAACGGTTCCATGTGTGTTTGTTGTTGTTTTACATCCTAGCAACATCTAAGGTCATATCATGACGGGTACCGACTTGTGACAGTGCGCACTCATAGCGACTTTATAGTGCTGTCCCACTGGGAAACCAGGCCGCCAGCACCATGACCTGGTATCCCACTCAGTCACATTATCCTGACACTGAGCACACCAGTCCTTGCCATGTCGTAATAATGCCAAGCGCCTGGCTAGGAAGCGACAAGTATCAATTTTTAAGTCATTGGTTTGACTCGACCAGGGTTCGAACCCACGAACCAACGATCTACCAGCACGGGAGACGGACGCTCTAACTCATTCGGCCATCCCGTCTGGTGGTTCCATGTGTGCACTTTGCACCTACATGCTGAGTCTAGACGGAGAAGTTGGGCAAACTTAGAATTGGAACAATTCGGTTCAATCGGCGAGGTTAAAGATGTTGTTTGTTGGAGTTTTACCAGGTGCCGACCTGTGACAGTGCACACTCATGGTACCTTTATAGTGCTGCCCCACTGGGAGATCAGGCTGCCACACTGTGACCTGACATCCCAGTCACATTATCCTGACACTGAGCTAACCAGTCCTTGCCATATCATAATAATGCTGAGCGCTACGCTAGGGAGGGACAGGTATCAGTTTTCTAAGTCATTGGTTTGACTCGACTGGGAATCGAACTCCCGACCTTCCGCCCGGGAAGCCTGCGCGTTACCGATTCGGCCACCCCGTCCGGCGTGAGGTTTAAGATGAGTTATATATTACAATACACGTGACCTCTCAGGGACCTCCCGACCATCTCTAAATAACTCAATTAATTAAAACTAATTTGCATATTCCCAATTGCATTATTGTTAATATTATCAAGATCTTAAGACCGATTCAGCGATATCCATTTGTTATTTGGGCTCAATGAATTGGCTATTTTGTTTACATTAACTATTCGAGAATTTAGTGAAGAATAACCTATTCATAATCTTAAATGCCGATCAATTAAGTCAGAATTGAAACCACTCACAGGAACCTGCCCCCCCCCTTCTGATTTTCTACTACCGAAGAAGTTAAACAGCAGCATGTTTGAGTACTTTTCATTAGATCCACGCCAACCACCCGCAGTGCAGATAAATGCCTTCCGTGCTGCATTAATCGCGCTTTCTCTCTTTCCTTCGGTGTCAGACACAATCTTGGCCGTCACCAAGGTAACCGATGACACCGGAGACGCCCCCTACCGGAGGGTCCAGTGAGTGATCGTGCAATCTCGAAATCCCTGACCGCAGGCACAGGTAAAGCGCCGAAGCCAATTGCGTTAGCGGAGGCGGCTGTGGGGTATTGGGGGTGGGGTGGGGGTGGGGTGGGGTGGGGTATTGGTGGTGGGGTGGGGGTGGGGTGGGGGTGGAGTGGTGTGGGGTATGGTGGTGTAGCTGACAACGCATGCCGATTATACCGGAAGTCGGGTGAGGATTTATCAGAAGTACGTCTGACTAACTAAGCATTCAGGGCGACTTCATAGTGCGGCCACGCTGGGATAGCTGGCCGCCAGCACCATGACCTGATATCCCACTCAGTCACATTATCCTGACACTGAGTCAACCAGTCCTTGCCCTATCCTAAGGATAGTAATGTTGTGTGTTGTATCCTAGCCAAGCGACAAGTATCAATTTTTAAGACATTGGTTTGACTGGCCATAGGGTAGAACCCGTGGGTTCAAATCCCACGATCTCCCAAAGAAACTGTAATGAAGTATATATATAAATGGAGAGAGACAGAAATTGATAGATTATTAAAGGTGCATAGTCTGATGATTTTGAAGTTCTGCCCTGTATAACATATTTTTCGTATCTACATAAATAAATATATTAGATTGGTCGCTATAATATACCTTACTTTAGTTTGAAGTATCTTTGATATAAAAAGGCTAGATTTGGAGATATTTAAAGTGAACACATTTACAATTAACTTCGGCATGTCTGTCAACATTCTGCTAACACTGGCTTTAGCAGTAACATGTTTTATTACATTGATTTGGTTTTGATACCTTCTATACGCAGCAGTAAATGTGTAGTAAATTCAACGGTATCTCAGTAGTGCGTGTATAATCAAATCTAGGTCATGCATTTAGTTGTGAATATGTGATGTTTTCCTCGGACTATGCAACTTTAAAAGCCATTCCCATCCCCTGCCATCCCCTGCCATCCCCTGCCATCCCCTGCCATCCCCTGCCATCCCCTGCCATCCCTTGCCATCCCCTCCCATCCCCTCCCATCCCATCCCCTCCCATCCCCTCCCATCCCCTCCCATCCCCTCCCATCCCCTCCCATCCCCTCCATCCCCTCCATCCCCTCCCATCCCCTCCCATCCCTTCCCCTCCCATCCCCTCCCCTACCCTCCCCTCCCCTCCCCTCCCCTCCCACCCCCTCCTACCCGGCTCGCCCTCCCTTCACGCACTGGTCAGAAACACACACAACTGCACCATTAAAGCACCCGTTCTAGTACCTACTAAGCTAGTCTGTTTGTGTTTTGTTGCGTCAGGTTTAGGCGTGTGTGAGTGTGAGTACTATTAGTGTCTCTATGCTTTGCCGACTTTGTAAGGGGTGGAGGGTGAGGGGGGCAGGGGGGGGGGGTCATGTTTAGCTATGTTTTATTACAAAGTCATATAATCTACTCAAATGACCTTCACAAATCACAGCCCTCGCATCATAGGCCAGACATTCGTCTAAACATTTCATACACACAGGAAGAGTTCTGGCAAGATGTTACCACCGGGTTTCCTCCAGGGTTCATACACTGCTATGTACTCCATGGCCTTCATTTACTCATCTTTTTGTTTGTTTTGATTTTTGCTCCCCCTCTCCCTCACCCTCCCTCTCCCTCCCTCTCCCTCCCTCTACCTCCCTCTCCCTCCCCTTCCCCTTCCCCTTCCACCTCCCCCCCCTCTCCTCTCTATGTCCCTCTCTCCCTCTCCACTCTCTCCCCCTCCCCCTCTCTCCCTCCCTCTCCACCCCCCTCCCCTCCCCCTCTCCTCTCCATGTCCCTCTCTCCCTCTCCCCTCTCTCCCTCTCCTACTCTCTCTCTCCACATCCCATTTTCTCTCTCGCCATAAAGTCGCCATGAGTGCGCACTGTCAAACTGTCGGCACCCGTCGTCGTACGTCCATAGATGTTACTAGGCCCTAACACCCCGTCAAACCAGACCGATACAAATATAACTGTCCGGAGTTTGAGCAGAGTGTGTTTTCGTGTAAATACCGCCCATTGGGATAACGGTGCCGTTGCTACACTCGACCACCGGGCACTATTATTACACATTGAATGATGCGGACGCAATACAAGCATTGCCAGGCAACCATAACTCGGCTGGTGTGGGTATGTACCTGGTCCCCTGCCTGCACACTGTAGAACAGTAAAACCTCTCTAAATCGACCGGCCTTGGGACCGAATTTAAGTGGTCGAATTAGGGAGGTGGTCGGTTTAGGGAGTTAAAATATGATTAAAATGGTATTGTTGGGACCCAAATGAAGCTATCGATATAAGGGAATGGTCGATCTGTGGAGGTGGTCGGTTAGGGAGGTTTTACTGTATACTAGTACCAAGCTGAATGATTGCATATGCCACGTAGACGCGCAGAAATTCGGAGGTGGAAAAAAAGGTGTGACTCTGCCCTCACGATTATCAACCTCTTGGCAAGTTTTTGCGAGTGTGTGTGTGCATGTGGGTGTGTTTGTGTGTGTGTTTAAAAAAATGCTCTGCCAAATAGAATGTAGGAGGCGAAGGGGCCGTCCTTCCACGATGAGTTACTACGACTCGCACAGACGCCCCCCTCCCCCCGCTATAGCTCACCACGGCAAGAAGTGGCGAATTCCATCAGCGTCTGTGTGACGTCACGGCAAAATATCGTCTGCTCATGGACAATGCATTCAATGGGATCTAGTGTCTGTCTGACGTCACGGCAAAATGTCGTCTGCTGTTGGAAACTAAATTGAATGGGATCTATTGATAGTGAGCACTGTTTGTGTGTTGTGAAATAGGCACTCCGGGTTTGTGGTGTGTAATTCAGTGGAATTGGTGTCTATGAAGTACGTGAGTGCATGGCAAAGAAAGCTCGTCAGCTTATTGACAGAATGGCAAGCTGCTGGAGGGAGAAAACATGTGAAAATTAGGTCACTCACCCTCTCCTTGCTATTTCATTATATTCTGTGTGACGGGGAAGATTGGTTTCTTTTCCGGCGTTACTTATTTAGTAATTAGATAGATACATGTATATGTAATATACATATATATGTATTATTATGTATATATGTATATATGAATATATTTATATATGTATATATGTATATATGTATATATGTATATATGTATATATGTATATATGTATATATGTATATATGTATATATGTATATATGTATATATGTATATATGTATATATGTATATATGTATATATGCAAATATGCAAATATGCAAATATGTATATATGTATATATGTACATATGTATATATGTATATATCATGTATTTATGTATATATCATCTATATATGTATATATGTATTTTCCTCCAGAGTGTGACACGAGGGGGCGCCCACCCGGCAATACCCGACAGCTGGGAGGGGGGGTATGCAGGTATTGCAGGTATAGCAATACCTCAGGGAGTTTGACGCCCCTGCCCTGCAGAGGTGTAAAACACTGCCTTGTGGTACAGGTTCTTGACAGAACCGAAGGCTAAGGGAGCAAACCCTAAACAGAAAACCATGTCACTGTGGCAGCATTAAGGGCGGTTGATGTATGGAACTCCCAACATCTCCTGACCAGCCACTACAGGGACAAATAGTTTTGTGCCTGTCTTGACATGTTCTTGCCGGTGTGAAACCTCTATTTGCTCCCCGACAGAGTGTCACTGGTAACTTGCTAAAGCCAGCAGCACTTCAACACTTTTGCAGGCAGCTTTCATGAAATGTACATCAAGACCGACTCATGGACGCAACTCTCACAGCAGAGAGCTAAATGGAGAAGGGCAGTCAAGTAATGAAAGCAGTCTTTGTCGCATCGCGACTGACAGCATGATGATGATGATATATGTACATATGTATATATGTATATATCATGTATTTATGTATATGTCATCTATATATGTATATATGTATATATATATATGCAAATATGTATACATATATATAGGTATATATATATATAGGTATGTAGGTATACAAATATGTATATATTTATATATGTATATATCTATATCTACATTTTCCTCCAGAGTGTGATACAAGGGGGTGCCTGGCAATACCCGACAGCTGGGAGTGGGGGGGGGGGCGCTCCACCACTGCGCACGAGGAAAGATAGGATGTACATGTTACCTGTGCATTTATACTCGGACAATGCATTATGCATCACATATTATTATGTATATATATATGTATATATGTATATATGCATACATATGTATAATGTATATATGGATATATATATACATATGTGTATATGTGTGTATATTATATGTATATAGGTATATATGTACGTTTGGAGTGTATTTTGTGTATTTGTAGATATGTAGATATGTATGTATGTTTACATATATGTATATATGTGCTTAATCTGATATCAATTATCTTACTTAAAAACTGCTAATTGTCATCCTCATTGACCGGGCGGTACTCCTTATTGACAATCCCTAGTTGCCATTTGCTCTTGGTACGTGTGCGCATGCGTGTATCCCACATTGAGCTACAGGGGTGTAATGGTTATGACCGGGCTGTTAGGTACCCGCTGGTTCGCCGTGGTGTGGAGCCACCCCCCTCACCAACATTAGCCCCTCCTCTGCCCCGCGCTCTCCACCAATCAAAGGCTTCTGCCGCCTCCTGGCGGTGCCGGGCGGCGCAGACGGCGGTTCCCACCCGGCCTTCCCTCCAGTCCTGCTCGGTGTGTCTGTCTGTGTGTCTGTCTGTCTGGAGGAGCGTAGAGGGCCAAGTGAACATCCTCACAGGGGCCCGCAACAAAAAGCCTTCCACCACCACTACTACTACCACCTTTGCCACCAACCACACACACCAGACACAACCCAGCGCACACACGTATACCCACACCCACACACACGCACGCACGCATGCGTGCTGCCATTCCGATCCAACAGCCATATCAGCGTGGGAGCGATCTCAATTAGGACTAGGATATTACTATGCATGCACCTGCCGTCGCTATGCACTTCATTCACTAATTCACTTCGATAAACGGACAAAACGAACGTTCTCTTTTTTCATATCCGCAGACTGCGTTGCGCTGCGTTTGCGTTGAGTTGAGGCGCCGGAGCGAGCAGGTTCTGAGCTGGGGGACGAGCGGCTCATGCGTGGTCTGTGACGTCTGCACACATTCCAATCACCAGGGCAGCCAAGTCGCAAACAGGAGCACCTTGTATTACTACTAGTGTGTGTAGGAGGAATATGACGTCATCATCATAACTGGAGGAGTACTCTATACCCACAATGAGGTACCAGGAGAGGGGAGACTCGTGGAGGTCCCTGGTGGCCTTACCAGGTACTACCACCACCTCTTGTAGCTTCAGGAGGCAATGTGCCATGGGTGAGTGATGCCTTTTTTCTCTCTTTTAATGGATATTTCATGTAAATGATGACAGATTGCAACCGTATATATGACAGCAATGCTCTGAATACATTGAGGCAAATTGCGTTGCTTATAGGTTTATAGCACTTCCCACTCACCACTGAGGTAGACTGGTAATAAATGTAGCTTTTGTTGACGAAACCTTTTTTGGGGTGTTTTTGTTTTTCTGTGTGTTATTTTTCAGCCTGAAAATTTGACAAACAAATTTTATCTCACAATATATTATATGCATGGTCTTCTATAAATAGTATAATACACGGCGATGTGATCTCGAAATGATCGCCTTTCATCCCGACTGCGCATTGCACCACTTTTCAGTGGCCATCATTGATTATCTCATAATCAGTTTGAAAAAAAGCCTTCCCACGGATTTAATGACGAAATGAATATTAAATTAAAATGTTGGAATGCTGAAGAGTTATTCTTGATGACGGTTTAGAAACACGTTGTTAGGTATTATTTTTGTTCCGGTGAAGATATGCGATGCATCATGTTAATTACACTTTATGTTTGGCGCTGGCAGCGTCTCTTCATTAAAGCTGCATAGTCCGATGAAACATCAAATTTTCAAAACTAAAAGATTTGATTTGACATATCTAACTTAGATATTGATGCATTTGTTGCCACATAGAAGGTAACACTGGGTCAATTAAATAGAACATGTTACTGTAGAATCCTATGGTGTCAGAGTTTTGGCGTGCTTGCCTAAAATAATTTGACATGTTTGAACTTCAAGTATCTCAAAAGTTGGATATTTAAAATAAAAGTCACTTCAAATTAAAATAATGTAAGCCTATTTTATAACGATCAATTTAAAATATTACATCTCAGAAAAAAAGTCATCTCAAAAGCATTACACAGTGCAATTTTAACAACATACCACCTTTAAATGCGATGTATCAGAATGATTTTATTAACTAAATTAAGCATAAGGTTGCCATAATGCAGACTTTACCTCTGTGGTCAATCGTCAGGAGACCGTCTGTAGACAGCCTCCGTACAGTAAACATATATACAGTAAAACCTCTCTAAATCGACCGACCTTGGGACTGACTTTAAGTGGTCCATTTAAGGAGGTGGTCAGTTAAGGGAGTTATAATATGGTCGTGATGGTATTGCTAGGACCCAAATAAAGCGATCGATATAGGGGAGTGGTCAATCTGTGGAGGTGGTTGGTTAGAGAGGTTTTACTGTACATATATACCTATATAAGCCGTGTTCACACGGGCAATGTAAATCGATTCGTAGAAAGCGACTTGCCTAGTTCGCCTCACATTTGTCATGTGAACGGACGTCTGAGGCGGATTAAGGCTGAATCGATTCCTGTGATCCGGATAATGTAAACCACCTATCGAGGTAGTTTACGTGAGGCGATTTCTGTGAATCGATTTATTTTGTCCGTGTGGACGCATCTGAGGCGGATTAAGCACCTCACACGCATGCGCAGTCGACCTTAGTTTGTTGACTTTCCGGTCGATCAAAAGCGAATATTATATAATTTAATTAATGAAACCGCTATCTATGCACAGATATTTTTTTCATCATTTATTTTTATGGTTTCACTGCCCAGCAGAAGTTTTGACCGTTCCAAACCAATACGATTCAGTCATTACATATCTAGGTCGAACCCACACTCTCTGGTGCCGGCGTCGTCGAACCCAAAATGGCGCTGGTTAGTCTGGACTTGCTCATGCGCAGATATCCACTTCCGCCTTAAACCGATTCACGCAGTGCCCGTGTGAACGGGCGCCTAATTCGACTCCTTTAGTTCACCTTGTCTAGTTCGCTTCACATTTTGCCCGTGTGAACACGGCTATAGACACATATAGACATATATGTTTTTATGCACATGTATATATATATGGAAGCTATATATGTATGCAGGTATTGTATGCAGGTATGTATGCAGGTATTGCAATACCTCAGGGAGTTTGACGCCCCTGCCCTGCAGAGTTGTAAACCACTGCCTTGTGGTACAGGTTCTTGACAGAACCGAAGGCTAAGGGAGCAAACCCTGAACAGAAAACCATGTCACTGTGGCAGCATCAAGGGTGGTTGATGTATGGAACTCCCAGCATCTCCCGACCAGCCACTGCAGGGACAAATAGTTTTGCGCCTGTCTCGACATGTTCTTGCCGGTGTGAAACCTCTATTTGCTCCCCGAGAGAGTGCCGCTGGTAACTTGCAAAAGCCAGCAGCATTTCAACAGTTTTGCAGGCAGCTTTCATGAAATGTGGCGCCCTTGTCTCCAGTTCAAGAGAAACCTGAAGCTGAGAGACATGAAGACCGACTCATGGACATCAATCTCACACCAGGGAGCTAAATGGAGAGCGGCAGTCAAGTAATGAAAGCAGTCTTTGTCGCATCGCGACCGACAGCATGATGATGATGATGATATATTATAAGCAGGACACCCCTAAAACAAGTACAATCTTAAATACAGTACATGATGAGAAAAATGGGAGACAAAATCCACGACTGGATACGCATGCTCCCTTTTTATTAGCGGGTTCAGCCTGAGTAAGCGCAGGGAGTGAGTGAGTCTAACCGTGCACTGTAACAACTCTCGCACGCCTAACGCCAAGTCTGTCATGTTTTTGGGGGATTTTCTTTTGTGTGCTTTAAAAAAAAAAAGTATTTACCCTGCTCATAACGGATAAGTGTGTTAATACTTGTTTTCTCCGCTAAGCAGCACTGGTCCGATTCTATTCCAATCTTTGGAATTTAGTTTTAGTAATAATGTTGCGTTTCTTGCTTGTTTGTTTGTATTTGTTGGAGTTTTACATCCTGGCAACATCTAACTCTAAGGTCATATCAGGACTGGTACCGACTTGTGACAGTGTACACTCATGATGACTTTACAGTGCTGCCCCATTGGGAATCCGGACCACCAGCACCATGACATGATATCACATTATCCTGACACTGAACTAACCAGTCCTACTAATGTTGAGCACCAGGCTAGGAAGCTACAAGTCATCATCATCATCATGCTGTCGGTCGCGATGCGACAAAGACTCCTTTCATTACTTGACTGCCGCTCTCCATTTAGCTCTTTGCTGTGAGAGTTGCATCCATGAGTCGGTCTTAATGTCTCTCAGCTTCAGGTTTCTCTTGATGGTATCCTTGAACCGGAGATGGGGGCGCCCTCTCTTTCTGTAGCCAGAAGACAGTTGAGAATAGAGGATCTGCTTTGGTAGCTTGTCTGATGACATCCTCATGAGGTGTCCAGTCCACCGGAGATTCTTTTTGATCAGAAGATCTTCCATAGAGGGCAGCCCCATCCGTTCGAGAAGCAAGTACCAATCGTGTAAGTCATTGATTTGACTAGACCGAGAATCGAACTTCATACCTTCCGCATGGGAATCGTGCGCTCTACCCACTTGGCCAACACGTCCGGTAGTCTGTCATGTTAATTCGGCTCAGTTCTCCGAAAATTCTTACTTTGTTCACCTCTTTCTCTAAGCGCCTTTCGTTATTTGCCCTGATAGCTCGTTGCCTGATACTTCTAGGAATCACTAATGGAATATCTTCTCTTCTTTGTAGTGTCTACTAAGCGAAATACCGTCTACAAATCTTGTTTTCTCTGGCTTGTATGTCTAGAATATTTTAAGTAGCTATTGGCAAACATGAGTTTCAGAGACCAAATGCTTCTGGAATGAGGAATTGTGTAACCAATCTACTAGTACTATAGTGAATTTATCAAAATTATCATTCTCAGTATATTGACTCAAGTGAAGACGAGGTTGGAATACACTGCCAACCATCACCTTTAGACTTAGATGACAAAGTTTTGGGTAATTTTAATATGTTTGAAATGTTTCACTCTAATAATCGAAAAGCCAGATCTCCCTATTAAGGTTGCATCGTTCCATTTTTTCTGAGATAAATATATTAGCTTGATTATCATCATCTACTTTAGTTTAGTTTAAAGTAACAGTTATTTTTAATGGTAAACTTTTGAGATATTTGAAGTTCAAACATGCAAAATTAGTTTTGGCAAGCACACCAAAACTCTGACACCATAGACTTATGCAGTAATAGCTTCTATTAAACTGACTCAGTATTTCCTTCTCTGCTGAAACAAATGTTTAATAAATGCATCAGTAACTAAGTTAGATAGGTAGAATAAAATCTAGATAATGGCTTTGGTTTTGAAAAGGCGATCTTTCATCGGACTATGGAGCTTTAACTAATAATGGATTATGCAGCTTTAACTAATAACCTGAATAATCCCAACAAAGCATACCATGTTCTAAACCAACTCAGTCTAAGCATGGCACCAATGGATTTTCAGAACGAAGCCTTATAGACTATGTTACTGCTTTGAACTTTCTTGTAGAAATAGAAATAGAAATAGAAATAGAGAGAGACAGAGAAAATGGTGAAGCAAAATAAGATTCACATGTGTGGGGTCATCAGGAATAACTGCTACCTGGTGGTGGAACCCTCTTTCTCAGCATATGGTTTTGTGTTACCCTGTATTACGGGCAGCCTCTCGACCAATCAGAGGCCAGCACGGGAACCCGCCGCACACTTCATGCCGTCCTCACTTTCGTCGCCGTCAGGGGTCGTGCCATGTTAGCACAGATCTGTTTTCTTCTCCGAAAATGAGAACCGTCTGTCGCGCAGTGATCTCCGCATTGAGAATAAAAGTAAAAGACAAAAGAAAACACCTTAAATAATGTTTAAAAAAAAAGGGGACCAAAGCCCCCGTGTTTTAGTTAGCTGTTTTGATCATTTTTATTTTTATTTTTGTTAATTTGTTTTGTTTCTTGTTGGTTTTTGTGGGAGGTGGATAGATGGGTTGGTTGGTTGGGTTATTGGCGTTTTATATCCTAGCAACGATTAAGGTTATATGAAGACATGAACCAACTTGTGGCGACTGTGCGCGGAGACATTTCTAAAGTAGGTCACTCTCAGAAGGCTATGCTGAGTTTTTGTGGGGTTTTTTGGGTCAAGTATTTATTCATCTGAATATGACATTTTTCAGCGCCGGAGCACTGGTCTTCCAGACATCTTACTATTGGAATTGACAGTCTATATAATCTAAGTTTGGTCAGTGCTGTATTAGTCACAGCACCGATCCTGTAGAATTAAGGGAGTGGCTCCTGCTGTATAATGTACAGCACCAGTCACTGCGGTTCATGCAAAAATGGGGAGCAGCACCGAGTAGAAGATGTATACTCGGGGCAACTCAAACAATCGTTGTGCGTTACATTTTTTCTCATATAAAACAAGCTACGTTTATAGTTGACAAGACATTTTGTCTGTCTTATATAATGTTCAATGTGTTTAGTTGGAATTATAGTTAGAATGTCATTGTCAAGAGTGCATAGTTAACAATGTGTATCGGGAGAGGTTGTGCTGGGGCTATTGTTGTATTGGGGCTATTGCTATGCACGATAATTTGCACTGGAAGCCATTAATCGGAAAGCTTTCCAAATTCACAATCAGCATACACGCATTGTTGCCAATTTGTCATCACCTCTAAATTTCATCTGAGTACCCATAATACCCCATTCCCCACCCTGTCATCCACATTCCCAACCCCATCACCCACACCACCCACCCCATACCCCCACCCCCATATCCACCCAATAGCGAGTCTTTGATGCTTGGTTCTACCAGAAGCTGGGGCGAGAATTCCCGATCAACTGGGCTCAAGACAAATTACCTTTGGTGCTCAGTGATAATTCTAGGCCACACAACGTTTCTGTTATGCCCATTGGCACAAGGCTCTATGTGGTTCTTTGAAGTCGTCTATTGCTTATAAGTAATAACACGAGCATTGCACGCGACAGATGTCTTGACGCACCGTGGCTGAATGTTGGTTATTTTATTGTTACAAGTGGGGTGACGTGTGTGGTGCGATGCATGTTGGCTTTTCGATGATGGGAGGAATGACTTTGAGGGTAGACCAGAAGGGATGGCTGAATGAGTTGAGTGTAAATCTCCCATTTTGGTAGATCGTGGGATTTGAACCCATGGGTCCCAGCCTTGGTCGAGTCAAACTAATGCGTTAATAATTTATACTTGTCGCATCCTAGCCAGGTGTTCGGCATTATCATGATAGGCCAAGGACTGATTGGTTCAGTGTCAGGATAATGTGACTGAGTGGGATTTCAGGTCATGGTGCTGGTGGCCTGGTTTCCCAGTCAGGCAGCACAATAAAGTCACCATGAGTGTGCAATGTCACAAGTTGATACTCATCCTGATATGACCTTAGATGTTGCCAGGACGTAAATCTCCAACCAACCAACCTTTGAAGGTGTGAAATGTGGTATAAAGTGTGATTTATGAAATGTGGTGCATGCAGTTATTAAGCTAATACAAGCAACACTAGGTGTCGCGTCTCCAAGTGGAGGTGTGAATAGTGGGGATACAGGAGTCTGTGAGATGAGAGTTTGAGGCTCCAGAGTGTGAGTTGTTGGGCGGGGGAGGGGGGGGGGTACATCCAGGACACATCTAAGGTCATATCAGGACTTGTACGGACTTGTGACTTGTGACAGTGCGCACTCAGGGCGACTTAATAGTGCTGCCCCTTTGTGTGTTTGTGGGGGGGGGGGGGGTCGGAAATTTCTCATTCTCGGTTATGAGAGCTGTTTGTTGGGAAGTCAGCAAGCCCAGATCCTACAAACTATTAGATAGGTCACCGGAATATATAGTCAAGTTCTCTCTAACAAGATTGAGATTTCGGTAGGTCTGTGTGTGTGGTTGGCGATGCGAGGAAGGATGATGGTTGGGGGTAAGTTGCAATATCTGCTTATTAGATAAGATTAGGTGTGTTTGTTTGTTTGTTGTTTTACGTCCTAGCAACATTTAAGGTCATATCAGGACGGGTACCGACTTGTGATAGTGCGTACTCATGGGGTCTTTATTTATAGTGCTGCCCCACTGGAAGACCTGGGCGCCAGCACCATGACTTGATATCCCACTTAGTCTATCATCCCTATCATCGCTATCATCACAATTATCCCTATCATCCCTACAATCCCACATTCTCACAATTACCCACCCCCACCAGTGCAGGTGTGGTCCTTCAAAAGATACCCGACCCCAGCACCCCACCACCTCACCACACCACCACCCCCCACCACCACCCCCACCACACCCCCCACCATCCCACCACGCCACCTACCACACTACAACCCCACCACCACACCACGGCACCCCCCACCATCCCACCACTCCACCACGCCACCTACTACACCACAACCCCACCACCCCACCACCCCACCACACCACCACCCCACCACACTACCACCACACCACCACCACCCCACCACCACCACCCCACCACCACACCACCACCACACCACCCCACCACCTACCACACCACAACCCCACCACCACACCACCACACCCCACCATCCCACCACTCCACCACCACCCCACCCCACCACCACCCCACCACACCACCATCACACCATCCCACCACCTCCCACCTCCCACCTCCCACCCCACCACCCCCACCACACCACCACCACACCACCACCACACCCCACACACACACATCCCCACCCCACCACCTCCACCCTCCACCTTCCACCACCCCACGCGCCCAGTCGAGACTCGTGGAGCGGCTGTAGATTTATTACCAGATGAAGGAGGCTGGATCGGGGCGATACTGATCAGGATTGCTGGGCTCGGTTTCACCCGGTGGTCCAGCACTAGGGTTTCACCCACGTGATCCTGCTTCAATGGAGGCCACCCGGGGGGTTGTACGGGGGACGAGGCTCACATGCATATCACCCATAAATGGGTGCCATCCATGAATGACAACTAGAGACGATCTCATCTCCTCATGTCCTCATTTCCTTGTCTCATCACCTGCTTTCCTCCTTAAATACCTGCTACCTCCTCATTTCCTCATTTCCTTGCCTCGTCACCTCCTTTTCTCCTTAAATACTCATTACCTCCTCATTTCCTCATCTCCTTGTCTCATCTCATCACCTTCTCACCTGACCTCCTCACATCTTCACCTCTTAAGCTCACCTTCTTAACTCCTCATCTCATTATCTCGTTATGTCACCTCCTCACATCTCCTCATGTCCTCACCACCTCATCATCTGTTCATCTGCTCATCTCCTCATCTACTCATAGTCATATCCTCATCTCCTCACCTCACCACCTAATCATCTCTTCATCTGCTCATCTCCTCATCTACTCATAGTCATATCCTCATCTCCTCACCTCACCGCCTCATCATCTCTTCATCTGCTCATCTGCTCATCTGCTCATCTGCTCATCTACTCATAGTCATATCCTCATCTCCTCACCTCACCACCACATCATCTCTTCATCTGCTCATCTCCTCATCTACTCATAGTCATATCCTCATCTCCTCACCTCACCACCTCATCATCTCTTCATCTGCTCATCTCCTCATCTACTCATAGTCATATCCTCATCTCCTCACCTCACCACCTAATCGTCTCTTCATCTGCTCACATCCTCATATCTTCATCTTCTCATAGTCATACCCTCAACTCCTCACCTCCTCAACTACTGATATCCTCCTCTCCTCACCTCAGCAGCTCTTCATTTCATCTCCTCATCTCCTCTCCTCACCTTCTCCTGTCCTCATCTTATATCATCAGCGTATCATATCAATATAAATTCACTGGTTATTCTGTGTATGCTGTCCCAAATCATTAGCTGATACACCAGTATCCAAGTTGGATATATAGGATCAAATGTAAGTAGTTGTTTAAATTTTGACAAAATTATATTTCATCGGACCATGCAACTTTAAAGGGGCAGTAACCTGACCAACACAACTTTACTTAAAGCTGCATAGTCCGATGAAATATCAAATTTTCAAAACCAAACCAATTATCTAGATTTGATTTTACATATCTAACTTAGATACTGATGCCGTTATTAAGCATTTGTTTCTGCGCAGAAGGCAATACTGAATCAATTTACCAGAACCTGTTACTGCAGAAGTCTATGGTGTCAGAGTTTTGGCAAGCTTGCCAAAACTAATTTTCCATGTTTGCACCCAAAATATCTCAAAAGTTTACCATTTAAAATAAAAGTAACTTTGAACTAATATAAAGTAGATCCTAGTGATCGATCTAATATATTTATCTCAGAAAAAATACAGAAATTCAAAACCATCGGACTATGCAACTTTAATCAGAATTATCATGATCGAAAATATTTGTTTTGTTTGTTGTCCTAGCAACATCCGTGGTCATATGAGGACAGGTACCAACTTGTGACAGTGCACACTGATGGCGACTTTATAGTGCTTCCCCATGGGGAGGCCAGGCTGCCAGCACCATGACCTGATATCCCACTTAGTCACATTATCCTGACACCCAGCCAACCAGTCCTTGCCCTATCCTTTTAATGCCGAGTGCCAGTCTAGGAAGCGACAAGTATACATTTTTAAGTTATTGGTTTGACTCGGCCGGGGTTCGAATCCACAAACTCATGGGTTCGGATCCCCTGATCTCCTAAAGCAGGAGACGGACGCTCAACTCATCGGCCATCCCGTCTGGTCTTATCGAACATGATTATTCATGGTTTGTGTATCTACGTGAGTTATTTAGGGCCCGATCAAGACTGATGGCCACCGTAGTCATGCTGTGACTATTAATTATTATTGTCACTTGGCACTAATAACTCTCCTCAGCTGTGAGCTATTCTTAGTACTAGTAGGTCTAAGAGACAGTTAATATTTAGAGAATTATATTTTTAACTTTTTGTTAAACAGGAAGAGATACTTCATATTGTGGAGAAACAAACTGGCAGTCATGTGATATAACGGACGTACTATAATAATAAGTATAATGGAACCATGACTGAGTGTATGTGTGTGTGTGGGGGGGGGGGGAGGGAGTGCTGCCCCTGGTGTTAGGGGGGGGGGCGGGAGCATTTCCGGAGCTCTAGTGTTTTGGGTTTTTTTCTTGATGATTTATACTGCCCATCATGGATAAGTCTGAATAGACTTGTTTTCACCATTAGACAGTTTGTCGATAGAAATCCAAAGCCTACACTTTTACCGACCCAAGGGATTTTTAACCTCCCACACCACATAGACATGGTATGAGAGCAACCGGCCTTTGATGACGCTGTAAGTTATACATAGCGGTGGAAATCCAAATTGGCAGAGGTGTAGGGGCACTGGGAATCGAACCACCAACCTTCAGATTAGGCGTCCAACCTAGACAAAAGTCAGATACTCTAACCACTCTGCCACAGAGAACACTGCAATAGTGTTATGCAACTCAGCCTCAATGTTTCCATTTTGTGCAGGTGGCCAGTGCTAATGAGAACACAGGGCGGTATTGTGTAACGTGAGAAATCTTTATAGTCACACTGTTTTGTGGTAACTAAAAAGGATTACACACTTTCTAGTGGGTGGGCATTGAACGTGCCTGTGCTGCTTTTGAACTTGGTTACACCCCCATCACACCAAACTAGTTCTCAAAAACATTCGACCACGTTCTAAAACGGGCTCTGGTCGGGGTAAAACATGGCTGCAACAAAACTTTGGGCAGGCTCAAAATTCTGGAGCACTATTCCATTCCATTCCAGCCCATCCATTCCATTCGTAAAAAGACTGTAAAAAGTTGCTACTACATCCATTCCTTTCGCACACAGTTTGAGTCCGTTCAGCAACATTTTCAAGAACGTAGTGAGAACTAGTTTGGTGTGATGGGGGTATTAGTAATGTGCTTACTTGGCACTGGCATTGCCTGACGAGTACTTTTATTTTTACATAGGCTTAAAATTACTCCGATGTATTTATATAACATTGACTGGTAAGTACTTTTAAGTGTTTATGCATAGGCATTCATCATCATTTGTTTATGTAGCACATATGATATATACAGTTGTTTATATATATATATTATATATATATATATCAGTCGCAGTGATTTATATATAGATTGCTGCGACTGACACAGAACGCAGTTGTAGGGAGAATGAATTCCGGGTGGGGGCGCCCCCCAGTAGTGTTAAGAATAACATATAATATGAATTTCGAAACTTCCATTCATTTATATGCACATACGTTGTTATTCAACACATATATATGTATGTACGTATATGTGATTATCGAAGGTATGTAATAAGAATATTCAAGATAATTGAGAAGTTTACAAAAGTTTTTTTATTTTAGTTTTTTATTTAAACTATTATTTATTTTTGTATAGGTATCTTTCCTTTCTCATTCCATTCATCAGTTAGGTTAATCCCTTCATGGACGGGTAATTTGTAAATCGGGTGGCCCATAGCAAAGATTTTCACCAACTAAAGACAAAATAATAGATTCACGTTGAATTTAAGCTCTAGTAATGTACCAAATAGACTAGTTTCTAATCTACCATCTACAGACTAAGCTAAATTCTATTATATTAAATCTGATCTCAATTTACTTTCACTAGAGAGTCAAATACTCTTGCATACTACGAACATTGAATCTTTTCTCGAGAATCCCTTGTGTTCGAAATGGTTATGAGAAAGTGTAGCCAAGGTCATTCAAGTATTTTGACATAAGTTCATGCATGGTTGTCTTAACAACAGTGATGATGGTCGGGGGGGGGGGGGTGACACGTCGCCATGTCTGTTTGGGTAACGTTGTGGAATACAAAGAAAACACGTCCCCCGTCACAGAATGTGGTACTACAGCATGTGTCTATGTCAGCATGCGTTACTTTTCCGGCGTCATGCCTTATTTTCCAGTAGAAACACGCTGAATGTTCCATGCATATACAGAGAGGCTATAATATAAGCCAATTGAATCACTTCTTGAATCACTTCACATTTTTGGATCGTTAGTGGATTATTATAAACATAAACATAGATATAGTTCATTTTCAGTCCTCACTAGTTCGGGGTGTACTTTGTTGTAATCCTCTAACCAGATATAGTTCATTTTCAGTCCTCACTATTTTGGGGTGTACTTTGTTGTAATCCATCTAACCAGATGTCAGGTCATGGTACTGGTGGCCTGGTCTCCCAGTGGAGCAGCACTATAAAATCGCCATGAGTGCGCACTGTCACAAGTCAGTACCCATCCTGATATGACCTTAGATGTTGCCAGTGCATAAAACTCCAACAACCAACCACAATTATATAGAGTCAGACCGGTCCCTGTTTTCCTAAAGCGCTTTCGTTAAACTAGACATGGAAGTCATCAGCAGCACAAATAACTAAGTCAATTGACTTATTTAGCTCAGACCGAGTTGACACAACAACAGTAATCTGGATTGCCTAAACAGAGCTTGTGAACCGTGCTAATACGATCCTGTTGGTCGAAGTCTGCTTCTGGGATCTGTGCAATGTAAGATTCTACCTTTTCTTTTTTTTTTACTACCACATGGGATGGCCGAATGAGTTAGAGCGTCTGGTAGATCGTGGGTCGTGGGGTCAAACCCTGGTCGAGTCAAACCAATGACTTAAAAATTGATACTTGTCGCTTCCTAGCCTGGCGCTCCGCATTATTAGGATAGAGCAAGGCCTGGTGTGCTCAGTGTCAGGATAATGGACTGAGTGGGATACCAGGTCATGGTGCCGACGGCCTGGTTTCCCAGTGGGACAGCACTATAAAGTCGCCCTGAGTGCGCACTGTCACAAGTCAGTACCCGTCCTGATATCACCTTAGATGTTGCTAGGACGTAAAACAACAAACCAACAAGGGGCATTACACTTACAGCCCCCACTGTCATGTTATGATAGTGTTTTGAACTTGGATAGTGTTTTGGACATATGTAGGGGTAGTGTTTTGAACTAAACATTAGTGATTTCAACTTAAGTTGAAGACACTACCGTAGTGTTTTGAACTTAGGTTGAAAAGACCACCGTAGTGTTTTCAACGGGGTAGTGTTTTCAACGTCCTACACCGGCACAAATCCGTGATGCCACGCCCCGGATCAGACAGCAGCAGTTATGGAGAAGAACTGGGTAAGAATAGCCTAGCAGTCTCGAAAGAGAACCTCATTTCCTAAAAGACAGATGCACTCAAATTTAAATTGGCTTGTAGGTATCTGGGTGTTAGATATGGTAGTTAGTTCTATAACGTTAGATATTCCTATGTTTATGATAGAAAAATGATATTTTGTAGATGTCGTTCTATACCAATCTAGAGGTGCACACGTGTGAGCGGCCATCGAATCCGGATATCCCGCCCAGTCATTTTATTTCGACGCTAAGCCAAACAACTCTTGCCATAGTACTAATGCCTGGCATTGGGCAAGGTAGCGACAAGTCGGCATATCGGTGCTTAAAGGGCCTGTCACACTACGACGTACGGTATCAGCACATGCCCCACGTACAACAATTTGCCAGTACGTCGGCATTCGTCAAACTATTGGGGTGGGGCATAAAAATGAGTGTACACACAACGTACACACAACATTACCACAATGTACACACAACATATGTAACGTATGCAGAATGTATCTCTGACCTATTGCTAGCTTATGAGAACATTCATGTGCCTCGCAAAACATTCGCAAAACGCTCACATATGCTCACGGTATGCTGACCAACGTTATGTATGTTACTTCATCATTAGAAGTATGGCATATACATTAAGCACACTGGAGATACAGCAGGCATACATTCGAAGTATGTTAGGCTTACATTATGCATCCATTGGCTGTACGCGGACTGCACATTCCCAACAGGCTGAACATACGGCTAACGTGTTCCAACCTATTCCGACCTACCCCTAACGTGTGCATAACATACACTGATGTACGCTGATTGTACACCAAACGTATGAGAAACATATGAGCCATACGGCGACATACATTGACAATTTTGAACATGCACACAAATCTTTTAGCGGCTCGACCTACGCTGAT